>SJYV01009585.1:50865-141734 GCA_006410875.1 Neotragus pygmaeus | reverse complement strand
GTGGTCATGTATGGATGTGAGAGTTGGACTGTGAAGAAGACTGAGCACTGAAGAATTGATGCTTTTGAACTGTGGTGTTGGAGAAGACTCTTGAGAGTCCCTTGGACTGCAAGGAGATCCAACCAGTCCATTCTGAAGGAGATCAGCCCTGGGATTTCTTTGGAAGGAATGATGCTCAAGCCGAAACTCCAGTACTTTGGCCACCTGATGCGAAGAGTTGACTCATTGGAAAAGACTCTGATGCTGGGAGGGATTCGGGGCAGAAGGAGAAGGGGACGACCGAGGATGAGATGGCTGGATGGCATCATGGACTCGATGGACGTGAGTCTGGGTGAACTCAGGGAGTTGGTGATGGACAGGGAGGCCTGGCATGCTGCGATTCATGGGGTCGCAAAGGGTCGGACACGACTGAGCGACTGAACTGAACTGAACTGAATTGTGGTCCTAGTGTGATTAGATTGACTAGTTTTCTGTGAGAATGGTTTCAGTGTGTCTGCCCTCTAATGCCCTCTTGCAACACCTACCATCTTACTTGGGTTTCTCTTAGCTTGGACGTGGGGTATCTCTTCACGGTTGGTCCAGCAAAGCACAGCCGCTGAAACTTACCTGGGACGAAGGCTGTCTCCTCACTGCCACCCTTCCTGACCTTCAACGTGGGATAGCTCCTCCAGGCCCTCCTGCGCCTGCGCAGCCTCTGCTCCTTGGACGCGGGGTGGCTCCTCCCGGCTTCTGCCCCTGACCTCGGACGTCGGGTAGCTCCTCTCGGCCGCGCTTAGTGCGCCAGTCGCAGCCGCCCGTGCTTAAATACTTCATAATATTTAGAAAATTGGCCAAAATGTGTTTCAAGTACTCGTGATCTGAGAAATATTCAGTACTGAATTGATATCTGCTACTAAAGTCAGCAAAGAGTCAGACACGACTGAGCAACTTCACTTCACTTCACTGAAGTTGGCTTAAGCTTGTTGGTTTGCTAAGTATAACACTTCGTTGTACCTAGGTTTGTTAGAGATCAAATAAGACCTTATATCTGTTACAACTTAGTCAGCAAAGAAAATATCAACAACTCGACATGATGAAATGATAAGTCTGTCTAAAATAGCCTCTCCAGATTTTGGTAACTTAAAACTGAGCCAAGTTTAAATGGCAAGAATTCATTGACTATCTGGGCCATTGGTTGCTGGGTAAATCTAAGTTTACCAACCTTTGCCTTCTTAGGAGAGAAAAACTATAGCATAAGTTTCCAGTCAGAAAATGCTGGTATAACAATTTACAATTACCTGTTGGTTCTCACTAAAAATTAAGGTGTTTAAGAGTTGAGGATTCTAATATAAATATATAATTGAAGTTACTAAAATTAATTAAAGGAAAAAATTCTGTATTAAGTAGGAAAGTAGGATATATGTTTTGAGTTAAAAAGGAGTTTTATGCATGGTCAACTGAGATTATATTATTCTTGCCTGGAGAATCCTGTGGACAGAGGAAGCTGGCAGGCTACAGTCCATAGGGTCACAAAGACTCGGACATGACTGAAGTGATTTAGCATGCATGCATTCATTTATTAAGTATTTACCGAGTACCAGACTTTGTGCCATAATTTATGTAATCTTTATATTTGTATTGTCTTACAGTGATCAATGATCTTATTTGACCAAATGTTTTGAAACTTCTTGACGAACTTCCAAAATATCAATTTTTAATTAAATTTCTTTGACCTCTAGCTAACTTTGAGATTCATTAGGGGGCCCATAAGGCATCTCAAGGAGGAGTTCTTAATGAGTTTTATTTGGTATGTTGAATTACATGGGAAGTATTGTCAAAGGAGTGATAAGCCTTTGAGGATTTACTGTATGGGTAAATGTTACTACTGTAGACGTGAAGTACTGGCTTTGGAAAAGTTTGGTTTTCATAAAAGCATAATGAAAGACTGAATTCAGTATTGCTTACTTTGCCCCCTGAAATAGCACAGCTCTACTGAGACAATCCCTTGGCAGCAGGAAGATCAAGGGAAACAGAGTAGGCAACTCGGGGGCAAGCTATGACTCTTAGAGCAAAAACGGACATCCCTCCATTACCAAATACCATCTTTTATAGGGCCTTTCTGACATGTGTTGTTCTTGCCTGTGTGCTGGAAACTTATCGTTTTGATAAGGGTAACAAAAGGATTGGTTACTGATTAAACTGTTATATATGGTTATAATGTTTATGGATTCTGTCTGGAATTGTACCGATTTTTTATCTCTGTTTTATCTCCAGATATAAGGAAGCCCTTCCTTTCAAGTTACTCATGACTGCGAGCAATTTGGCAAACCATGCTGCTATGACTTGGGCTGCTTCGCACAAGCCTCCCCCAGACTGCCGGGTTCAGACTGGTTTTCAGGCTTATTCTCCTGAATTTATGCAAGATCTTTCTACATAAGAGTCAGATCCAGGACTTGGAACTCAGGGGTATTTTAAACCTGGTAGCCATTTCCCAAACCAGGGTAGGACTGTGCCCCATTTTGGCAGGAGGTAGCTAGCGCCCTCATCACCTCATTCCCTGAAAGACATGGGGAAGGATGAAATGGAGTTGGAGGTTGAAACTCAGTCCCTCTAAAACCAAGTTCCTCTGCCGAGTTTAAAGATACTCCCGTTATCTTCAAGACTGAGGAGTATCAAGGGAAAGGGGGGAAATTGTAACAAAGCCCACTGAGCACATCCAGTACTGGATGCAAAACAGCCATTTCTGTACGTAATTACTCTGTACTCTGTACCAGACAACGGATCCTGCTCAGCCACTGGTTGATGCCTCAGTGGACCCTGCCCACCAGCAACCAGCCATCAAGAATTGACAGTGAGCGGATTCAGACAGCCGTGGGCTGGTGGTTCTGAGGAGGAGAATGAGGTAAGAGGCAGATCCCAGCCTTCTCCCCGAGGCCCTCACCCGGCCTTGGGCCAGCAGGTGAGCTAGGGGGTCCCAGGGATCAGGCTGGGGCCTGTGTCCTGCAGGGCTCCGGAGCCCTCAGCAAGGCCCACCCCCAGGCCTTGAGGCAGCAGTGAACCTCTGCTCCATCCCTGTCCCTTCCAGCTAATAGTAGTGACCGTCTGCCTGGGTCACAGACTGTGCGACCTGGCCTCCCCGTCTGGCGGCCTGAGGGCCAGTTGAGTTGGGCACCCGGCTCTTTCAGCGATGACAGCTGGGCAGGGTCTGGGGATTTGGCCCTGAGGGAGCCACCAGCTGAGCTCTGCCTCCTCTTAGCCCGGACGGGGACCTTGGAAGGTGTAAGTTGTCTTGGGACCTGGCCCCTTTTTGTTAGGATGGAGAATGACATTCGTTTGATAGAGATTTATAGGAACATCGTTACCTGACCGTGACCTGACTTCAAGAACAAAGGATCTGACCCCAAGAAGTTTGCAACAACTCACCACGCCCCTCTCTCACATTTTGCTTTAAAGGGGCTTTGCCGAAAGCCCCTTTTCAGTAACTTGGGGGTTCTTAGGGCATGACCATCTCCTTCCATGGCCCTATAATAAACCTTTCTCTGTTCCAGACTCCAGTGTTTTAGTATTGATGGATCTCACTGTGTGTCAGGCACGCAGACTTCCATTTTTGGTAACATTCTGACCAGTGTGAGGTGGCACCTCATGGTAGTTTTGATTTGCATTTCTTTAATGATTAGCGATGTTGAGCATCTTTTCATGTGCCTATTGACCATCTGTATTTCTTCTTTGGAGAAATGTTTACTTGGGTCTTCTGCCCATTTTTTGCTTGGGTTGTATTTTGGTTGTTGAGCTGTGTGAGCTGTTTGTATATTTTGGAGATTAGGTCCATGTCAGTTGCATCATTTGCAAAAATTTTCTCCCATTCTGTAAGTTGTCTTTTCATTTTGTTTATGGTTTCCTTTGCTGTGCAAAAGCTTGTACGTTTGCTTAGGTCCCATTTGTTTATTTTTGTTTTTTATTTCTACTGCCTTGGGAGCCTGACCTAAGAAAACACTGGTACAACTTATGTCAGAGAATGTTTTGTCTATGCTCTCTTCTAGGAGTTTTATGATGCCATGTCTTATATTTAGGTCTTTAAGCCACTTCTAGTTTATTTTTGTATATGGTGTTAGGGAATGTTCTAACTTCATTGATTTACGTGTGGCGGTCCAACTTTCCCAGCACCACTTACTGAAGAGATTGTCTTTTCCCATCACATATTTTTGCCTTTTTTGTTGAAGATTGATCGGCCATAGGTGTGTGGGCCTCTTTCTGGGCTCACTGCTCTGTTCCGTTGGTCCATGTGTCTATTTCTGTGCCAGTGCCACGCTATTTTGATTACTGTAGCTTTGTAGTATTGTCTGAAGTCTAGGAGGGTTATGTCTTAATACAGAGTCAGATTTGTTCTTCCCAGGGCTTCCTTTATGGTCCAGTGGTTAAGACTCCACGTTTCCACTGCAGGGGATGCAGGTTTGATCTCTAGTGTAGGAACCAAGATCCCACATACCACAGAAAAAGAAGTAAATAAATAAACAAAGACTTATTCTTCCCTATTACAAATGCCCTGCCCTGGTGGGTACCCAGCCTCCTGGAGCCTCCATCAGCCTGGAACTAACTGGACACTTGGAGAGTGGATGTCCAGGCAGCGTGAAGCAGCCTCATGGAAACGATTTCTCATCTGTGAATGGAGGAGGTGCAGTACGTGGGAGCTGCCCCTCGTGCTTTCCCCCACCCGCCACAGCCTCCCCTCCCAGCCTCCCTGCCTCTGCCCTGCTTCTTAGTTGGGGCACACAGGAGCTTTGCTGCACCATGCAGGACCTTCTCTTGTGATTCCTAGACTCGCTAGTTGCGGCTCAAGGGCTCAGCAGTCTGGCACAGGGCTTATTTGCTCCACAGCATGTGGGATANTAATTCTTGTTTTTCTCATACGCCTCACCATCAATTACCTTGATGTGAACTGTTTTGCTGTGGATGGAAAAATAAGGATCATAAGCAAGGAGTAGACTGGGGGGCTAGCCAGCCAGAGAAGAAAGAAACAGGGAAGAGATCCAGAAAGGTCAAAAATCTGCCCCAACACCATAGGAGTACAGAGGAGAGTGGTCGCCCCAGACCGCCTTCCAGCCCCACTGGACTCCTCCCAGGCTTTGAGTGGCTTCATGGCACTAGTAGACTGGAAGAGGCTCAGGCTTTGCAGTTAAAAGATCTAGGTTCTAATCCTGTATACGCTATGTGACCTTGGACGAATAATTTCACTGCTACACAAACAGGCCGAATAACACTACCATCATCCCAGGGCAAACGTGATAGCTGTGAAATATACATATAAAGGCCCAGACATTTAGGTTCTTCTGAAGCATTTCCTTCCTTATTCTGTCTTCCTTTTAGAGCAAGAGAGAACTAAAAATTCTTTTTTTCTTTTGAAATCTGCTGATACTGACTTGAAAGGTTTATTTCATAGAAAGGGCAGAAAGGGCAGTGTGTGGGGGGATGTTGCTGGGAGTTTTGCCTGGAACCGGTCCCTTTCTCTGTTTTTGTGACTATCACAGGGAAGCCTGGAGGGCCGTTTGGCTCAAGTCACACCTTCTGGTAATTCACAGCAGTTGTCAAACACTACTGATCAGATCTGCAAATGAGCTTCTGTTGTCAGAGGAGCACACTGACTGGATCACAGGAACTCTGACTCTCTGAATTACGATTAATTCATAAATCCTACAGCGATCTTGTGATGAGCACAATTAAGTTGTTTTCTGTGCTAAAAGTAGTTGTTCTGTTAAACACTGAAAAACAAAAAACAATTTCAGGAACCCTGTTTTGCATATTTCTTTACTTTAAAAAATACATATTACCAGGAGCTTCGAAAACAGAGGCGGTCCTGAGCCTCTCCCAGGCTGTGCTTGACTGGGGGGACGTTTCCGGATCAGACCCCAGATACTAATGGGGAGAGACATTGCGGGATGAGGGTGGGCATGGAGCTGAGTCTCCCCCCAGCGGTGGGAGAGAAGGGGCCACATAGAAGCCCTGCTCAGCTGCCCATGGCATTGCCCTTTCCCACTCAGGTGCCCCGAGGCCTGCCCTTTGTGGAGGAGATGGAGGCCTTCAGCTTCACCCTTTATTATTTAGCATAAAGTAGGAATATGGCTACATTGTGACTTGGAACAACCTCTCTTCTCTCCTGTGCTTTCCCAAGTCACTGTTAGAACTCTGGATGTCTATAGAGCTTCCACCGGCCACAGTCGATCTTGTGGAACCAGATGTCGGTCCATTGCTCCTGAAGTGAATGCCCCTGCCACCCCACTGCCTCAAAAACAGGCTCTAAACCCTCATCACCTGTCACACCCACCCCAGTCACAGGTTAACCTGGCTGGTCACCAGAGAGTGCAGGAGTCACCCCCTGGGGTCACTGAAAGGCCACAGTACTTTGGTCTTCTCTCCTCCAGGACAGTGGGTTTGTATCAGAGATGGTGAACGGGGGTCAAACCCCGCCCCACCTCTCAGTTAGCTGGGTGACCTCAGGTGACTTGCTAGGGCTCGCCAAGTCTCATTTGTAAAGGGAAATACTAAACCCTCTTCACAGTGTTCCTGAGATAATGCATGCGAAGCTCTTGGCAGGTTGCGCATTCCCTAGTAAATGCTTAATAAATAGCCATGATCATTACTAAGAGTGATAGAACCCCAGTTTGGTGCATCGAGAGTAATATGTAAAGAAATCTCATCTCCAGTTATTGAATCAGAGGATAAAAAGGAAGTCAAGAAATAGAACCGGTGACTCAAGAGGTAGCATAGGCTGGACACGGAAGTCAGGTCAAGAAGGAATTGGACAGAACAGGATAACTGCCAGATGGGTTCTTAGAGGGGCTTGGAATGTTCAAGTCACGTGGAGAGCGACTCTCAGATTCTCCCCCAGTCTGGCTTTGTGTCCCTGCCAGTGACACGTTGTGGGCTGGACAGACCACATGTCAGGAACATAGCCGGCCTGTGCTTGTTTGATTTTCAGTGAACGGATCCACAGAACGAGAGAAGCCATTGACAACTTAGTTGAAGACAGAGAAATGAGGCCAGACAACAAGTAGTGGCAAAATAAATTTGGCTGAGCGAGGAGAAACCTCTGGTTGGAAGGTGTCACAGGGGAGGAGGCAGGATGTAAGACTCCCTCCCTGAGATTGCTTGCGGGGAAGGTACCACATCTGCTTGGGCTTAAGACATTACCTGGCCTGGAGAAAATTGAGAAAGTCCTCAGTTCTGCTTAAGCCACAAATGAGGCCAGATGAACATTTACATTTATTAAGGGTCACCAGCCGGGTCTTGAGTTCTCTTTCTAAACTTGCTTTTCTCCATTTCAGTCAATGGAACCATCATCTATTTAAATCCAGAATCGCCTGATTCCTTCCCTTCACCTCATCCCTTCCCATTGACAGCCCCTGGCTGATGCCCACCTCTGACCCTAAAACATTTAATTTATCACCATCTTCCCTCTGCTATCAAGACCTAGATCAAAACAACACTACCTGTCCCCTGAACTTTGCAACAGCTTCCTAAGAGGTTTTCCTGCTCCTGACTTTGCCATCCTCCTTCAATTCCTTCCCTGCATGACAACAGGGTCATCTATTAAAAATAAAATCCCGGTCTTATCATGCCTCCTTAATTGGAATAAATACAAAATTCTTACTATAGAACATGATAGAAAGTGACCCAGGGTGGAGGGGTGGGCATGGTGAGGAGGAAAGAGACCCAAGGAGGCAATATGGCCTCTCAAGGAAGGAATGTTTAGGTGGCATCAAAAGGACAAGGCTCCTCCATCCATGGAAGGATCCAGGCAAGAATACTGGAGTGGGCTGCCAGTCCCTTCTCCAGGGGACCTTTCCTTCCGCTCAGTGGCAGATACTAAATGGTCATGGGGTCAGATTATCCTGAGCAGCTGTTCCTAAAAGTCAGTCATGCTCTCAGAGCCAGTAAGTCTGCGCCTGCCTTTCCTCTGAGCCTTCTGTAGAGGGAGGTGCCAGAGGAGGCAGCATTCCCAGCCAAGACTGATTATGCTGCTTGAAAAGATGCCCCCACGGCCTCGCCCACCAGCAACCGGGAAAGGACTAGGAAACATATTTCTGGGCTGCCTCGCTGGCCTTCTCAGAACATTCTTTTGTATGAGGAAACCCAATTCCAAATCAGAACCTTGTGAATCTCACTTTACACAAGGAAGGAATCTAACATAACATATACATTTCATCTCATTCAGTGCCATAAGAACTGTCTCTCGTCATCCTCACTTCAGCCGTGTAAATAGGTGATATTCCTTCCACTCTAAAGATGAGAAAACAGATGCCCAAAGAGGTTAAGTAACTTGCCCAGAGTCACCCAGGTAGGAAAGAGTTGAGGTTTTAGCATATGTCCCTTATTACTCCTGTTGCTTGTTTTGTACAAGCATGTGGGTAAACTCTGGGTGCCATTCCCAAGCTATGGCCACAGCAAAGAAACACAGAATTCTCCCATTTAAATTCAGGCAGCATAGGCAGGTAATAAAGGGATCTGACTCTGCTTTGCAGTGTGAGTAGGTGGCTTCTTAACCCTTTGGCCCTCTCTTGCTGGAAATAATCTCTAAAGAATCCCTGACTTGGTGACCTCTTCCCTCCTGATTCCCACTAAATGCCTCTTCACCACATCAAGAAGGGTTCCTTTTCATCACCTCTAAATTTATCCTGGCCGCTCCAGGCCAGCTAACACTCACAAAGCTTCCTTGACCCAAGGCCGTAGGACAGAGCTGTTAGCCTTTCCGTGGGAGCTTTCAGAAGCCTCGCGTCTGTGCTGGGTTCTTCTTTTAGTCCTTTTTATCTCTCAAGTTGGTGCCAGCAGCCCCCGTCTCTCCCTCTGCTGGGTTTCTGGCTCTGAACCATGGCAGAAAAGCCCCTCCCACCTTCAACACAGCCTGACAGCCCAGCACTGACATTCCCCCACCCCTACCAAGGTCTGGGGGAAAAGCTTCTCATCTCATGAGAAGGCTTAAGATGCTCTCACTGGTTTTCTCTTGAAAATCGATGTGTCATCAGGTCCCCCAAAATAGCACTTCTCAAACTTCGGTGTGCATGTTTTCCCTGGGAATCTTGTTAAAATGCAGATTCTGAGTAGGCAGGTCTGGGGTGAGGCCTGAGATTCTGCATTTCTAACAAGTAACCCGGGTATTTGGATGATGCTTGTCCAGCCCCCAAGACTTTTCGGGGAAGTCTCTCTGACTCTACTAAAAACTCAGGGAAAAGGACGTAGCTGTTCAAAAACTAGTGCCAGTCAGGGAGGTGCAGCTGAAATCGAAGTCTAGCATTTCAGCAAAGGCTGGAGTTGGGTCCATTCTGACACTACGTTGTTTTTTTTTTTTTTAATTTCTTAAATTTGCTTTTAAGCCATACCACGGCATGCGGGATAGCTCCTGACCAGGGATCGAACCTGTGGCCCCTGCAATGGAAGTGCAGATTCTTAAGCACTGGATTGTCAGAAAAGTCCCTCGACACTACATTTTGAGAGGCGAATTGGAGTGCACCCTGAACAGGGTGACTTAGTTGATGAAGACATCATGTTTCGAATTAATTGACTAATATTTAATAGTGCTTACTTCTGCCAGGTACTGTCCTCTTTTGGCGCTTCATTAGAATTATATATTGGATAGAATGATTAGAATCCTAGGATTCTATATTAGATTATAGAATTATTATATTAGATAATTCAATCTTCACAACAAAACCATGAGGTAGGTACATGCCAGGCAAGGTACACAGATCATCTCATTTGGTTAGTCTTCACCATAACCCATATAGGTATGTACTATTTTTATTGCCATTTTATAGATGAGGAACTAGAGGCCCAGGCAAGTTAAGAGACTTGCCTAAGGTCACAGTTAAATGAGTGGGAGAGCTGGGATTTGAACTCAAACAGTGTGGCTCTAAAGACTGACCTTCTAATCAGGATTGGATATGTGGATCCAGAGGAGAGGTGTCTGCTTGGGGAGGAGATGGCACCCACTCCAAATGGTCCTGGGGCCATCACAAGTGGTGTGTCCAAAGGACCGAGGCCATTGGCCAGAAGGCAGACTTCAACTCTACCATATACCATTACGTCAATGAGATCAACTGATTTAAAAGGGAGTGATCACCCCATTTCTGGTGGTATTCAAAAGTTGGATGATGACCACGCATGAAAAGATCTGTGGAAAGGGCTCTACATTCCACAGGAGGTCAAGGAGATGACCTGTAAAGAAAGATCAGCACTCAGTGGTGTGCTGGTAAACCTGTTCACTGGGTGGGTAGGGGGGGCGGGGAACAGCAACCTTGGTTTGGAGTGATGTCTTCCATGGTGTAAATACTCCCACTATAGTAAATTTTAGGGTACTAGTAGTTTGAACAACCAGCTTGCAAAAAGCTTAAACACAGAACAATCAGCTCTTGTGAACTGGTAAAAGCCAGTTCCAACAGACCACTGACAGCTTCAGATTCTACCAGCATGTTCCAGAGAGGTTATGATGAGAAAAGGTAGTTCTGATCAATTTACAAATTATTTTACTACTTGCGAGTGTTTGCTCAAAATGGGCAACTATCTTAAAGAGCTTATTCACATGAGCCTTTGGGAGGAAAAGGCTCAGGGGTTTGGTTTTTAAAATAAATGTAGATGGGTGACAAGACTGTGGTGGGTTGAATTTCTAAAATGCCCCATCTTATGTGGAGCCACTGCTGATGGCCACTGCTGATGACCACCCATTCAGGCGATGGTCTTTGTTGTGGTTTGACTTTGTTTTGAGGAAAATATTCTGGAGTAAATTTTAGTCTACTGTCGCTAAGTTGTTTTAGAGGAATTTTGTGTAAAAAAAAAGGATCATTCTGAATTTTGCAATGATCCCTTATACATTTTCTGAGAACAAAAATGATCAGCTATGTGAAAAGATTTTTCAATGAGGATGCCAGCATTTTATGAAAAACCAGAACTTATTAGATGAAAGCAGTTATTGAATCTTTCAAATATACTTGATCATGCACAAACCATAAGTATTTTTCTCTTAAACTGGAAATAAATCTTTATCTGTTAGAAACAATGTAGCCAAAATATGTGAATCTGATGAATTTTGTTGCCAATACTTAATGGCAAATATACAAACCAAAGTTGGTAAAAATGTAAAATAGCATGAACAAAATTTGCATTATACCAGATTTGAACATCTAGTAAGATTCACATTTATACTAAGTTTTCAGCATTGTGTTCTGCATTTTTTTTTCTTTTATTAAAGGTTTAAAACAAACAAGTCCCATCTTAGCACAACATGTATATCAATTATACCTCAATAAAAAATAAAATGCAATGTCCCCTCAACAATGTCCTACCCTAGTTACTGGAGCCTGTGAATATATCACCTCCTCATGATGTTATGTAATATGTTACCTTAAAATAGGGGGATTATCCAGGTGGGCCTGACCTAATCACCAGAGTCCTTAAAAGCAGAAAGCTTTACTTCTGGCTGAAGAAAAAGGAAGGCAGAGGACTTCATGCATGAATTACTTTGAAGCATAAGAAGGATACAACATGCTGTTTAATGACGGAGGGCATCCCATGAGCAGAAAAGCAGGCAGCCTCAAGGAGTAGACTAGTCTCTGGATGACAGACAGCAAGGAAGGGGGCCCCCGGACCGAAAGCCACAAGAAATTGGATTCTGCCAGCTTTCAGAATGAGGCTGGAAGCAGACACTTCCCCAGAGTTCTCCAGACAAGAGCCCAGCCACCCACACATTGATTTCAGCCTCAGGAGACCCTGAGCAGAGAATTTAGCCATGCCATGCCCGGACTTCTGAGCTATGGAATTGTGATTTAGGTATTGTGTTACATCTCTAAGTTAATGACATTGTTTCCACAGCAACTAATGTGAAAGGCTTTTTAAAATTTTATGAAGTCTGAGCCAGATGATCTCTTGGAACTGTCTTGCAGTGTCTATTTTGTAATCGAACTACTTTGTCCTGATGTAGAGCCACTGCTAGGCTCCACAGCGGCTTTATGCAAAACTGAGAAAAGAGACAGCCTTGGAGATACACAGCTTGGCAAGAAGAAAGCTCCTTCCTCCAGCTTGCAGAGCAGTAGGTCATGTCAGACAGCTGAACTCGGTGTGGAGAGAAGGGCCTTTATGCAGTGCACAGGCTGTACAACTATACATGGCAGCCTCGCTTGGCAGACTCTTGCCTGATCGACTGTTCCACACACATGCTTGAACCAACAAGAATATGGAACAGGTGAAGGCAGAGACCTGGATTTCACTGAATGACTTTCTGCAGCCTGGGGAGTGGCCAGACAGGTGGGAGGATGAGCAGGCAGGGAGGTACAGAGTGGGAGGGAAAGGTGTTTGAGTGTGTAAGCAGGAACATGCACAGGATTTCTCCTGCTTTGGCATCTACGTTGGACCCTTCTGATGAGCCTGCTGCTGTGTGCAGCTTTTACATACTTATGATTAGTTGGGCCGATCAGAGAAAACCTATAAGTATGGGTGGCTTCCCCCTAGGCAAAATGTAGAAATGTTCTGTCTCCACTGACAATTAAGACCAGACTGCTGGGCAAGTTGATGGGCTCACACCCACATTTGAAGACTTCATATGCATCCTGTCCACGTGGGACTGTCTGGGCTCATCGCTGGGTACCATAACCCATGGCCGATTCCTTCCCTTTCCTAATCCCCTGCTTTCCCCATACCTGAAGAACTTCTTACCTGGGGCTAAAGGGAAAGACACCTGAAATGACTGCATGACTATGAACGTAAGGCTTTAGGGTATGTTTATAGCCAGAATAGTACCAAAAGTCCCAGCAGGGCCACTCGTTCTGTTTCCCATAGGTCAGGACAAAGTGAGAAACTCTTTCAATGTTTTAAAAATATGGACTTTTGGCCTCTGAGGGAGAGGGAGAGGGTGGAATGATTTGGGAGAATGGCATTGAAGTATGTATACTATCATGTAAGAAACGAGGCGCCGGTCTATTAAAAAAAAAAAAAGGAAAATGAGAGGATTGACTGGAAACTCTACTAACTGGCAACTCAATTTTCCCTTCCAGCACTGACTCATCCAGACATATTATGCTTTGTTCATGATAAAAGTTTTGCATATTATAATAAATTCTTATTAACCTAAAAAAATAAAAATATGGTCTTCTAAATAAGCACCCTTTCTTTTTTTCCCTTTGTGTTTTCTCTTTATTATAACTCAAGTAAAATATTCTCTAAGATCCATATGGTACTGAAGCATACAGAGCAAAACATGGAACTTCCTCTTTTCTTCCCCCATCCTTTTCACTTCTTGCTCCTCAGCCAGCAGTCTGCCTGCATTTCTGGTAGACACCCTTTCTTTGGAAGGCTGTCATGCCTCATGGGGCAGCCCTACATGGAAGAAAAGATTATAGATTTTTATCTCTCTACCTTTTCATAGAGGATATAGACTGGACCCTTCATTCCAGGAATTAGATATTCTCTGGAATATCTATCCCTCCACACACTCATCCATCCATCCACCCACCCATCAATACGACCACATACTGATCAAAATCATGTTCCTGCCCTCATGAGGCTCACAGTCTGGTGGTGTGAACATGCACAGAAGGTAGCCTTTTTCCCCTGACCAATGCTTTTATGGCATTTCCATGGCAAAGCAGGTAATATTAAGCTCTAGAAGACACTTCTCAGTGGAGGCATCAGATTGCACTCCCCAAGCAGTGCAAATCTGTCTTACTTTGAGCATGCCACAAACGTCAAGGAGGCTCCTAAGCTTGACTATGTCTCATGGCCACCATGCAAAGATAAAAGTCTATGTGTGCACATGAGGAAAAGAGCTCCTCCACTGTCTAGCTGCAACGTCTCTGCTGGGAGAAGAGTGCTCTTCAAGCCGCAATAAAGGTTTCTCCCCCTCTGCTGCGCTATGGTAGGGAGTGTTTATGCTCTTGACTGTGTGTGCACGCATGCTAGTGAAACTATCTATGAAGGGGCAGGAAAGGGTTAGGTACAAGCCACTGTACATTGGAGGGATAATCTGGCCTTCTTGAAAGAAGTCTCTGCAGGAGTCTTACTTAGTTATGCACAAAGGGAAATTCAATTTCCAATTCCCATTGGTCTCACGTGTGGGTCTCAGTTCCACATGTGACTCAGTTCTTTACAGCCCTATTTGGGTCCCAAGTGTGCCCTGCCTCACCCTAAGAAAGTAGAATGGAGAGGAGGACAACTCACAGCTGCAATCTTCTTCCTCTTCTAAGTCAACAGGAGAGGGTAAAAACAAAAAAAAAAAAAAGAAACTCATCAATGATCTGGGAATAAACCATTTCTGTGCCTTGAAATTGATAAATCTCTTTCCTGGAAAGGCAGTGAGAATAATCTGTAAAATCATTTTATTTAACAGTGTGTCTCCTCCAGCTCCAAAGAGAACAAGTGACTGATTCATAGCTTTGGAGACGCTGGGTCTTTCTGTCTTATTTTCTCTCTCTGCTGGGGATCTCATTTTTTCAGGACAATTTTGATTCAAGCAGAAAGGAGGGAAGTTCGTATCAAGCAGAAAGGAGGGAAGTTCGTACTGTACAGATGTGAAAATTCAGGTCCAAGGAAAACCTTCTAATAGGAAGAGAGAGGAGCTTGCTCCTCAGGACCTGAGTTAAACACAGTCAAAGCTTCACTTTCCACCTCACATCCCTGTCCACTGCAGCACTTAAAAAGCCCATCCTTCTGGTGGATAATTTTTAGAGATCCCAGTGAAGAGCAAGTTCAGGAAAGATTATTGTCCCAGGTCTGGACAGAGAAACTCCTTCAATTAGGAACTTAACAAAATGGAAGGTGAGCTGCTGGTCCTACTAGAGTTTTCATGACTAATTTAATCCAGAACTAAACTAAGGCTGAGCTGCAGCATTCCATCCATTCACGTAGATGTCCCTGGGACTGCAGGCCCTGGGGCTCTGTGCTGCAGTGGCCCTGGGTGAGAGGAGAGCATCCAGGTTAGGTGTCAACCGTTGGGTCCATTTTGGGTGAATTGTGTTGTGCATTCCAAAGGGGTTGTCAGAAATTTCTGCCTATGAGACTTTTCTAAAGACAAACTGACTTTATTTTATTTTGGCCTTGCAGCATGCAGAATCTTAGTTTCCAGATCAGGGATTGAACCTATGCTCCCTGAAGTGGAGTGCAGAGTCCTAACTACTGGACCCCCAGGGAATTCCCTGCCCTTTGAGATTTCTAGATGACCTGTTTTCCCATTCAGGGTTCCTCCCTTCTACCAGCCAAACAGAAAATTCTTGTCTTGCACCACCTAGAGATAAACTGGAGCTCAGACTGTCCAAGGGTTGGAGTGGGCAGGGTTGAATCCTGGCCCCTGCTGGGCGTAGGAGTGCTAAGTGCTGTACCCTCTGCTTCAACGTCAAGACCTAGCCTCCAGCTACTCGGTGATCTCGGCAGGAAGACAGGAGGCCAGTTTCTTGGGCAATAGAGTCTAAAATCTGCAGTTGAGATTTTCACAGGGTGAGGAGAATGGACATCCTATTTGCTCTGTGATAAAGCCTGAAGTTTTGCTCACGATCAATGGAAGAGGCTGTTACAGGATAGAGTAACAGTTCCACAGCCAGGACCAGGGTGAGGCAAGCAAGTAAAAGGTGCAAAACCTAAGGGGTCCACCAGGCAACTCAGTGATCAAGATAAGTAATATTTTAATGCAACATTAAAAAAAAAAGAATTAAGTTTAAAAAATTCATAATGAATACCAAATTTTAAAATAAAAACAGGAGCCACCCTGCATGTGTATGATTCACCTCACCCTCATCCTAACCCACTCCAGGGGTCATTTGGTGACTTGTGTTAACAGAGAGGATGTTAGTCTTGGAAGTAAAAGATCAGAGTTTGTATTCAGCTGTTGCTTCTCATTCAATGCCTTCTCCTAAGGCACTCACCCTCTCTGAGCTTAAATGAGAGAACAGGAGCCCTTATCTCTCTCTCAGGATTTTTGTGGATAGTGATATAAGCCAAAAAGTACAACCCTTGTTTTTGGAAATGACAGGTTTCAGTCAAGCACGTCTCTGTGTGTGTATGTGTGTGTATAATGTGTAGGGCCCCTTAGGCCTCTCAGGAAGGCTCCCAACTTTCTCAGCCCTTCAGAGTCCATCCCTTCATCACCGCTGCCCACCTCATCTGTCCTCATGCACCAGGGTAAGTCCCCACCCTCTGAAGACAGGTCCGATCTCCACTTTGAACTTCCTAATTTTAGACAAAAGGGAGAAGACTGGGGAGGGCAGAATGTCCTCTCCGAAGGCATTGCCTTTGAACCGTCCTCTGGACGGTGGCAGCCAGTTCTTTGAGGCCCTTGCCCTTATCAGGGATGGCCCAGTCCTCCTCACTGGTCCTCTGCGCAAACCACTGTCACTTCTGGCCAGGACCCCTGTGAGAGCCACCTAAGTCACCGGGTCCCTGCTTCCATCCCTTGTGCCGAATTAAGAGTCCATTCTCTTCTCGACAGCAAGGGGGCTTTAAAAAAATTCTTCATGAAAATCATAATGTGCCACTCCCATACTTTAAACCCTCAGTGGGTTCCCGGTGCACTGAGAATAAAATCAAACTGCCTATGATTCATGCCGATGTATGGCAAAAACCATCACAATATTGTACAGTAATTATCCTCCAATTCAAATAAGCACATAAACTTAAAAACAACAACAACCAAAAAAACCAAAAAAAACCCCAACCCTGCATAATTGAGCCCAGAAGTTCTGAAACTTCAGCATGTTCAGAATCATTAAGAGGGCTCGATGAAACACTCAATGCTGGGCCCCATCCCCACTGTTTCCAATTCTAGAGGTCTGGGTAGGGGCTGAGAATTTGCATTTCAGACAAGTTTCCATGGACACTGATGCTACAGGCTCCCGAACCACCGTGAAGACCTGAGAGCTGCAGAGCTCAGCCTGGCTTACCCGCAACTCGCGCCCTCCCACTCCTCCTCCATCCCCTCTGCCCAAGCTCTACTAGCTTTCTTTCCATTTTCTCAAATGCATCCACCTCAACCCTGCTTCAGTGCCTTTTCACTAAACTCTTTCCTAAGCCTGGGACCTTCCAGATTCTTATCACCAGGGCCTTTTTAAATGTTTCAATTTACCTGTTACTTCTTTGTCCACCCATTCTTATTGACTCTAACTACTCCCCATCAGGTCACCCTGTTTTGTTTTTATCTTGTTAGTACACCAAGGCTGTATATTGTCACCCTGCTTATTTAACTTATATGCAGAGTACATCATGAGAAACTCTGGGCTGAAGGAAGCACAAGCTGGAATCAAGATTGCTGGGAGAAATATCAATAACCTCAGATATGCAGATGATACCACCCTTATGGCAGAAAGTGAAGAGGAACTAAAAAGCCTCTTGGTGAAAGTGAAAGAGGAGAGTGAAAAAGTTGGCTTAAAGCTCAANTTGTCACCCTGCTTATTTAACTTCTATGTAAAGTACATCATGAGAAATGCTAGACTGGAAGAAGCACAAGCTGGAATCAAGATTGCTGGGAGAAATATCAATAACCTCAGATATGCAGATGATACCACCCTTATGGCAGAAAGTGAAGAGGAACTAAAAAGCCTCTTGGTGAAAGTGAAAGAGGAGAGTGAAAAAGTTGGCTTAAAGCTCAACATTCAGAAAACGAAGATCATGGCATCTGGTCCCGTCACTTCATGGGAAACAGATGGGGAAACAGTGGTAACAATGTCAGACTTTATTTTGGGGGCTCCAAAATCACTGCAGATGATGACTGCAGCCATGAAATTAAAAGACACAAATTCCTTGGAAGGAAAGTTATGACCAATCTAGATAGCATATTCAAAAGCAGAGACATTACTTTACCAAGAAAGGTCTGTCTAGTCAAGGCTATGGTTTTTTCAGTAGTTATGTCTGGATGTGAGACTTGGACTGTGAAGAAAGCTGAGCACTGAAGAATTGATGCTTTTGAACTGTGGTGTTTGAGAAGACTCTTGAGAGTCCTTTGGACTGCAAGGAGATCCAACTAGTCCATTCCAAAGGAGATCAGTCCTGGGTGTTTTTTGGAAGGAATGATACTCAAGCTGAAACTCCAGTACTTTGGCCACCTCATGCAAAGAGTTGACTCATTGGAAAAGACTCTGATGCTGGGAGGGATTGAGGGCAGGAGGAGAAGGGGATGATAGAGGACGATGATGGCTGCATCACCGACTTGATGGACATGAGTCTGAGTGAACTCTGGGAGTTGGTGATGGACAGGGAAGCCTAGAGTGCTGCGATTTATGGGGTTGCAAATAGTCGGACATGACTGAACTGAACTGAACTGAACATCCTCTTAGCAATAAGCTGGCAAAGCCTTACTAAGGACTTATACATCCAATGATATCATAGGTTCTACCCTGCTCTTGACACTCCCATTATACTGAGAAACATGTCTGTCACTCTTTCCAGTTTGCTCCCTAAATCTGCCGAGTGGGCCCCTAGACTACGAGCATCTTTCATGAACCATGGGCTCCTCCAAGGCAGGCAGGAAGCCTTAGTCATACACCTGTCCCTCACTTGACTCTCCCATTCTTCAGTCTGTGATTTATCTTGCTTTTTGGGAGGCTTCTCAGCTATGATAATGCTTCCCATGTGGCGTTAGTGGTAAAGAACCTGCCTGCCAACTCAGGAGACATAAGAGACACGGGTTTGATTCCTGGATCAGGAAGATCCCCTGGAGGAGGGCATGACAACCAGCTCCAGTATTCTTGTCTGAAAAGTCCCATAGGCCTGTGGGATACAGTCCATGGGGTCGCATAGAGTCAGATATGTCTGAAGCACACATGAACTGTAATTTCTTGTGTCTGTTCTGTCTTTCCTTTCCATCTCTAATTATCGTTGTCCATTCTAAATGTTTTCCAGGTCAAAATGAATAGTAGTCACAATAACCATAATCTCAGAGAAGCTCTGTGATACACTGTGTTATCCACTGTCCCTACCTCAAAATGTTCCAAAGTTCAGTCACTCAGTCATATCTGTCTCTTTGCGATCCCGTGAACCACAGCACACAAGGCCTCGCTGTCCATCATCCCAGAGGTTACACAAACTCGTGTCCATAGAGTCGGTAATGCTATCCAACCATCTCATCCTCTGTCATCCCCTTCTCCACTTGCCTTCAATCTTTCCCAGCATCAGGGTATTTTCAAATGGGTCAGCTCTTCGCATCAGGTGGCAACAGTATTGGAGTTTCAGCTTCAACATCAGTCCTTCCAATGAACACCCAGGAATGATCTCATTTAGGATGGACTGGTTGGATCTTCTTGTAGTCCAAGGGACTCTCAAGAGTCTTCTTCAACACCACAGTTCAAAAACATCAATTCTTTGCCACTCAGCTTTTTTTATAGTCCAACTCTCACATCCATACATGACTACTGAAAAAACCATAGCCTTGACTAGATGGACCTTTCTTGGTAATGTCTCTGCTTTTGAATATGCTATCTAGGTTGGCCATAACTTTCCTTCCTAGGAGTAAGCTTCTTTTAATTTCATGGCTGCAGTTACCATCTGCAGTGATTTTGGAGCCACCCAAAATAATGTTAGCCACTGTTTCCACTGTTTCCCAATCTACTTGCCATGAAGTGATGGGACCGGATGCCATGATCTTAGTTTTCTGAATATTGAGTTTAGGCCAACTTTTTCACTCCCCTCTTTCACTTTCATCAAGAGGCTTTTTAGTTCTTCTTCACTTTCTGCCATAACCTTGGTGTTATCTGCATATCTGAGGTTATTGATACTTCCCCTAGAAATCTTGATTCCAGCTTGTGCTTCATCCAGCCCAGTGTTTCTCATGATGTTTCTCATGTTTCTCATAAATAAACAGGGTGACAATATATAGCCTTGACGTACTCCTTTTCCTATTTGGAACCAGTCTGTTATTCCATGTCCAGTTCTAACTGTTGCTTCCTGACCTGCATATAGGTTTCTCAGGAGGCAGGTCAGGTGGTCTGGTATTCCCATCTTTTTCAGAACTTTCCACAGTTGATTGTGATCCACACAGTCAAAGGCTTTGGCATAGTCAATAAAGCAGAAATAGATGTTTTTCTGGAACTCTTGCTTTTTCAATAATCCAGCAGATGTTGGCAATTTGATCTCTGCTTCTTCTACCTTTTCTAAAACCAGCTTGAACATCTGGAAGTTCATGGTTCACATATTGCTGAAACCTGGTTGGACAGTTTTGAGCATTACTTTACTAACGTGTGAGATGAGTGTAATTGTGCGGTACTTTGAGCATNGTCAAAGGCTTTGGCATAGTCAATAAAGCAGAAATAGATGTTTTTCTGGAACTCTTGCTTTTTCAATAATCCAGCAGATGTTGGCAATTTGATCTCTGCTTCTTCTACCTTTTCTAAAACCAGCTTGAACATCTGGAAGTTCATGGTTCACATATTGCTGAAACCTGGTTGGACAGTTTTGAGCATTACTTTACTAACGTGTGAGATGAGTGTAATTGTGCGGTACTTTGAGCATACTTTGGCATTGCCTTTCTTTGGGATTGGAATGAAAACTGACCTTTTCCAGTCCTTTGACCACTGCTGAGTTTTCCAAATTTGCTGGTATATTGAGTGCAACACTTTCACAGCATCATCTTTTAGGATTTGAAATAGCTCAACTTGAATTCCATCACCTCCACTAGCTTTGTTCATAGTGATACTTCCTAAGGCCCACTTGACTTTACATTCCAGGATGTCTGGCTCTAGGTGAGTGATCACACCATCGTGATTATCTGGGTCATGAAGATCTTTTTTATATATAGTTCTTCCATGTATTCTTGCTACCTCTTCTTAATATCTTCTGCTTCTGTTAGCTCCATACCATTTCTTTCCTTTACCTAGCCTATCTTTGCGTGAAATGTTCCCTTGGTATCTCTAATTTTTTTGAAGCGATCTCTGCTGCTGCTGCTGCTAAGTCATTTTAGTCATGTCCAACTCTCTGTGACCCCATAGATGGCAGCCCACCAGGCACCCCCATCCCTGGGATCTCTAGTCTTTCCCATTTTGTTGTTTTCCTCTATTTCTTTGCATTGATTGTTGAGGAAGACTTTCCTATCTCTCCTTGCTATTCTTTTGAATTCTGCATTCAAATGGGTATATCTTTCCTTTTCTCCTTTGCTTTTAGCTTCTCTTCTTTTCACAGCTATTTGTAAGGCCTCCTCAGACAGCCATTTTGTTTCTTTGCATTTCTTTTTCTTGGGAATGCTCTTGATCCCTGTCTCCTGTACAATGCCATGAACCTCTGTCCATAGTTCATCAGGCACTGTGTCTATCAGATCCAGTCACTTAAATCTATTTCTCACTTCTACTGTATAATCATAAGGGATTTGACTTAGGCCGTACTTGAATGGTCTAGTGGTTTTCCCCACTTTCTTCAATTTCAGTCTGAACTTGGCAATAAGGAGTTCATGATCTGAACCACAGTCAGCTCCGGTCTTGTTTTTGCTGACTGTATAGAGCTTCTCCATCTTTGGCTGCAAAGAATATAATCAATCTGATTTCGGTGTTGACCATCTGGTGATAGGAGAAGGCAATGGCACCCCACTCCAGTACTCTTGCCTGGAAAATCCCATGGCTGGAGGAGCCTGGTGGGCTGCAGTCCACGGGGTCGCTAAGAGTCGGACATGACTGAGTGGCTTCTTCACTTCCACTTTTCACTTTCATGCATTGGAAAAGGAAATGGCAACTCACTCCAGTGTTCTTGCCTGGAGAATCCCAGGGACAGGGGAGCCCGTTAGGCTGCCGTCTATGGGGTCGCACAGAGTCGGACACGACTGAAGTGACTTAGCAGCATCTGGTGATGTCCATGTGTAGAGTCTTCTCTTGTGTTGTTGGAAGAGGATGTTTGCTATGACCAGTACGTTCTCTTGGCAAAACTCTATTAGCCTTTGCCCTGCTTCATTCTGTACTCCAAGGCCAATTTGCCTGTTACTTCAGGTGTTTCTTGACTTCCTACTTTTGCATTCTAGTCCCCTATAATGAAAAGGACATCTTTTTTGGGTGTTAGTTCTAAAAGGTTTTGTAGGTCTTCATAGAACCATTCAACTTCAGCTTCTTCAGCATTATTGGTCAGGGCATTGACTTGGATTACTGTGATATTGAATGGTTTGCCTTGGAAATAAACAGAGATCATTCTGTCGTTTCTGATATTGCATCCAAGTACTGCATTTCCAACTCTTTTGTTGACTATGATGGCTATCCCATTTCTTCCAAGGGATTCCTGCCCACAGTAGTAGATATTATGGTCATCTGAGTTAAATTCACCCATTCCAGTCCATCTTGGTTCTCTGATTCCTAGAATGTCAACATTCACTCTTGCCATCTGCTGTTTGACCACTTCCAATTTGCCTTGATTCATGGTCCTAGTATTCTAGGTTTCTATACAATATTGCTCTTTACAGCATCAGACTTTGCTTCTGTCACCAATCACATCCACAACTGGGTGTTATTTTTGCTTTGGTTCCATCCGTTCATTCTTTCTGGAGTTGTTTCTCCACTGATCTCCAGTAGCACATTAGGCACCTACCAACCTGGGGAGTGCATCTTTCAGTGTCCTATCCTTTTGCCTTTTCATACTGTTCATGGGGTTCTCAAGGCAAGAATTCTGAAGTGGTTTGCCATTCCCTTCTCCAGTGGACCACATTCTTCCAGACCTCTCTACCATGACCTGTCCGTCTTGAGTGGCCCCACATGTCCTGCTCACAGTCTACAAGCACTGCTAGTTTACAAGTAGATCAGCTGAATATAGGAGCAAAGTAGCCCTCAAATCCTGGTTTGAGTGCCTATTATAAGGTTGTTTCATTCTTTGAGATTCAATTTCATCATCTGTAAAAGCACACATATTCAAAGCACTCCTGGATTATTGGGAGACTGAGGACTTTGGTAGATAATTCTCACAGAATGTTCACCACAATGCTAGGTGTGTGTCCACAGTATAAAATGTTGGTGGTTGTTTTTATTTCTGGGATAGGGACACGTCCAAAGTATAGTCTCAGTCTCTTTTGTTATTATCCATTTAATCTCTCAAAAGACAGGCAGAAACTATAAGAGGCTATTCTGCTTTACATAGGCTTGCAGGTCTTGTTGGACCCCTCAAATATAGGGTAAAGTATCAGAATAAATGGAGAAATCATTGTAGGACCCAAGCATCCGACCTGTGGCCCTTTTGGTTGACCAGTAATTTAATTAACAGTATTTTAACTTCTGATCAGGTTTGCTATGATGTTATCATAAGCATTTCTTTGTTGTATGCTATCTTTTGACCTGTGGAAAATACAGTAATAATAGGAGTTCACTGCACTTTCACAATCTGAAATTTCCAGAAACCCAGAATGCTTACATTCATTAGTTCCATTCAACTCATTAAATATCACAAACTCCTGAAGACATAAATATGATCAATGTTTTTTCTTTTTTAATTTGAGCCAATGAGAAGGTCAGAGTGCCCTTGCAGGAGTTGAATTGTCATTAGTACATTGTTTGCGGAAATCTGTTTATTGAGTATTTCTTATGGATCTGGGCATATTCCAGGTATTGGAAATATCAGTAATCAATGAGAATATCTCGTGGTTTTGATTTCTATTTCTGCGATGATTAGTGATGTTGAACTCCTTTTCATATGCCTGTTGATCATATGGATTTCCTCTTTTTAGAAAATGTCTATTCAGTCCCTCTGTCCATTATTTAAATGGGTTTTATTTTTTGATGTAAATTGTATGAGCTGTTTATATATGTTGGATATAAGGGATTACTCTATTGGTCATATCACTTGCAAATATTTTCTCCCATTCAGTAGGTTGTCTTTTCATTCTGTCGATGATTTCCTTTGCTTTGCAAAAGGTTTTAAGTTTAATTATGTCCCATTTGCTTGCTTTTGCTTTTATTTCCTTTGATTAAGAAGGAGATGGAGCCAAAATACTGCTGCAATTTATGTTAAAGAGCATTCTATGATTTCCTCTAGGAGTTCCAGCCCTCACAGAACTTACATTCTAATAGAGGGGAGGGAAATAATTAAAAAAAAAAAAAAAACACATAACCAGCACCTAGAGTCTGCAAGTCAGAAAGAGAAAAACATATATCATATATTAACACATATATATGGAGTCTAGAAAAATGGCACTGATGAACCCATTGGCAAAGTAGGAATAGAGACACAGACATAGAGAATGTACTTGTGGACATGAAGTGGGTGGCAGTGGGAAGGAGAGCATGGGACAAACTGAGAGGGTACCCTGACGTGTATACGCTCCCAGCTGTAAAGTACATAGATGGTGGGAAGGTGCTGTGTGGCAGAGGGAGCTCAGCTTGGTGTTCTGTTATTAGAGGCGTGGATGGGGAGTGTGGGGGAAAGGCTCTAGAGGGAGGGGATATATGCATATGCATAGCTGACTCATGTTATTGTACAGCAAAAACTAACACAACATTGTAAAGCAGTTATACTCCATTAAACACTCACAACCACCACCGGCTTATTATATGGCATATCAGCTAGTAGTAAGTGATATGGAGGGGAAAAAAAAGACAAAAAGTGATGTGGAGGAGTTGCTGATATGTTCATGTAGCCTGGTCAAAGACGTCCTCTCAAATTTGAGCAGAGGCCTGAAGAAAGTAAGGGAGCAAATCCTACAGGTGCAGGAGAGAGAACAGTGCAGGCAGAGGGAACAGCAAGAACAAAAGCCCAGAGATAAGGAGGGCCTGGAGCTGTCCAGGAACACCGAGGAGGCTGAAGTGGTGACTGAAGCAGTAAACAAAGAGCGCAGAAGGCTTTGAGCACTCACAAGCAATGCAGACAGACTGCGGAGGACTTGGAAGACCCTAGCCAAGGACTTGGTTTTCGTGCTAAGTTGGGAAACCATTGAGGAGAGGAGTTATGTGACCTAATTTCCATTATTTTAAAAGGACACTCTAGCCCCAGAATTGAACATGATCTCTAGAATGGGAAGGGAAGAATCAGATAGGAGGTCATTTGTTACAATCCAAGTGGAAAGTGGTGGTGACTTTGACCAGGGTAAAATTGGTGCAAATGGTGAGAAGCAGCTAGAACATGAGTTTTACTCTGAAGTTAGAGCTGAAAGGATCTGCTCAAGGTATGGTTGTAAGATGTCAGGACTCATGTCAATGTATGGCAAAGCCAATAGAGTATTGTAAAGTAAAATAAAGTAAAAAAAAATTAATTTAATTTAATTTAAAAAAAAAGAATAAAATATGACTCCAGAATTTTTACCTGAGCCTCTGGCTGGCTGGAGTTGCCATTAAAAGATAGGAAAGATTAGACAAAGATGTTGGGGTATGGAAAATGAGGAGTCTTTTATTTTGTACATAGAGAATTCAAGCTGGCTTGAAGACAGGGTTTTTCAAACTACAAAGTGTATCAGAATCACCTGAAGGGCTTCTTAAAAGACAGGTTGCTGAACCCCACCCCTATAGTTGTTGGGGATTTCCCCCCCAAGATATTTATGGCATACATAAATTGCATTTCTAGCAAGTGTCCAGATGATGCTGATGCTGCAGATCTTGGGACCCCACGTGGAGAACCACTACTCTGGTATTGGGTATATCTGCAGAAGAGATTGGCTATGGTCAAGAGAATGCCCAGATAGTTAAATGAGGGAAATTACACCACAGGTGCTGGAATGTTCTTTGTGTCTTACTGTGGAAGCACCACCTTAGAGCTAAGATCACAGAGTATTAGCTTATGCCGAAATGAGGAACAACAGTTTCTGAGTGCTGATCCTACTTTTTATTATGTCACAAAGAACCCTGTGAAAGTGAGTACTCGGAATGGAATTGCTCTTCCAGCACATAAAGAGTTAACCTAGGCATTTCCTTCATTCTCCCCTCTGGCTGGGTATAATTTATCCAACTGGAGCACAAGCACCAACCAATACCCGCCCCCTACCCCTGCCTATTTCCTGTGGAGAAAGATATGTTTAAGAAATTCAGGTTTTTCTTACAGATTTATATTTAAGCATCATACTGTGCTTTTTAAAAATTTCGTATTGGAGCACCGGTTGATTTAACAGTGTTGTGTTATTTGACCCCATACAATAAATGTGGGTTCTCTAGGTACAAACTTAAGAATTGCAAACTTAATTTAATAATTGTTTTATCTTTAAATTAACCCTGTGTTTAAAGAAGAAAAAAAGTTTTTATGACAAAGAAAAATACTGAACAGTCACCTCTTTGGCTTCCTTGGTGGCTCAGATGGTAAAGAATCTGCCTGCAAGGTGGGAAACCTGGGTTGAGAAGCTACTCGGGAGGAGGGCATGGTAAGCCACTCCAGTACTCTTGCCTGGAGAATCCCCATAGACAGAGGAGCCTGGCAGGCTACAGTCCATGGGGTGATAGAGTCAGACAACGGAAACGACTAAGCACATGGAATGAACAATTTTTCAATAATGACCATGACAGGCTATTTAATAGAAAAGCTATTTTGATAACCGTTTTTATTATATTGGTGGCTTCTAAATGTTTTTGACCATGGCACATAGTAAGAAATACATTTTATGTCCCAAATGATCGTGTATATAGTCACTTACTTATGGAGACATATATGTGCATATATAGAGATAGAAGAAGAGAGAGATATCTATATATAGATACAGATATAAATATCTGAAATGTTCCATGAAATTATTTTCACCCTGAATATATGACAGATATTTCTCACGCTATGCTTTATCAATTTAGAAAGTGCTGATTTTGACGCACTAAACTGAGAACATAGTCCACATGGACTGTGCGATAACACATTTTGGGAACATGGACTTGCAGATTTAAAGACAAATGAATGGCAAGTTCTTGATAAATTAATTTATTATCTATAGGAGTCAATTGTTATCCTTAAGAACTCCTCTAGTAAGATTTTTTTTTTTTTTTTTTGCCATTCTATGCAGCTTGTGGAATCTTAATTCTCTAACAAGGGATTGAACTCAGGCCATCAGCAGTGAAAGCAGAGTCCTAACCACTGTCTGCTGCTGCTGCTAAGTCGCTTCAGTCATGTCCGACTCTGTGCAACCCCACAGACGGCAGCCCACCGGGCTCCTCTGTCCCTGGGATTCTCCAGTCAAGAATACTGGAGTGGGTTGCCATTTCTTTCTCCAATGCATGCATGCATGCTAAGTTGTTTCGGTCGTGTCTGACTCTGTGCAACCCCATGGACAGCAGCCCACCAGGCTCCCCTGTCCACGGGATTCTCCTGACAAGAATATTGAAGTGGGTTGCCATTTCCTTCTCCCCCTAACCACTGGACCACCAGGGAATTCCCTCCATTCACTTTAAATAAATAGTTTTTGAGAATACATTAAAGGCAAGGCACTGCACCAATGAATAAAACATCATCTCAGGGAGGGTTTTTCTTTTATGCTATCAATTTCCAAGAGCTCATGCCTTGTCTCCCCAAAAGATTTACATTTTACAAGAACATCTTAAGGTTTTATAAGGAAGTGTAGTTATTTCATCCTCCCTATAAAACAAAAGCGTTTACTAAATTTGCCTCTGAGGAAATTAAGTTTAATTGACTTAACCAGGTTTAAGCCAAGATTTCAACCCCATCAGTCCAACAGTATGTGCTAAGTCGTTTCAGTTGTGTCCAACTCTTTGTGACCCTATGGACCACAGCCTGCCAGGCTTCTCTGGGCCATGGGATTCTCCAAGCAAGAATATTGGAGTGGGTTGCTGTGCCCTCCTCCAGGAGATCTTCCCAATGCAGGGATCGAACCCACATCTCTCACATTTCCTGCATTGGCAGGTGGGTTCTTTACCACTAGAGCCGACTGGGAAGCCCAATGTATAGTATAATAATGGATAATTTGGAAACACAAATAACCCCAAATTGTAGCTGATCAAATGGAATATAATGTTATTTCGCTCCCAGCAAACAGTCCTAAGTAAGATTTGCTGGTGGGGAAAGGATACTCTCTGCTCCATACAGTCATCCTGGGATGCAGGCTACTAGATTGTATACCGTCTTCAAGCTTGGCTTTCAAAACCATTCTACTCATCACCATCCCTGCTCCCTAGAGAGGATGAAGGGCATGGAGGAAACATGTGGGAGGTTTTAGGGTGAGAGGTGGAGTGTCACACATAGCCTCCCATTTACCTTTTATTTATCAGAGCTAAGTGGTCACACCCACCTGCAAAGAAACCTTGGCTATATGGTCCACTCCTGTGCCCTGGAAGAAAGGAGAGAATAGATTTTGATGACTTAATAATAATGTTACAAAAATCTTTCCTTAGGACTATTTAGCTCAACATTTCCAAAATGGATTTGATTATGAATCTCTTTTCTCTCAGCACCTATGAATGCACTGTAGAATATAACATACTTTGGGAAAAACTGCAATCTGGAGACTGTGAAATACCATAATGAAAAGAAACCTAAATTTCCCAGCATAACAGACATTTTAAAAATGTTAATTTTAAAAAATTATTGGACTATAGTTGATTTATAATATTGTGTTAGTTTCAGGAGTACAGCAAGGTGAATCACATATACATATATCCACTCTTTTTTAGATTCTCTCCCCATATAGGTCATTACAGAGAATTGAATAGAGTTCCCTATTCAGTAGGTACTTAGTTATATGTTTATATATATATATAGTATTAGTCACTCAGTCGTGTCCAACTCTTTGCAACCCCATGAACTGTAGCCCATCAGGCTCCTCTGCCCATGGAATTCTCCAGGCAAGAATACTGGAGTGGCTTACCATTTCCTTCTCCAAATACAGAAAACCATGTAAAACAAATTGTACAGTTTAGTTATCAGGCAAACACTGTTGAAACAGCCACCCAGGTTCGGAAATAGAAACTTCCGAGTGACTCACAAAGAGCTTCACAAGTTATATCCTCCTCACTCTGGTAAAATTAAACTCTGTAAAGACTTCTATGATAATCTTTTTTCTTACTTTCCTTTAGATCTATAGTCTGAGTGGGCCAGCCATTAAGTTCAAGCCTGTTTTTACATATGCCTTTAAATCTCCTTTAACCTAACTTCTTTCATTGCTTTCTTTTTTTTTTTTTTCTTCCCAGCAATTTACTGGTAAGGAAATGGGTCACCTTTTCTACTGAATTTCCCAGGATGTCTCTTAAATTGCATCCTTGTGGTGAAGTTTAACATGTTCCTCTGTCCCTAAATTTCCCATAAATTGGGAATAGTATGCAAAGGTTAAATCAGAATCATGTCTTTGGCAAGACTCCTTCATAGAAGATGTGCTCTTTCTCAGGAGGCACATAATATATGGTTATAGCTTTTATGTGCTTGGCTAACATCAATGGTCAAAGTTTAAACTCATTATCATTTAGGAAACAGAAAATGGCAAACTTCCAATTCTATTATCCTTTCTCATTTACTTGTGGGAGTACTAGTATAAGGAGAAAATTTTACCCCAACTGATACTTAATCACCTACTGCTCTATTATGTAATAAAAAGGCAAGAAAATAATTATTCACTGTTTATTTACCTGTTTTCACAATGAGGTGTTGTTTATCTAGCCTCTTTGACTATATGTGACTATTTTTGTATCATAATTAAATCATAGATTTAAATAAATTTGATATATTTTAACCATTTTCAATTATCACCTATACCAATGCTCAGGTTGTCCTAGTTGCAGTGTTTTTTATTTTTATTTTTTTAAATTACTTTATTTTACTTTACAGTACTCTATTGGCTTTGCCATACATCGACATGAATCCACCACAGGTGTACTTTCTATGAACACTTTAGTAAAGACTCTGGTGGCCTTTGTTAACCTCCTTGTTATCCACCATTGTGTGATGTTTCAAGCTTATTTTATACATTTTCTTTGCCAGACTTAGAATCAGCTGTTTACCTCTTAAAATCCCTGGCTTCTTTTAGTGGAAATGACTCTTTGATGCCACAAGAAGAACTTCAGGGATACTGAACTTACTGGGTTTCACAGCTGCTAGACGATTTCAGTGAGTGGAATTTTGAAATATATGCTATTATTTCCTTTAGTTTGAAGATGAAATACTTCTTGAGTTCATGTATGGACTAAAGGTATTTACTTAAGTTCTGTCTTACATCTATATCTGCTTTATTTTATACTAAAAATCCACTTTTTCAAAGATACTGGAGATAGAACAGAATATTTCATAATTATGCATTTGCCGTACTCCATATAACACAGAAAACAGTCCCTATACTCCACCAACATGAGTTAAAATGTTAAAGTGTAATAAAATTTAAAATGGTCATATCTTTTACATAAATTCTCTCATTCTTTAACATTTGCATTTTATCTGTGTTTTATTTATGTGTTCTTTCTTATTTTGTCATTTCCGAAATGACCAACCACTTATTTTTGAAATAGGAGTTTTTATCTGTTTTTCTATGCATGTCTTTCTTCTGCAGTTTCTTATCTATGGAGATGTTATTCTTTCATCCACTTTTTCCTTTTAATACCATTTTGTGGGATTTGAATTTGATTTCTTTCTTCACTTATTTTTCTGGGAAATCAATTTTTGTGAACTTTTAGAAGCAGGTGTGATTGAGGCTTATTTTTACCTAATTTCATTTTCATGGTCCAGGGTTCTCTGCTTTTGTTTGTTTGCTTTGAGTAATCAAAAATTTAGCAGATTCAAGAAATTTACTGGATCCGTTTTCCTTCCAACTTTGTTTACTGGCCTTTCTTTTCCTTCACTGTTCATCCTCTTATTTTGAGCAATTTGGAAACTCTTTCCACCAGTTTCTTTTCAGTGGAGAAAATTGTCCTGGAAGGCAGTTTTGGCTTATAGTATTGAGAAATCATTAGATTCAGGTTGCATCAGCCCCCAGAATCTGTCCGTGGATTCCTTATATTTGCTTGCGGTTTAGTTTTCCAGTTTGGTGTTTTGGGGTATAGCAGCCACCCCATCCTTACCTTCTCCTTTCCCCTGCTGGATGTTGATAGCACACAGGCTCTGTAACTTCAGTCCTTGGTCCCCTACTATTCAAATTTTGAGGTTTGTGAAGACAACTTGTCATTAATTTTACTGAGCATGTAGTTGGTGTAAATGGTTTTGATTTTGCTCTCCCTGTTGCACTGTGATATGCAAAAAACTTTTTTTTTTTTTTCACTTCCTGTAACCATTTTCTCAGAATCTCTGAGGAAGTTTCCTTACATAGCATTGTTATACTATTTGGCATCTTTTATCCCACTTTTTCAAAAAAAACAAGACTCAACTTCATAGCATATATATTCCCTTTTTTGCCTCATGAAAGATAGAGAAAGGGCTAATTAGCTAAATGGAGAAATCATCTCAGAATTATCAGAATTTTCCATTCTGTAACAGAAGAAAAACCTAGGGTTTCAATATCTGATGAAAGCTGACAAGGCCAGCCCTTGGGAATTCATGCTTACCTCCAGACAAGAAATTTAGATAGTGAGTTAAATTCATAAGTACCTGGACTTATGCCAGGTTTTATTAAATTATCATTGTTAATATTAATAGTTCAGTGTTATAAAAATACAAAATTATATATTCTTCATTGGATTTATTTAGGATATAGCACCTAAGTTATCTTTTATTTTTATATGGGTAGTTTAAAACTCATTTACTGTTATAATTTATTAATTTAATGGTAGATTCTATTATCCTGGGAGCTGTCATTTGGATTTTATGGAAAATGTATGGGAAAGAGAGAAAATATTATATTCTCTTTTTATCAGGAATGCAGACCTATGGAGAAACCTTACATTTAGGCAATGTGATCATAGTCCAGGGTTAACCATTTGTCGCTAAGGGCAGTTTACAAAACTCCAGTCTTACTACCCAGGAAGAAGCAAATTATCCTACACAAAACATTTATTATTTAGTTTTTAGGATAACCAAACATTATCCTATACCAAACATTTATTATCTACATACTGTTGTCAGAGACAGAATAAGACACTCAATGTCCAAGAAAATTAAGACATACATTCTCCAAATAGCCCATGGGAAGGAATGCACACATATCAATACAAGTACAGTGGAAATGTCTACTTGATAAGGTGATTCCACTTATAAGGGTGCGAATAAATCAATGGAGGCTCTCAGAGGGAGTATCTGGTTTACTTTTGACAGATAAATACAAATACTCGGGTCAGGCCCAGGTATAGAGGCCTCATTGCTAGAGAGAAAAAAGGTATGAAGGTGCAATATTACATTGTAAGATTAAACTTTAAGGTAAGTAGTGGTTTTCAAAGTTTAAAAACCTAATCTCATAAAGGACTTATACACTAGATACTATTGGTTCTTATTGGTCATCTCCTTCCCTAGCAAATAAACTTTAGCTATCTAACGTTGCCCTTTATAATGAGATTGGTTTAAAGTTTATTTGGGGTTAGTTATCCACACATCACATTCTCAGTTCTCTATTTAGGAAGTTGACAGTGTCTTTTTATGAATATTCTAAGGGAGAGGAGATTCAGGTTTATATATGAAGAGCTTTGATCCAATAAAGAAATCATTTAGATATAAGGCTCCTTTTTCATCCATTTTTTTCTTAGCTGACCCCCCATCTGCCTTGTGACCTAGTCATTATTTTATGAACTTCCTATAAACAGCTAACAGAAAGAAAAGAGTAAGGAGAAACACTAATTCATATATTAATTGTTAGCAGTGCTAGGGCAATTTTTATAAGGTGGAATATACAGATACCATCTGAGATTAGGTTGGATTGTGTTTGTGGATTTCATTCACCTTCTCTGCCTGTTTCTCTGGATAGCGTTAGTAAGAGAGTTAGCTGCAGTGCTGGTTTTCAGTATATTAATTTCTAGTCTACATGGTTAAGAAGAACAATCAGAGAGTATCATTCTAAAAGCATAAGTAGCAGACTTAGACACTGATAAGAATGTGAGGTTTGAGGGAAGATACTCTTAAAAACTACCAAATTATGCTCCTGCCCCTTTCTCACCCAGGTCTAGGTGAGGAACTGAGATATAGAATATATAAGTGAATTGTTCAAAGTTATATAATTTGAATTATGTGTACATGTTTTCAGGTGTGTTATTTTCTCTTTTGCTTTATTTGATGGTTTAGAATAAGCAAGTTCATAAATCTTATGCACATTCACCTTGTTCAATCATTGATTTTTGAAGATAGAAAAGTAGTAGAACACTAATCAGGAGTAACATTTAAGATGCTTTCATTTTCTTTCCTTTCATTGGTAAATCATTGAAGTTATCACTCCTTCTCATGAGAACAATCAAATTAATTGCTGAATTAATAGTAAATTATTCGTAAGCATTAGCATGGGATTCCTTTGCAGATAATTAAGAATAATTACCCTGGCAGGCAGGGTTTCAATGGCCCTTCTTGATCATCTAGAGGCAATGTGATGTAATTAAAATGTAAAAATACTCTATAAGTATTGACAGATTATCCAACTATAAAGTCACATAAATAGTAAATGTGTTTCAATGGCTCCAAGCATTTGAAAATGGAGAATTTTGTAGCATTTTTCTATGTATTTCAGTGTATTCTAACATTATCACTTTGCTTAGCAGCCAAAATTAAGTTTACAGGTTGTGTTCTTGCTACAGTGTCTGAAAAGATAAAGGACTAAAAGTTTAAAAAATCCAAAATATGGCAGTGATGGTTTGATGACATGAATTCAGAGACTTTTCTCTTTCCTGTGGTTTAAACATCTATGTGCCTCTAGATTTCTGGATCTGAATTATGTTGTATATAATGGTGTTACCTGAACAACCACTGTGTAAAATATATACCAGAATTTTCAGGGAGTGACACAGGAAGTAGAAATCATGATCTATTAGGTCCTCAAAGAATTTATAAAGAAAAGGAGGAGATGGAGTAATAAAGAAACAAAGAATGATCATATAAAGGCAGATGTAACATATATGTTTATGTTTGGAATCAAATACTGTATAGTAATTCTTGAACATGGGTGGAAGCTTTCTTAGGAAGGAAGAGAAGACTTGTCATTATTAAAAGAAAGACTGTCAATGAAGTCTTGATTAGTGTTCTGAAGAAGCAGGAGGAGAATAGGATATAGGACATGGGAAAGGAGATTATTCTAGTAGGGAGAGCTTCTGAAGGTCCTCTGTGAATAGAGTAGATGGATGACAGATGGCAGGCAGGTTTACCTGGCTCAAGAATGTCATATGAATTGAGGCGATAAGAGGACATGTAGACCCATAAGTAAAGTGATTTTTGTGGAAGATTTCTGAAGTTCGGGCAACTGCATGAAGTGACTAATCTTCTGTGGATCATAATGAAAGTGTGAAAGTGAAGTAGCTCAGTCGTGTCTGACTCTGTGACCCTGTGGACTGTAGCCCACCAGGTTCCTCCGTCCATGGGATTCTCCAGGCAAGAATACTGGAGTGGGCTGCCATTCCTCCCAAATAAGTGGAATGGTTTTGTCATATTGGCAATATTGATTTCATAATTCCCTCTCTTTGTTCTGTTTTTTGAAAATATTTTCTCATTAAAGTGTTCTGTGTGGTTATTTCTTTGGAGCTAGACTAGCCGGAGGCATAAGGGACATTGTCTTCCTTTTCTCACTCATTTATACATTCAAAATGTATTCATCTCTTGCTACCTGGCAAATGAATTTGAGAGTACAGAGTGTGTTTAGTGGATGAAAATGGACCCCACGTGCCTAATTATTCATCGTAATGTAGAACAAGAAAGAGTTGTCAGGTAGAAAAACCAGAAACTACTTACATTGAATCCCATAATGATTTTATTTTCTAAATATTCTGTTTCATACTCTATTCAACAGTCTCTTCCCTGTAGGTGTTGTACATGTGCCTCCATGTATACAGATCAGCACATTCAATTTACCAACAAACATGAGTTCCTTTCTAACTCTGCCTGCTCTTTGATTTTCATAGTCGTGTGATCCGCACACAATGCAGAGAAGAACCCGTCACCTACTGAGGCCCTCCTTGAGCTCGAGGACGTGTGCTGAAGACTCACAGGTGCGGCCCTGCCTTCTCAATGAAAATTGCTTCCAGTTCCAGTACAATCTAACAGGTATGGCTGTAAACTACAAACCATGAATCATGCTGTCCTAGAATGCAGCTCTCTCATGGCTTTTATTATTTCAAGCAATTAAAGCTTGTGATGTACTCACTCTACGGGGCTCACCAAGGATAAGTGGCAGGCCTGACTGGACAGAGATATTTTAGAGACCTCCTTATTCAGACACGGCGTACCACTGTGTTCAGTGTCTGAAACTAAAGGACTGTATAACTACATTGATCTGTTCCCTGCAGCAATGATACACAGAATGCCATGATGTGCAGAATCAGGTTAAGTCTCAGCACTGACTTCAGTACTTCAGTGCAATAACCAAATGGCCAGCTACTTGAAGGGGCGAAACAGTTGTCTTTTTCTGAAACAAATTTTCCACTGAGGTCACAGTGGCACTACTGAGATTTCTCATGTAGAAAAACTCTAGTAAATTCTATGAGACTGTCATAGGTGAGAGTTGACCTGTTGTATTTGTCCACTTTCTTTTATTAAAGATCCTTTAGATCATTAGTTTTCATACTAATTTTCCAAAAATACAATAAAATTTGCTTTACTGAAAAAGCATGTCTTTAAAATGCTGATTTTGCTATACATGGACTTGCTCTTCCTATTTAACTTTTAGATCATCTACAAAACATGAAAAATATTCTTAGAAAGGTTCTCACTGTTATATGACTGAGGATCTCTTTTTCTACCCACACCAAAATAAAAATTTTTTTAAGAATTACTTATGGGATGATTTATTCTAACTCTCACTGTTGAGTTTGTAATACAGTTAGCCAAATCTACAAAACCTTCTCTCATGAGAGAATAATTTTATTAAAGTAAGAGTTTTCAAAATGGCCCTTTTAATCATGACTTCTTTCCCTTTGGGGGTACCTTTCTTGGTTCCACTGTACCAAATATACCAAATGATTTAGATAATTATACATATTCATTGAAAATATCTTCAAGTTGATATCATGGACTAGTATCATTTCCGTATTTTTTTTCTTTCTCAATTACGCCCAGCAAATAGATGATTCCAAACTCGTTGTCCTTTGTGCTTAGTTTTTTTTCCTTTTCCTACCTTGGCCAACTATGAGATGATTTCTATAAACTATTTGGCTTCTGACCTCAAGAAAACAAATTCACTTCTACTTGGTGATCTGATTGATTGATTGTTTTGTAATTAAAGGATTGCATAATGCTTTTTGAAGCCACATATAAATGGTTTTAGGATTCTGTGTACACTATTCTCCACTGATGCAGAGAATGAAAGGTTTGTTATCTTTTTCTCACATGGAAATAACTTTGAAACTTGGTGTGGTGACCCTTTGCCCGTAGAGTGGAGCACATGCCAGCTGAGTGAAAATGCAACCTGTGGGCAAGGCATCAGGACCCGCCTTCTGAGCTGTGTGCGCAGTGATGGCAAGCCTGTCGCCATGGACGAATGTGAGAAGGTAAGTTATGTGTATTTGTACCCCACACCCACGGCTTTTTTTTTTTTTTAATAGTGTTCTGCAACCTTCACAACGCTTACTATAAATGACCCTCCCAATTTCTTCTTTTCATGGCTTAGGTTCAATTAGAGTAAGAGGTACTGGTATTATACAGTTACATCTCATGAGTTTAAACTTAGTTAAAATGACAGGAAAGGTCATTTTGCATTGGAGAAATGGGTTCATTAAAAATATAGTTCTTCATTATTTTTAAGAACTTACTTAGATCAATTTGACATCAATTGACCCTAAAATCGATTTTTAGTATTGGGCAGATGATTCAATTTTCCTAAGTAGGAAACACTGTCCCTTGCATGTAAGATGCACAGTGATACTTGCTATTAGAATACTCTGCTAATTTGCTAAGCAAATGTTTGCTAGGTAATAAACACAGTGCATTTTTCATCTTAAAATAAGCTAACTGTCTCTCTACCAAGTTGGGTAGAGTTGGTGGGTTTTGAATTTTTGTAATTTTATATTTTTCCCCATCACAAAATATGTGGAATTTGGACAAAAGCTATAATCAAATCTCTTCCCAAATGTTGACATTTCTTCCCCAACATATAAGTGAAATGCACTAGGATGGCAATTTAGAAACAAAGATGACCATATGCTATCACATTATAAGAATCACTAAAACAATCATTGGAATAATTGGAAATGTGTGGGGTCAGTGAACTCAGGTTTCACGGGAATATCTTTAGCAAACTGACAAAATAAAAGGTGTCTTATTCTCCTTAGATAAGTAGAGTCCACAAGTGACAATTAAAATTATCAGAACAAAACCTCTTCACTGATCCTGAGTTAAACTTATTAAGTATTACCATAACATCTCTTTCAACCAACTGTATCACCATGGACCAACCGTACCCCTGAAACTAGACCATGTAAAATCAGATGTTCCTTTTAATGAAATTCTGAGACTGGTTAATACAGAGTTCTCTCTAACAAGTGTCAGTGATTTATTTTAACATTTTGTTTCATCTCCCTCTCAAGACTGTTGTCTGCTTCAAGAAAAATAAATCACCAACCTACAACAACTCAAATAAGTCAAAAATTTACATCTAGTGTACATAGTAAATCTTTCCTTTTGATATAAAAGCAGTATAAACTATTCATTCATAGAAAATTAGCTTCTCTTCTTTCTAAATACCACATGTTCAACAAATATTTAAAGTCCCAAATTATTCACCTAAGCAGAATACCCACATATTTCAAATGGATCAAAGATCTTATGTGGTCATTTCTAGTTTGCCCATATAGTAAGTAATCATGCTGTAATCAATAATTTTAGCTCAGAATGGACATTGCTAACATTTAACATATATTGAATGTTAGCATTTTCCTCAATCACACAATGTGCAATTCCTAAAACTGAATATTTTGGCATTCTTTCTGTGTCTCTTGGATGTTTACTCTTTCACTAAGACCTCTTTTACACTGGCCATTAGAAGATGTGTGATTTGCCTAGATGTGGGTTTAAGAGAGGACAAGAGGAAAAGAAACAGTATAATCAACTTTTCCCTTGATTAAGATCATATTTATGTTTTTAGCTAATTGGTCTTTTTAATGAACTTTAGATGGGTTGTTGATTTCAGTTTTATTTTTCTACCTATTGTTTAGCCTAGGTTGCTGTTAGTGTGGTCTATCCAGAGGGCAAGATGCCTGAATTCAGCACTGAGGCATCCCTCTGTTTCCTTGCTGGCTGAGTGACAGGACAGATCTCTGTGTAACATAATTGCCTGCTTTCCTGGTCCCTTAAATGTGGGTCTATTCTAAAGTTGAAGGTTTTATGAAAAGAAATTTGGACTGACAAGTTTCTATGTCATGAAGTAAGGATCATTTTTTAGATTTGCCATCAGTTTCAATAAGCCAGGCTATTTTTCTCACAAAAACATAACAAAATTATTCTCACAGAATAGAGATTATTATCTCACAAAAGGATAGTGATTTGATTTGATGTTGTGATGAATTCTCCAGTACAATCATATTTCCTTCCCATCTGCAGCGTAACTTGGAGAAGCCACAGAGGATGAACCTTCACTGCCTGGTGGAGTGTGTGGTCAACTGTCAGCTCTCGGGATGGACAGCTTGGACAGAGTGCTCACAGACTTGTGGCCTCAGAGGTATGTGGCTTTCCTGTGTTGGTTTCCATGAAACAGTTCAGTTTTTAAGTATCTCTTTGTATGTCATAGCTTGATAAATGGGCATAAGGCATGTTGGCCACATGAGGCTGACCCAGGGGAGCAGAGAAAGGGAGCCTGACTTCTTACCAGTCCTTTTGCTTTATTGTATTTTATTTATTGAAGTATACTTCACTTACAGTGTTGTGTCAATCTCTGCTATACAGCAAGACAACTCGGTTATACACATATGGACATTCTTTTTTTTTTTTTTCAATATTCTTTTCCATTATGGCTTATCATGGGATATTGAATATAGCTCCCTGTGCTATACAGTAGTACATTGTTGTTTATCCATTCCATATATAATAGTTTATCTCTGCTAATCCCAAACTCCCACTCCTTCCCTCCCAAACTCTCTCCCCCTTGGAAACCACAAATCTGATCTCTAAGTTCATTTCCATCATATTTTGGGTTCCATATATAAGTGATATCATATGGTATTTGTCTTCCTCTTTCTCATTTACTTCACTTAGTATGATAATCTCAAATTGTATCCATGTTGCTACCTATGGCATTATTTTGTTCTTTTTTATGGCTGAGTAGTACCAAGCAGAGGGTGAAGAACTGGTCTGGTAACAGTGGCAGACACCAGAGGGGGCACTGGCCCTGTGAGATGGTGTTTATTCTGAAGGTCCCAAGTTCAACAAACTCAAAAAATGTTGACCTCCATGGTCTTTGGAAGAAGTGTGTGTTATATAAGTCAAACTGACTCCTGTATCAGGTAACCCCCTAATAACAGTGACTTTGTATCATACTATGCTGTGCTTAGTCACTCAGTCATGTCTGACTCCTTGTGACGCTATGGACTGTAGCCCACCAGGCTCCCCTATCCATGGGAATTCTCCAGGCGACAATACTAGAGTAGGTTGCTATGTTCTCCTCCAAAAGATCTTCCCAACCCAGGAATCGAACCCAGGTCTCCCACATTGCAGGCAAATTCTTTACCATCTGAGCCACCAAGGAAGCCCAGAAGTGGAGTAGGTAGCATATCTCTTCTCCAGGGAATCTTCATGACACAGAAATTGAACCAGTGTTTCCTGCATTGCAGGCAGATTCTTTACCAGCTGAGCTACCGAGGAAGTCCCTACTATCATGGGTTAGAGACTAATTTTTCATTCATGTAAAGGGAGGGGTAGTTCCTGCTTCACAGTGTCCATCAAGAACACAGGTTGATGGAGGCCCTACCATTTTAACATAATCAAATTTTTCTGGAAGGTGATATCAAGCTGGTCCTGTGGAGGTTTTCATGGATCAGGGTGGAAGTTGTATACATCTCTACTATCTTCATTCTACTGAATAAAATTTGGTCCCATTTCTTCAGTTCAGTGCAAGATAGCAGAGCAGGAAATGTAGTTCCTGGATGAGCAATCACTTCTTAACAACATTAATATGGAGGAAACGGAGAATAAACCTTTGCTGAACAAACAGCAATTAATACCAAAGTTCCCAGGTAAGTAATGCACAATGGCAGGGAATGCAGAAGGCAACTGGTGCTTGGGAGCTAGGTAAATAGCAACATGGATGGTACTTGAGCCATTAGGCTAAAGTAGGGACCAAGACATGTGTGCATGTAAAGAGAATAAGGAGAGTGTACCAGTAAAGCAGAGAGCTGAGGTTTAGGATAGGTTTCTGGTCCCAAAAGAGAATTATAGTTTATCTAAGGTAAAGGACAGAAATTTGGAGTAGGGGCCTAGGGAAAAGCCGTCTATATAGGTAATCACAAAGTAGAGGAGGAGAAGGAACTGCATGTTGCAGGAATCATGGAATCTGGTAGGGAGATGGGGCTAAAAACCCTGGATCTGATCACTAAACAAAGACAGTTGGAAGGAATTTTTTAGATGTTCTGTGTCTGGACAACTGGCACTGAGATATGGGCTCGTCTCTAAGCTACTCACAAATGAGTATGCTGGGACTAGTAATACGTCTCTGCCTTAGTTGGGATTGTCTGAGGAACTGAGGCAGGATACAGCATGTAAGAGGGGCTTCTCTGTGAACTCAGCTTTCAGAGCCTGGAGAGAACAGAGCTGACAGCAGTACTCAGGATATGTGTTAGGAAAATATAGCTAAGGAAACTGAAATTTCCTTCCTCAAAGAGCATCACTCAAAATGAAAATATGAGGCTCACAATGTCCAGTGATAGCAACATGCCATTTCCTGTACTTCTGAGAGCCTGTAGAAGCACATCAGGAAACCACGTGGTAAATCTTATGACCAAGATTTCAGTGAGTGACCTAAACTATTTTCTCGATTATTCTGATTGGCAGCATGGTGTAGTTTCCAGTTAGACATCCACTTTAAGGTTGGGTAAATCCAGGTTTGAATTGTAGCTTTTTAGGCAAATGACTTACTCTTTCTGAGTCTCAGCTTCTTCATCTCTAAAATGGAATTCATGCACTTTAGAGGCTTCATTTAGGATTTGAAAATTAAATGCTAGGAAGTATATGTAGCCATAGTGCACAGTATCTGACACAGCATCGGTGTTTATTGTGTGTTAATGTTCATCTCCACCCTCCTACCCACCAGCAGGAAAGAATTTTATCAGAGACTCCCTCAGATTTTATAAAGATTACCCCACAGACTCACTTTCTCTCATCATCTACTCTCACATCTCATCCTTCACCCCAAAGTCCATACATTAAAATCACAACCTAAGCAATGTTTTGAAAAGGCAACTCTGAATAATTGTTTTTCTACTGACTTGAGTCATTTATCCATTAAATAAATACTAATGTGCCATTCATAGTACAATGAGTTGCTATTACTAGTACAAAGCAGTGAGGGGAAAAAAGACAATTTCCTGATTCCCATGATCCCCTGACACCTACAATCTAGTTGAGGGACAACAGACACCAAGCAAGTAGGTAATAATATGTGGAAATGAAAGCACTAAGTGACACAGCACTAATTATTTGCATTAGCAATGTGAATAACTGGTTGCCTCCCTGTCCAGCGTGAGCCACGCTCATTATCCCACAGCCAGAAGCCCTGTAGTCTTATGCTCATGGGCCTCTGCCAGGAGGTGTGACTCTCACAGTGGTAACGGGTCCCATAAAAAAGCAGAGAAAGAATGAAGTCCTGTATGGTGAGCACAGACCGCAGGACCTGTAGGATCTCACAGTGCCTGTCTGTCTGTTCCCACAACCTTCTGTTATCTTATTGGTTCTCCGCTGCAATGTACTATACTTCAGTCATAATCTTGAGTGTCTGCTTCATTACACTTTGCCTTCCATGGAATATCTCACTGTTACCCCACTATCACTCGCTACTATTTTAGTATGTATAAATTGGATCAATTTTCATATCTGGCTAAGGAATCAGTGCTGTTGTTTGAGTTTTTCATGGGTGAATCCTTCTTTCTTTTCCATGGGGATGGTCTTGATCCCTGTCTCCCGTACAATGTCATGAACCTCATTCCATAGTGCNTTTGAGTAAATTCCTGGAGTTGGCAATGGACAAGGAGGCCTGGTGCGCTGCAGTCCATGGGGTTGCAAAGAGTCGGACACGACTGAGCGACTGAGCTGAACTGAACCACTTTATTTGGTAGTTGATGAATTGGCAGCATCTCACCCAGCAAGCACCAGGGTGCACAGAGAGGTAGCACGAAGTGGGAGGTTTCACAGGAAGGAAGGTGGGGCCAGGAGATCCCTAGCTGAAGAGAGCAAGCCTCCTGGGGCCCAACGGCTCCTCCCGAGGGCAGGGGGCAGGGGGGGAAGCCAGACGTCCCTTGTCTTCCAGGGATGGAGGGCGCCCACAGGGCGCATCGCCTCCTGGGCTGACCAGGAAATCCTAGGGAATCCCGGGGAAGGCCGAAGCGTCACTGAGGAGGAGGCGAGGGCTGGTACCGCGGGTTTTAGCGCAAGTGACACCTCTTGGGCCCCTGCTCTCCTCTTCACCAGCTATCCCGAAGGTCGCCAGGCAGTCACCGTCTTCCTCTGGTGTTTCGTGTTTCAGGGGCCCGTTCATCGGCACCCCAGGCAAGAGCACCCTCGGTGCTGGGCTTGGTCCTATTCCATTCCCAAGGCCTGTCTGCCGCCCCAGCACCAGCAGATTTGATAGTGGGGAGTTGACTGTCGACCACATTTTTCACTGTTCTGGGTCCATCTGGTGTGGTGACTCAGTCAAATGCTATGTCAGCCAGAGGGTTGTTTTTCTTTTTAAAGTCTCCACTTCCTGCTCTGGGGGAGCTGCGCCCATTTCCTGGGAATCCAGGGGTGGGGGCGGGGGCAGGCATGAGAATGACTGTCCTCCAGCCCCCCTGCCAGGAAGGGCCTCCTCCTGAGAGCATTGAAGGGGCGAGCCTCCTGGTGTCCAGCTGGGAGCCAAGCAGGAGGAGGAGGAAGAGCCTGTGCTCCCGCCACCGAACTGACCGCTGACCAGAGGGTCCCCGCCTTCCTCTCCTTCCTCCCTCGAACACCCCCCAGTCTCTGCTCCTGCAGAGTCCTGGGTTTTTCCTGGAAAATCTCTGAGGAAAGAGAGCTTTGTTCCAGATTGTACCGTTGTGGAGCTGGTGATGTGAAAATCATACTCATCCTAGTAACCCTTGGGCCTTTTTAAAAGAGAGAGACTCTGGGTATTGACGAGTTAGCCCCAGGCAGGGAGAGGAAGGCGGGATGGAAACTGCTCAGGGACACCCTAGCCTTTTCCCCTGCGAACTCCAGGCCTCAGAGGGGCAGAGCCATGGAAAACCCCCAAGTATTTTCTTCTTCAAACCGAAGGGGAGCAGGTTTTGCCACCACAAAATACTGATGCTGAAAACTGGGCCTCTGTACACTGGTGCTGAATTGAATCTCAGATACAGAGTTTTTGGTGAACTAGAAAGAATAGCTTTATTGCTTAACAGGCAAAGGGGGACACAGCAGGGCTGTGCCCTCAAAACCATGTGTCCTGACCCCAAGGTTTTGTAGTGGTGGATCAAGGGTGCGGCTGTGCGGAGGGCCAGGGTGGGTGCAGGGCCTGCCTCCTTTAACTCGGCCACATGTGGTCCCCTGATGCGCGTCTCTGGTTCTCAGAGTCACCAGACTGCGATCCTTTCTGAAAGAAGGACGCTTGCCAGGCTAACATCTGCACTTGTTGGGGGTTTGAGTCCTGTAAGGAGTGCAAAGACGCTGCTGTGCAGCTCTGAGCCGGGGCCGGAACCCAGGCTGCACTGCGGCTCTCGGCGGCCCCTCTCTCCCTGGATCAGCAGCTGTCCAACCCTGCCCTTTGGAATTCAGGGAAGGTCAGTAACTGGGGACACAGAAAGGATTTCACGCCCAGGAGCCCCACAGAGTCCTGACGGGTTACTTTATCTCTTGTCAGCATAAATGTTAGGGAAAGAACACTGACTGAAACCCCTCGCCTTGGCCAGGCACCGTGGTAACCATTTGCACGAGTTATTTTATGACCCGAGAGCCTAGTAAAGCACGCGGAACTAGCAAGCCGCCAGCAGGCGGAAGAGCTGGGTTACAGTTAGCGTCAGGAAAGTAAAAGGGCCCGCACGTCCCACCACCTCCCAGAAGCCTTCTTGCTGGCATCCGTCTTGGCTGAGCTACGTGTGTGCCCCCAGGAAGGACCCTGGGTCCGAGCGACTGGCCAAAGACAGCCCAGAAACGAGCCCCATCACCATTCGACCGGAGACTGCAGCCGCGCGGCAGGGCAGTCCCCGTGGTCTGGACCGGCCCTCCCGCCAGGCGCCCACCTTCCAGTCAGGTCTCCGCCTTTGCCAGCACGTCTCCCCGAACAACTTCATTCCGAGCGTTAGACAAGAGCCACTCGTAAGCCCAGGAAGGGGTCGCCTTTCCTGCAGAAACTGGCAGTCACGAAGGGACCCCTTTTTACTGCGACTGATGTCCCAGCTCCTCAGGGCACTCAAAGGCCAGCTTGCCTGCTGAGGGACCAGACCCAGCAGCCGCACCCAGGACTCCGGTCTCTTCCCAACACAAACGACTGTCTGGATGCCCCAACCGGGTACAAACAAGCGACTTGGGTGACATCTTTTTTCTCTCATCCTCCTGTTCAACCCCTGCTATCCTACTTTTTCCCTGTCCCCTGGTACTGGAAGCAGGAGCCTGGTAGAAGGGGCTCAGCCTGAGCTGAGGGCTGGTGCCTGCTCACCTCTGGTTGGCAGAGAACTCGCATTTTGGTTCTGGTTCTGGTTCCAGCCTAGTTTCTGGTTACTGGTAGGGACAAGCTCCAGTCCTCCGTTATGCTGGTAAAGTCCCATAATGCCGGGCGTCTGCAGGTGGCAGGAGGTGTCTGTAAAGACAGCCCTTTTTCCCTCTCTCTCTCCTAGCCTTAACCCCTTTTTCCTCTCTCTCTTTCCTTCTTACTTAACCGGGCCTCTTTCCCTCCCTTTAAAGACCCAGAGTATTTCCATTTACTCTATCAACATTCGGGTCTGAAGTTCTGAGTCTGCATGAGAGATTTTCTGAGAGACTGCGCGTCTTCTCCCGTCAACTGTGCTTTCTGTTCTTGGGGAGAAAATCAGGTGCTAGAACCCCTTCGTCAGGAGCCCTGTTTCTATCCGTTCAGTCCCTTGACTGTTCGTTTGGCTGAGTGCTTCCAAGTGGCGGTGGCTGACAAGGCTCAGTACAGTCCCACCTGGTCTTGGGTGAAAGTTAATACCCTAGACATGCGTCCATCAGCTTTTTGGGACAAGCCCTACATCCCCACCGATTGTGCTTGCCACTGAGCATTTCCTTTGGCACATGTATAATCAAGCAACCTGGGACCAGGGGAGAGCTTACAACCTCAAGTCAGATACTGGTCCCCTGGTGACTGGACATGGGCTAGACCACCATCGAAGTGGGAAACAAGCCCAGCTTCCCTTTACGCGCCCCACTGGGTTATCTTTGGGAAGATACCACTGGGAAGGATACCAACGGAATGGCCTAAAAAGAAGAAAACGTAGCAAATATCACACTTGATACTGGCCTACTTACTTCCTGGGAGAAGGGGGAAATGGCCCCAGTCAGGGTCACTTGGATTTAACACCATTCTGTAGCTCAGTCTATACTGCAAACTCGAGGGTAGACAAACGGAGGTTCCCAATGTCCAGGCCTTTATGGCCCTCTACCAGGATTCCCAGAAAAGGAGACAATGCAAGCTCAGGGACCCCGACAAAGGCTTTTTCAAAGTTCTTTTGGCGAGGTCCGAAGCCGAGGACCCCCTTGCCCTTCTCCTGACCCCCTCAGCTTGGACAGAGAGGACAGGAAAAGGGAAGTTCAGGCAGCCCTGGAAGTCACGAGACTGAGGGAAAGTCACGCAGGGTCACCCCAGCTCCGCTTCCGTACGCCCCTTTCCCCTATGGGATTACAATCTGGTAGTAAGCTTTGCCCTCCACAGATGGAAAGTTTACCCTCCGACAAGATCTGTCTCCTAAGAGAGGTACCAGATGGGGAGGGGAGCCATGCAGGTTCAGGCTTCCTTTCTATCAACACGCGATACAACGTAGGGAGCGATTGGGTCCACATTCCAAAAACCCCCAGAACTTCAGGGACAGACTCAAGCGTCTTAGTCTTAACTTCTCCCTCACCTGGAGGGAGGTAATGGTCATCCTCACCTAGTGTGGTAATGATGAGGAAAAAGCTAGAATCCTAGATCAGGCTAGAAAAGCAGCTGAGCTGCTGACACTAGGCAGACATCCAGCTGGCCCTGGCAGAAGCGGCAATCCCCTCCACAGAGCTGGATTGGGGTCCCAGTACAAGGGCAGGGAGAGGATCCCTAGGACACCTCATTGCTTACCTACTACAGGGAATGACCTGGGGCAACCAGAAGGTCATTAATTATAATGAGATAAAAGAAATTATACAGGGAGAGAGTGAAAATTCAGCCCTTTTTTTGGAAAGGCTCACAGAGGTCTTTAAAAATTTTACCCAGGCAGACCTTAATTCAGTTCAATTCAGTCGTGTCCAACTCTTTGTGACCCCATGGACTGCAGCACGCCAGGATTCCCGGAGCTTGCTCAGACTCATGTCCATCGAGTCAGTGATGCCATCCAACCATCCCATCCTCTGTCATGCCCTTCTCCTTCAGCCTTCAATCTTTCCCAGCATCAGGGTCTTTTCCAATGAATCAGTTCTTTACATCAGGTGGCCAAAGAACTGGAGCTTCAGCTTCAGCCTCAGTCCTTCCAATGAATATTCAGGACTGATTTCCTTTAGAATGGACTGGTTGGATCTCCTTGCAGTCCAAGGGACGCTCAGGAGTCTTCTCCAACACCATAGTTCAAAAGCATCAGTTCTTCGGCAGGAAGAGCTAGAGTCCTGCTAGGCCATCCCTTTATAACCCAGGCAGCCCGGGATGTAAGGAGAAAGCTGCAAAGACTAGAAAAAGGACCAGAGACCCCAATCTCTGAGCTGGCGGAGGAGGTGAATGGGAGGGTTTTGAGCAGGGACCTGGAGGAGAAAGCCAAAAGGGAGGGAAGAGAAGTGGCAAGAGCAGGAGGATCTCAGAGAAGAGAGCGGATCTAAACCTCAGCCAGCACACTAGCACCTTGGCCTCGGTTCACCCTACCACTGTGCGAGTCACAGGGAAAGTGAGAAAGAGAAAGAATCTTAAAACTCCAGCCCCAGTGCACCTACTCAAAGAGGACGGGCACTGGAAAGCGGAGTGTCCACACTGGCCTAAGGGGAGGCGTGGAGACCCCTGCACCTGCTGGGATAGTCCTGGGTGACTGGGGCCGCGGATGGGGAGCTCCAGACCACTCCTCTCGACCCTTGGGTGACCGTGCAAATAGAAGGCAAGGATACAGGGGCTGCCTTCTCTGCAGTCCCTGTATCCTTGCCTTCTTTGCTCTTCCTTTCTGATCAGGACCTTAGACTCCCTGACTGAAATGGTGATGGGATAGATGGGAAACTCCAAAGCCCCTCCATTACAAGGTGGGCGATTGGCAAGGGACACCCCCCCCGCTTCTTATACATCCCCAGTTGCCCTTCTCCCCTACTGGGAGAGACCTGCTTTGTCACCTCCAGACTGCAGTTACTTGGGGAAAGTTAGAAATGAATAATTTCCTTTGTCTGGTGTCTGAATCCTTGCAGGCAGACATAGAAGAGGAAGATCCCCTACCTTTCTCAGATGAGGTCAAACCCAGGTGTGGGATGTCCGCTGCCCCCGGCTAGCCATAAATATTTCACCAGTAAAGATTCTCCCGAGGCCAAGTGCTTCCTGCCCGTGGAAAAGACCTTGAAACCAGAAGCTCTTGATGGCTTTAGACCACCAGTTAACACGGATCAGGATACTGGAATCTTATCCGCCTGTGAGTCTCCCTGTTTCACACCAGTCCTGCCTGTTAAGAAACTGGATGGATCTTATCAGTGCATCCAGGATCTAAGAGCAGTCAGTGAGGCTGTGGTTCCCGCCCACCCACAGTCCTGAACCCACATTCCCTCCTATCCCAGGTCCCAGGAAATGCTAAGAGCTTTCATCTTGGACCCAACAGATGCTTTCTCGTGCAGTCCTCTCCTTCGTGCATCCCCACATCTCCTTGCCTTTGAGCGGAGGGACCCAGGTACCAGGGAGGCCATACAGCTTTGCTGGACTCAACTAACGTGGGGGTTTTGAGATGGCCCTCATGTTTTCAGAACCTCCTTGGGGAAAAAACTAAGAGAATTAGCCTTCAGTTCAGTTCAGTGCAGTCGCTTGGTCGTGTCCGTCTCTGCGACCCCATGAACCGCAGCACGCCAGGCCTGCCTGTCCATCACCAACTCCCGGAGTCTACTCAAACTCACGTCCATCGAGTCTGTGATGCCATCCAGCCATCTCATCCTCTGTCGTCCCCTTCTCCTCCTGCCCGCAATCCCTCCCAGCATCAGGGTCTTTTCCAATGAGTCAACTCTTCGCATGAGGTGGCCAAACTATTGGAGTTTCAGCTTTAGCATCGGTCCTTCCGATGAACACCCAGGACTGATCTCCTTTAGGATGGACTGGTTGGACCTCCTTGCAGACAATAATAAAATGGATAGGTGACTTGCTCATAGCACAGATTTTACCAGCTCTCAAATGGATACATTTAAAACCTTAAATGTTCTCTATGAAAAGAGATATTGAGTATCCCCTAAGAAAGCTCAGAATAGTTTAAGCCAAGTAAGATATTGTGGATTTATAATTACAGAGGAGAAAAGAATGCTCAACCCCCAAACCCTCATCTTAAATACCACCTACCCCCAAACAAGGAAACAGCTTACGGCGTTTTTAGGAATGACTGGATTTTCCTGGACCTGGATTCCTGGTTATGGGAATCTGGCCCAACTCCTCCATGAAAAATTAAGAGGGAAAGAGGAAGGGCCACTTAACTGGGATGAGACCTGCAAGGTCGCCTGCAATGCCCGGGAGAGCTGTCATCGCAGCCCCTGAACTCGGGAGGTTTAGGCCTCCCAGCGTGGAAAAGCCTTTCAGGCCGTATGCCTCAGAGAGTAGGAACTATTCTTGGGATGTTAGGACAAATGTGGACGGGGGCGGAGGGGTGTGTGCCTGTATTACAACCCATGGCTTACCTCTCTAAGCAGCCAGACCAGGTAGCCAGAGGGTGGCCATCTGCCTCCAAGCAGCGGAGCCATCGCTGTTATGGATAACGCTGACCCTGGGTCAGCCCATCACAGAGTATACACCTCACCAGGTGCAAGCAGTCTTGGAGACTAAAGGGGACAGGTGAACGACAGGGGCGAGGATCACCCAATACCACGCCCTCCTCCTTGACACTCCAGAAATGTAGTTAAGAGCCTGTCAGACTTTAAATCCAGCCACCTTAATTTCAGATCCCCATACTTCCTCTGTCAACAAAAACAAGACCAGGAGCTGACTGTGGCTCAGATCATGAACTCCTTATTACCGAATTCAGACTTGAACTGAAGAAAGTAGGGAAAACCGCTAGACCATTCAGGTATGACCTAAATCAAATCCCTTATGATTATACAGTGGAAGTGAGAAATTGATTTAAGGGCCTAGATCTGATAGATAGAGTGCCTGATGAACTATGGAATGAAGTTCGTGACATTGTACGGGAGACAGGGATCAAGACCATCCCCATGGAAAAGAAAAGCAAAAAGGCAAAATGGCTGTCTGGGGAGGCCTTACAAATAGCTGTGAAAAGAAGAGAGATGAAAAGCAAAGGAGAAAAGGAAAGATATAAGCATCTGAATGCAGAGTTCCAAAGAATAGCGAGAAGAGATAAGAAAGCCTTCTTCAGCGATCAATGCAAAGAAACAGAATGGAAAAGACTAGCGATCTCTTCAAGAAAATTAGAGATACCAAGGGAACATTTCATGCAAAGATGGGCTCGATAAAGGACAGAAATGGTAAGGACCTAACAGAAGCAGCAGATGTTAAGAAGAGGTTTCAAGAATACACAGAAGAACTGTACAAAAAACATNAAGAATAGCAAGAAGAGATACGAAAGCCTTCTTCAGCAATCAATGCAAAGAAATAGAGGAAAAGGACAGAATGGGAAAGACTAGAGATTTCTTCAAGAAAATTAGAGATACCAAGGGAACATTGCATGCAAAGATGGGCTCGATAAAGGACAGAAATGGTATGGACCTAACAGAAGCAGAAGATATTAAGAAGAGGTGGCAAGAAGATGCAGAAGAATTGTACAAAAAAGATCTTCACAACCCAGATAATCACGATGGTGTGATGACTCAGCTAGAGCCAGACATCCTGGAATGTGAAGTCAAGTGGGCCTTAGAAAGCATCACTATGATCAAAGCTAGTGGAGGTGATGGAATTCCAGTTGAGCTATTTCAAATCCTGAAAGATGATGCTGTGAAAGTGCTGCACTCAATATGCCAGCAAATTTGGAAAACTCAGCAGTGGCCACAGGACTGGAAAAGGTCAGTTTTCATTCCAACCCCAAAGAAAGGCAATGCCAAAGAATGCTCAAACTATTGCACAATTGCACTCATCTCACGAAGATCGTGGCGTCTGGTCCCATCACTTCATGGGAAATAGATGGAGAAACCATGGAAACAGTGTCAGACTTTATTTTTGGGGGCTCCAAAATCACTGTAGATGAAATTAAAAGACAGTTACTCCTTGGGTTATGACCAACCTAGATAGTATATTCAAAAGCAGAGACATTACTTTGGTGCCTAAGGTCCGTCTAGTCAAGGCTATGGTTTTTCCTGTGGTCATGTATGGATGTGAGAGTTGGACTGTGAAGAAGGCTGAGCGCCGAAGAATTGATGCTTTCTAACTGTGGTGTTGGAGAAGACCCTTGAGAGTCCCTTGGACTGCAAGGAGATCCAACCAGTCCATTCTGAAGGAGATCAACCCTGGGATTTCTTTGGAAGGAATGATGCTAAAGCTGAAACTCCAGTTTTTGGCCACATCATGCGAAGAGTTGACTCATTGGAAAAGACTCTGATGCTGGGAGGGATTCGGGGCAGGAGGAGAAGGGGACAACTGAGGATGAGATGGCTGGATGGCATCACGGACTCGATGGACGTGAGACTGAGTGAACTCCAAGAGATGGTAGTGAACAGGGAGGCCTGGCGTGCTGCGATTCATGGGGTTGCAAAGAGTCGGACACGACTGAGCGACTGAACTGAACTGAGGGATTATACAACAATAATGTATCTGGCTGGAGGACAGTTTCTCTTTTCTGAAAACCTTCTGACTAATCCTGATATCTTAGAATGTATATCATGGGAGTGGGTCTGGTAGGATCTTTCTATTGTTAAATTCTAATCTTTTTATCCTAAAATGTAAATTGTGGGAGTGGGTCTGGTAAAATTTTCACAAACTTGAGACATTCTTTTGATTCATTGTAATAACTAATTAAAAGGTATATAACTCCATTACTAACACTAGCAAGGGGGTACTCTTTCTGCCCCCTTCTGATGTCTGTGTCAGAAGCTTTCTCTATCCCTTTTATACTTTAATAAAACTCTATTACACAAAAGCTCTGAGTGATCAAGCCTCGTTTCTGGCCCCGGATTGAATTCTTCTCTTCTGGAGGCCAAGAATCTTGGCATCTTTTGTGGCTCAGCAAAAACCTTTCAGCATCTAGGTCAGAACTTTGAATGAAGACAGCTTGGTGTGGGGTGCTCGAGGAAGTGGGGTGAACCAGACTCTGAGATGCCTGCCTAAATCCCTCACTCGTGCCTCAGTTCCCCATTCCTGATCTTTGGCTTGGCAGCAAAGTGCCCACTGGCAGGCATGTGGGAGCGTGAGGCCAGGACCCCAACCTATGGACAGTGGGACAAGTTGCCATGGCAACCCACCTTGCTCCCCCACCCCTCCCCGGACATCTTTCAGGTTAGAGAGAAAGACTGCCATCTTATTTAAGCCTCTGTTGCTTGGTTGTGTTTGTGTGTGGCGGGTGTGGGGGGCGGGGTAGTATTTCTACTATACACAGTGTTATAGACCAAATGGTGTCCTCCTCCAGTTCATAGGTTAAAACCCCAACCCCCTGTCTTAGTCTGTTCAGGCTGCTGCAACAAAATATCAGAGACTAGGTGGCTTATAACAACAGAAAGGCTAGAAGTCCAAGATCAAGGGACCAGCATGGTCAAGTGAGGGCCTTTTCCTGGGTTGCAGACTTCTTGGTGTGTCCTCATATGGAGGAACGGGGTGAGCTGGCTCTCTGGGGCCTCTTTTTAAAATGTTTGTATTTTGCCTGATCTGGGTCTTCCTTACAGCACGCAGGCTCTCTCTAGTTGCAGAGTGCTGGCTGTGGAGCTCAAAGGCTCAGTGGCTGCAGCATACAGGCTTAGTTGCCCCATGAAATGTGGGATCTTAGTTCCCCAGCCAAGGATTGAGCCTGCATTCCCTGCACTGGAAGGTAGATCCTTAACCACTGGACCACAGGGAAGCCCTTCTAGAATCTCTTTCATAAGGGCACTAATTCCATCTGTGAGGGCTCCACTCTCATGACCTAAGCACCTCCCAAAGGCTTCTAATACAGATCACATCAGGCATTAGGATTTCAACCTATGAACTGGGGCGGAGGGGCGGGGGGACACATTCATAGAACCTCCAAAATGATAGTATTTGGAGGTAGGGTCTTTGGGCAGTGATTAAATCTAGATGAGGTCAGGGTGGGATTAGTGCCCTGATAAAAAAAGACACCATGAAATTAAAAGATGCTTGCTCCTTGGAAGGAAAGCTACGACAAACCTAGACAGCATGCTAAAAAGCAGAGACATCACTTTGCTGACAAAGGTCCATATAGTCAAAGCTGTGGTTTTTCCAGTAGTCATGTATAGATGTGAGAGTTGGACAGTAAAGAAGGCTGAGCACCGACACATTGATGCTTTCGAACTGTGGTGCTGGAGAAGACTCCTGAGAGTCCCTTGGACTGCAAGGAACCCATGTCTTCTGCATTGCCAGGTGGATTCTTCACCACTGAGCCACCAGGAACCCCATGTTTGTCCATTTTCTTACCACAGTGAACATACACGTCTTTCCTGGGCGTACTTTTGAAATCTGTATCCTCGGGAGTTTGAGAAATAGATGTTGGCCTGAGATAGCTGATCTCCATGCAAATAAGCAAAAACCGAGTTACTTATATCCTGGAAGAACACACACATACAACAGTTACTTTAAAAGGAGATAAAAGGTGGAATGGGGTGGCAGCTGGGGAGATGTTCTTTAAGTAGGTAGATAAGTTCTAATGCACAGTATAGTGATCACAGACAACAATACTAGATTAGAAACTTCAAAGTTGCTAAGAAACCAGATCTTGGTTATTCCCACCATAAAAAAGAAACAATAATTTCATGACATGATATGGTGGTAATCATACCGGAATATGTAAATGTAGCAAATCAACACATTGTATACCTTAAATTTACGCTGTGTGGTATGTTAATTGCATCCCAATTTAAAAAGGGAGTGGGTGGAGAGTAAAAATAGGGGAAAAGAAAGGGACTTCCTGGGCAGTCCAGTGGTTAAGGCACCGCTCTTCCACCACAGGGGGTGAGGGTTTGCTCCCTGGTTGGGGAACTAAGATCCTACAAGTGACAAAAATAAAAAGATGAGTTTTTGTAAAAAATTAAAAGGGAGTGGGGAGATAGATGCCAATGATCACATTCCTGTGCATTCTCCCAGAGAAATGAAAACTTGGTGTCCACACCAAAAAGTTACATGAATTTTTCTAGTGATTTTACTTATAAAAGCCAAAAAGTGGAAACAACCCAATTCTGGTACCTCCACAACATGGAAAATTACTCATCAATGGAAAGGAACAGACTAGTGACATATATGCAACAAACTGGATGAGTCTCCTGAGAATTTTGCTGAGAAAAGCTAGTCTCCAAAGGTTTCATATTGTATGACCTCATTTATAGAACATTCTTGAAATGATACAATTAGAGAGATGGAGAACATTAGTGTTTGCCAGGGGCTAGGGCAGGGTAGGGAGGTATGGAGAGCTTCGGGGCCATGGAACAGTTCAATATTTTATTATTACTGTAATTGTTTTTACTTTTCGGCTGTGCCATGCAGCTTTCGGCACTTTAGTTTCCCAACCAGGGATTGAACCTGTGCCCCCTGCAGCGGAAGCACAGAGTCTTGACCACTGGACCACCAGGGAAGTCCCCAGTTGAGTATTTTCACGGCAGTAGCAGTTCTCTGACTTGATACAGTTGTACCCATATCGATTTCCTGTTTGTATCACTGTAGTTAGTTATGTAAGATGTAACCACTCGGGGAAACCAGCTGAGGGATACATGGGACTCTGTATAATTTCTTCAGCTTCCTGTATAATTATTTCAAAATAACACATTGAAAAAAAAAGATGAATATATTCAGTGTGCCAGCGGGATGAGCCCCTCCCATCTCTCAGGTCCTCTTCTGAACCCAGTGAGATAACACAGCCTGAGTCCATCACACTCCCAGCCCTCAAGGCTTACACTGTCCTTATTTCCATTCGTAATTATCTCTGCTCACAGCAGAGTAGAAAATGAGATAATGACACACAGTACTCACTATGCAGAATGAATTTCCACTGTAACAACAGTTGTCACCAGATACATGTGAAACAGGGTGTTGTAGGCCTGAAAGTAAAAGGGAGCTGAGATGTTCTCTGAGTTACCTGAAGGTTCTGAGAGAAGGTTAGAGCGGGGCTTCCCACCCTCCCCACTGACATCTGTGGCCAGACTTCTCGGTTAGGGGGCTCCTGGACACTGCGGAACGTTTCGCAGCATCCTGCTTCTGTTCAGTTGCTAAGTTGTGTCCAGCTCTTTCTGACCCCATGGACTGCAGCACACCAGGCTCCTTTGTCTTCCACTGGAGTTTGCTGGAGTTTCCTCAAAGTCATGTCCACTGAGTCAGTGATGCTATCTAACCATCTCATCCTCTGCTGCCCCTTTCTCCTTTTGCCCCAGCATCACGGTCTTTTCCAATGAGTCAGCTCTTCACATCAGATGACCAGAGTATTGGAGCTTCAGCTTCCTGCTTCTACTGACTTATTTAGCTTACTAAATCACTTATATAGTGACTTATTTGATCAGTGTCACTCTCCTCTAGTCTTTTTTAAAGATTTTTTTTAATGTGGATCATTTTTTAAAGTCTTGATTGAATTTGTTACAATATTCTTCTGTTTTATGTTTTTTGGCCATGCAGCATGTGGGATCTTAGCTTCCCAACCAGGGATCAAATCCCCATCCCCTCCATTGGAAATCAAAGTCTTAACCATTGGACCACTAGGGAAGTCCCTTTCTTCCAGTCTAGACAACTAAAAATGTCTCCTGACATTGCCAAGTGTCATCTGGGGGTGAGGGGTAAACTGTCCTCCAAAATAGCAGGAAGGGCGCCTTTCTCTGAGCAAGGCATTCTTTGTTTCTGAAGGAGAAGCTTCAGCTTCAAAGAAAATACACATGTGGCCAAAAGCATATGAAAAGATGCTCAGCATCACCAGTCTTAGGAAAATGCCAAGCAAAACCACAGTGAGACCCCCACCTCACTCCCATTAGGGCAGCTACTATGGCAGAATTGGAAGACAAGTGTTGGTGACAAAGGCAAAGAACTTGGAACCCTTGTGCACTGCTGGTGGGAATGCAAAATGGTGTGGCCAGTGTGGAGGGTCCTCAAAAACGGGGAAATATGAGCCAGCAATTCCACTTCCAGGTATATACCTTCCCCCGAATTAAAAGCAGTATATACATGGTCAAACCAGCATTATTCACAATAACTAAAACACGGAAGCAGCTTGAGTGTTTGTTGACAGATAAATGGATTTAAAAAAAAAAAATGGGCCTAAGGACTTCCCTGGTGGTCCAGTGGCTAAGACTCTGTCCTCCCAATGCAGGGAGCCCAGGTTCGATCCCACATATGGCAACTAAGACCTGGTGCAGCCAAATAAATAAATTAAAAAAAAAAAAGAATAGGCCAGCTGTCTTGGAGGCAGATGTTTGTTTGTGTTGAATGTGACCCTTTGTTGAGATGAAGCTGCCTGGCTTCACTTGGGTTGTACATTCTCTGTGGGCCATTTACACTGTGTTTGCATGGCACCTCAGCCACCGGGCTTGAAACCTTCCAGCTGTCAATCACTAACCATCATCAATCAGTCACTTCCTGGAGGGACAGCCTGGAACACAGTGATGAGACACGTAAGCCAGAGACTAGGGCAAGGCGTGGCTCTTCTGTGCTTCTCTTTCCATCCAGCGGGGAGCGGGGTGCTGTGATTGATGCTCCATCCGGAGCTTAGCAAGCTACCCCGCAGGCGCTGTCGTGATGGACTGCGGGGCCCCATCTTGTTGGAGGGAGCGGGGATCACAATCTTTCACCACCAGGAATACAAGCGGAGCAGAAGGATAACAGATTGCGAGATGGCAGGATACCACCCCAGTGGTTCTCCACTAAATTTCAACCCCCAGGAGACACTGGGTGATGCCTGGGGACGTGCTTGTTGTCAGGACTCAGTTGGAGGAGGGGCCCTGGCATCCAGTGGTTGGAGGCAGAGTTGCTTCCCCCCACCCCACCCAGAGAATGCCGCATCCCCAGGGTCAGCAGGGCCGGGCCTGAGAAACTGAGTACTGACCCGTTTCTCACCAACGGGGGTATCTGTCCTCGTTCCCTGGAAGGGAGGGGCCATCCCTGTCTGTCCTTCCTCTTCTCTAGGGAGTACCATCTCCCTTTTCTTCAGTGGAGCCCGGCTCCTTGCCTCCTCTACCAGGGTTCTCTCTTTCTCTGTCCTTAAAGCCTGGGCTTCTCCACTGTTTCCTGTCCTGAAGGTGACATTTGTGGGACTGTATATGCACCCCACTCAGGAATCTTGGACCCATCCTCTGCCTTCCCCGGTCCTCCCTGATTTCCTCACCATCACAACTCCTACTGAATCCTCTTACTGTTCCAGTCAGTGAGAGCAGATTTTTGTGGCTTGTCACCACAATCCCCAATGGAAACACTCAGTCCCCAGTCTGTGCGATAGGGGCTTAGCCCAACTCTCACTGAATCACAAAGGATCACGTAGGGAATTTCCTGGCGGTCCAGTGGTTAGCACTGGCCACTTTCTCTGCCTGGGGCTCAGTTCAATCCCTGCTCTGGGAACTAAGATCCCTCAAGATGTACAGCATGGCCAAAAAAAAAAAAAGGACAGCATAATGTCCAGGGCCTGATGTCCAAGTAGCAGCATTGTCTATAACTCCCGAAACTTTTCTTTGATGTTGGCCAAGCGCAAACAAAGTTTTTTAAAAACACAAAATATAGGGACTACCCTGGTGGTTCATGGTTAAGAATCTGCCTTCCATTGCAGAGGACGTGGGTTTGATCCCGGATTGGGGGACTAGATTCCACTTGCTGCAGAGCAACTAAGCCTGTGCACCATAACTACAGAGAAGCTTATGCACCGCAACAAAGATCCCGAGCTTGGCCACTGAGAGTCAATGCAGCTAAATAAACATTTAAAAAATTACAAAATACGCACACCTGTAGATGCAGTCCAGAAGTTGGCTTCATAATCATAAACGTAGACTTTTTGATTCACTACTAACAGCAATACCGAACCAGCAAAATGTGCTGACGTCACTTCTGGTATGCCAACCTAAGAATATGATATATACCACGATATCAGTATGTGCAGCTTTTCAAACATCGAATTCAGAAAGCAGTACTTCTAAACAGGCATCCCAGGAATGTTTAGGTCAGCGAGAGTTGTTTGGGGTCCTAGATACTGGGAACTATGCATCCTGGGGATCAGCTGAAAGCGGAACTGGAGGTTGGTATTAGTGTTGGGTGTCCCTGGGAGTACCCAAATTCACTCCATCTCCTCCCATATCAAACTTCTCTGCGGGGACTTCGCTGCCGGCCCAGTGGTTAAGAATCTGCCTTCCAGTGCAGCAGACCCAGGTTTGATCCCTTGTTGGGGAAGCTAAGATCCCACATGCCATGAGGCCCCTAAGCCTGCAGGCCACAGCTAGAGAACCTGCTTGCTGCAGCTAGAGAGAAGCCCATGTGCTGCAGTGGAAGAGCCCACCTGCTGCAAGTGGGACTCGACATGTTGTTCTACGTCTGTATCTCCACTGCTGCCTTGTAATAGGTTCATCAGTACTATCTTTCTAAATTCCATAAGCAGGCATTAATATACCATATTTGTCTTTCTCTTCCTGACTTACTTCACTTTGTATAATGGGGGTCTAGGTTTCTCCACCTCATTAGGACTGACTTGAATGTGTTCTTTTTTTTTTAATAGCTGAGTAATATTTCATTGTATATATGTACCACAATGGCAGTTCCTTTAAAAACTAGGAACAGAGCTACCATATGACCCAACAATCCCACTAGTGGGCATATACCCTGAGAAAAGCATAACTGAAAGAGACACATGCACTTCAATGTTCGTTGCAACACTTTTTACAACAGCGAGGACATGGAAGCATCCTAGATGTCCATTAACAGATGAATGGTTACAGAAATTATGGTACATAAATAAATATTTTTTAAAAGACCTTTTCTGAGGATAAAGCCTAATGCATCAATAATGAATGATAAACATAACTGATCAGTGTGTCACTTATCAGAAAAACTGGGACTTACTATGTAGCTCAGCCCGTAAAGAATCTGCCTGCAATGCAGGAGACTCTGGTTCAATTTCTGGGTCAGAAGATCTGCTGGAGAAGGGATAGGCTACCCACTCCCGTAATCTTGGACTTCCCTGGTGGTTCAGCTGGTAGAGACTTGGGTTCAATCCTTGGGTTGGGAAGATCCCCTGGAGAAGGGAACAGCTACCCATTCCAGTATTCTGGCCTGGAGAATTCCATGGACTGTATAGTCCATGGGGTCACAAAGAGTCAGACACGACTGAGCGACTTTCACTTAGCTATCAGAAAAACTGGTATTAATATTTTAACAGATGGTAGAACCTTCTGGAGTATAAGTGCCAACCATCAGATTTCTCAAGATAGTTACTGACAGGGTACAGGTTTTTCTGTTTTGGTTGACAGTAATTTGGGGAGGTCCTAAAATCAGTGCATGTCATGTATCACAAAACCAATTCTAAAGAGCTCTTGGAAGACATCTGATTCTTTTTTAAGGGAAAAAGAAGTATCTGTTTTGGTAGTAAGGGCAGAATAGAATCAACCCTCCTTCCAGATTAGAAATTACTCTCAATGCCTTTAAGTCCCCAAACTAACAAAACCAGAGTAGTATGCACACGGTGTTCCCAGCTCTACCTAACCCTGTGTGCCTGCTCAGTCACGTCAGTTGTGCTGGACTCTGCAACCCCATGGACTGAAACCCGCCAGGCTCCTCTTGTCTATGGGATTTCCCAGGCAAGAATACTAGAGTAGGGTGCCACTTTCTCCTTTAGGGGATCTTTTCCACCCAGGGATTGAACCTGTGTCTCTTGAATTAGCAGGCAGATTCTTTACCATTGTGTCACCAGGGATGCCCTATATCTAACCCTAAGTATTTACTATTTCAAGCATCTCTCAGATGGTTCAACAACATAACTACCTGCATTGACGTAGGGATGGAAAACGGAATGAGACTACTCTCAAAGTTGTCCTTTGTGAGAAAAATTTGTCTTCTGAAATAAACAATAAAAGGTTTCAATTAGGAAAAATTCACCCAAGCAAAGAAAAAAAGACAATGTCAGGCATTTAAAAAAATGTTCCATTCAAATAAAATTCCTTTCTTAACAAGGAACCAGAGATTTATTTATCCATCTGTCTACCTACCATTATCTATCATTGTCTATTTAGCTATTGCTCATCTATTTATTTTTGCATGAGTAAACCTCTATAGCATGGCTATTTGACTTCTTGAAATAACATTAGTTGAAAAGTGTGACTGCATCAAAAATAAAATTATATGAAATGTACATTAAGTCCCTGCTTGTTTTGCTGAGGATGAACTTCAGGTTTGTCCTTTATTTCACTCTCATCCCACTAAAGTAAAGGTTTTCATATCAGGAATGTGACAGAAAAAAAGAAACAGTATGTTTCCTTAGGCAGGTAACTTTTAAGAGGTCAAAGGCCATCCATGAACATGGTATATTGTTTCCTTATCCAGATCTCTTTCTCTTGCTCCCCTCTGGAAGAATTTTATGGTTTTAAACAGAGAGGAGTTACTGAGTTAATTCCTGTGTATTTTAAAGTTTCCGTTTCTACTGTGAATGGCACTCTTCATAACTGCCTTATATCAAGCCTGTGACAAGCTGTACTGTAATTATTTTAGTTATCTTTTCACCTCTTTCTCTCCAGTTGGACCCCAACTGTGGACTCCCTATAGGCTAGCATCTAGCAACAGAGGACTGAGCTGTCTTTTTTCTTAATGTTTGTGTAATCAAAGAACAAGGGTGAATGTAATGGTTTGATAAAAAGAAAGGAACGATATCTTACCCTAGATACAAGGCTAGGGTTTTCTTACAAGGATGCTTAATCAAGTGAGTTCTCCCAGATGAAAAATACAAGCGGTCCTAGAAAGAGAATCACAAATTTTTAATCCCTATCAATCCTAATAAACACCTGATGAAAACAGTTCCCTAGTGGGCAACATGGAACAGTTCCCTAGTGGGCAACTTCAAATTCAATAAAGACACTTAGCCCTCATTCTGTCTGAAAGGGAAAGAAAGTGAAAGTTGCTCAGTGCTGTGTTCTGTCTACTTCATCTCAGTTATTAATAGCTTTTTAGTGACATGGGAGAGGTTACTGCCTACTTCAAAAGGCAATGGTAAGGATTAGATAAAGTAATATTCTATGCTGCCCACAACACTGACACCCAAGAAATACTAGGAAATACTCGTTCTGATCCAGCAATAAAAGTGAAGAATGAATGTTAACTATGGAGCCACGTGTGTGTGTGGTCAGTTGCTTCAGTCATGTCTAGACTCTTTGCAACTACATGGACTGCAGCCCACCAGGCTCTTCTGTCCATGGGGATTCTCCAGGCAAGAATACAGGAGTGGGTTGCCATGCCCTTCTCCAGGGGAGCTTCCCCACCCAGGGATCGAACCCGAGTCTCCTACATTGCAGGTGGATTCTTTACCCACTTAGCCACCTGGTAAGCCCATGGAGCCACATAAGGTGTGAGTTGCTTGGTTGTGTCTGTTTGCAACTCATGGAATGTAGCCTGCCAAGCTCCTCTGTCCATGGAATTCTCCGGGGAAGAATACTGGAGTGGGTTGCCAGACACATACCCCTTGTATTTTCTCTTCGACAGGAAATACCTTTCCTGTCCTCAACGTACGAATACTAGAGGTGAGACAAGAAAATACCTGTCAGTGTTTGTTCAGTATTCAGCGTGACTCCTACCAGGTTTCCTCTGGGTTAATGACGCAGTACCAGTTCTTGAAGCTTGTAGGATTATGGGAGCCCCTGGAGAATCTGATGAAACAGTGAGCCTTCCTCACCTGGAAAGAGACTTATGTATAGGCAATAATGGAGACATAATTCCTCAGAGCTCATCAAGGGTCATTTGCAGACTGACTCCAGATTAGGAATACTTACTCCTGGATTTTGAGGGGTGGTTTTTGGCTAGGGGGATGGGAAGTTGTTGGTGGCTGGGAGAATGTTGGTCTAGTTTACAGCAGATAAAGTAAACTGGGACTTCCCTCGTGGTCCAGTGGTTAGAAGTCTGCCTGCCAATGCAGAGGATGTGGGTTTGATCACTGGGTTGGGAAGATTCCACATGCCAGGGAGCACCTAAGCCCACGTACCACAGCTACTGAGCCCGTGCTCTGGAGTCTGTGCACTTCAATGAAGAGTAGCCCCCACTCTTAGTAACTGGAGAAAACCCACTTGCAGCAACGAAGATCCAGCACAGCCAAAAAAATAAATAAATAAATAAAAAGATTCTGCCATCTACAGCAGGTTCTCAGTCTTGCGTGTGAGTTAGAAGCACATGAAGTTCCTGATAAACTGTAGATTGCTGGGCTCCACTGCTGAGTCTCAGCAAATTCAAGGATCTGCAGTTCTAACAAATCCCCAGGTAACGCTGATGCTACTGTCTCAGGACTGTACTTTGAGAACCAGTGTGGGGAAATGGGAGGATTGGATGGTACCAATCTTTGCAGACTTGAGACACATCCAGCTAGCAAGTTTTACCTGAAAGTCCTACTCCCCACTGCCCTATTAAAAGCAAGTGTGTCTTTTTAATTTTACTGCATGTTTTCACTTCTGTAAAGTTAAGGAATCACTCTGCTATGAAATTTGTTGTAGTGATCAAATGGCAGTATGTATCAGAAACACACATTCTCTACTTCATCGGTAAACAGGGCCCTCTGAATGTACAGCTTATTACTGGCAGGAGTTCCCTGAGGGTTGAAACTGGGCTTTAGCATCTGTCCAGTGTCTGTGGCACCTCATGTATGATATTCACTAATCTAACATTTACTGAAATGAAAACATTTTGGGCAAGGAGTCAATCAGAGAAACAGTCAATGCCCCATGGAGTTAATATCTTAGTGATAGCAACAAACAAGAAAAAATAAGTGTAACAGAAGTTAGTGATTTATAGGGAGCAGCAGCTACAGGGGAGAAGTGCAGGGAAGTAAAGTCACTCATTCCTGACTTTTTTGCGACCCCATGGACTGTAGTCTACCATGCTCCTCCGTCCATGGGATTTTCCAGGCAAGAGTACTGGAGTGGGTTGCCATTTCCTTCTCCAGAGGATCTTCCCGACCCAGGGGATCGAACCCGCGTCTCCCACATTGTAGGCAGATGCTTTACCACCTGCGCTACCTGGGAAGTCTATAGGGGAGAGGAGGTCTTTAAATAAAGCAGTGTACTATTTAAGTCGGTATCTGAATGAAGAAGTCACCGAGAAAATCNGGATCGAACCCGCGTCTCCCACATTGTAGGCAGATGCTTTACCACCTGCGCTACCTGGGAAGTCTATAGGGGAGAGGAGGTCTTTAAATAAAGCAGTGTACTATTTAAGTCGGTATCTGAATGAAGAAGTCACCGAGAAAATCTGGAAGCAAAGCGTCCCAGGCAGAGGGAGAAGCAGGCGCCGAGTCTCCCCTGTTCCTCAAGGGACCGGTGGCTGGGAGCAGTGATTCAGGGGTGGGCAGGGGCGACATCAGTGGTTGTCACATCCCCAGGGGACCCTTGGTGATGCCTAGACACATTTGATTGACTGTCAAGTCTGGGGAACGAGGTACTATTGGCATTGAGTGGATGGAGGCCAGGGACGCTGCTCAACATCCTACAATGTACAGGACGGTCCCACCCCAGAGAGTGATCTGGCCTTAGATGTCAGCAGAGCTGTTGAGGAACCCTGGGCCAGACCATGCGAGGAAATGAAGGCTGCACAAGGAAATTGGTTTTTATGCTGGGTGCCACAGGGAAGGGGAATTACAAGGTCAGATTCGTTTACAAACAACTTCTTTGGCTGCCAGGCACAGCCCAGGGTAGTGATGGTGGAGGTGGCTTGAAGGCATCAGAATCAGGCTAAAGTCTTTAAGTGGCAATGAGAGGACTTGGTGATGGGCTGGAAGGCATGAGGTGGGAGAGAAGAATGGGTATCAAGTAAACTGGGAATCTTCAGTGAGGTTGGGGAGCGGAGCATCTTTCCTAGTTTGCGCCCAGAGATGAGTCGGCCCCATCCCCGACCCCTGGCAGCACCCCAGGCCCGGAAGGGCAGCCCCACCGGCACAGCGGCTGAGCTTTGACCAGCGGGCAGAACCGAAAGGTGGTTGCCACCACCAGCATCAACACCAGCATCTCGCTCCGGCGTTGCCTCCAAGACGCAGACTCAACTGCCGCGGGGAGTAGTTTCACAGTCTGGGCATGCGCACCTTGCTCCCCCGGAAGCCCGAAGCCGACCCTCTAAACAAGCCCCTCCCCCAGAATTTAGGCATGCGCACAGGGCCGCCCATAGGCAATCTACCTTTTTTGCACTCTCTTAGCGTCTCCCGGCAAACCCAAATCCGTCAATCGTGACGGGTGCAGAGTCTGAGCATGCGCATATCACCCAAGTTCCTAAACACGTTTGGACTGGGCTGCCCCACTGGTTCCTAAAGCTGCGCTTGCAGCCACGGTTTTCTCTTTCTAGGGGCCATTATGCGTGTTCACAGCCCTCCCCGCGATTCGAAGGAGCCTTGAACGCGCTGGCTCAGGTCAGTTCAGTCGCTCAGTCGTGTCCGACTCTTTGCGAGTCCCCATGGACTGCAGCACGCCAGGCTTCCCCGTCCATCATCAACTCCCGGAGCTTGCCCACTCATGTCCGTCCAACCATCTCATCTTCTGTCGTCCCCTTCTCCTCCTGCCTTGTCTTTCCCAGCATCAGGGTCTTTTTCAATGAGTCAGTTCTTCGCATCAGGTGGCCAAAGTATTGGAGTTGTTAGGCCCCAGAAAGGCCTATTCTCGGGAAACGTCACTTCACAGATCACCGAGACTTGAATTCGATGCAAAAAGCAAGAGGGTTTATTGAACCGGCGCGCCGGGGTTCGACCTTCCTCGAAAGGAGCGAACCCCGACTTCAATTACAGAGCAGTTTTTATACACTAAAGCTACAAGCAGGTATAGGAGGGGCGAAGACACTCTGAACAAACTGATTGGTGGACATAGCTTGACCTTTACAGAGATAGGTCTGGAATTCATCAAGTCTAAGGAGGTTGACTGATCACCTTGCGGCGGTTAGCCAATTCTTGAAGAAATAATGCCCTAGGTAATCTTTAACAGGAGGAAACAATTACCCTGGGGGTCTCTTGTGAGGACCAGGCATCTGGACTATTGGTCATCTGATAGGGAACAGGTTTTTTTCCATGAGTCATGGCTCGCCTCTTAAATCAGAACAAAGGATTGCTAATAATTTTTAACTTCTTCCCTTCAGAGTTTCAGTTTCAGTATCAGTCCTTCCAATGAATATTCAGGATTGACTTCCTTTAGGACTGATTGATTTGATCTCCTTTGCAGTCCAAGGGACTCTTCAAGAGCCTTCTCCAATACCATAGTTAAAACACGCTGGCTAGGAGATCGGAAAAGGTGGATGTGACAAGGTATCTTGAAATTTTCTAGCTCTGCGCCGTGTAGGCCCCGCCTCCATTCTTCCACGTCCCGCCCCCGCAGCCATCCGTTTCCGGCCACCCCTCCCGCGGGCACTCAGACACGCGCCGGTCGTCACGTGCGCCCCAGCCGGGCCCACGGAAATGACGAAAGTCTTACGCGCCGCCAGGATGGCTGGGCTATGGCGGGGGGCACAGGCTGTGTGCGCCTGTGGGGAGCTGCAAGGTGTTGGGCGATTCGGCGGCCGCTACTGGCCGCAGTCGGGGGGCGGGTCCCGACTGCGGCCAGAGCTTGGTTGCCCAGAGGCCGGAGGGCCTGCGACGCCTCGCCTCCCTGGGCGCAATGGGGCCAAAGCCCCGCGGCCGCGGGCCACTGGCGGGGACTTTGGGAGGCGAATAACCGCAGTGGCGGCGGCGCCTTCTCGGGAAGCGAGGATGCCTCCGAGGGCGGTGCGGAGGACGGGGCCTCGGGCGTGGGAGGCAGCGCGGGCGGCGGGGAGGGCCCTGTCATAACGGCGCTGACGCCGATGATGATCCCGGACGTATTCCCGCACCTGCCGCTCATCGCCGTTACTCGCAACCCAGTGTTCCCGCGCTTTATCAAGATTGTTGAGGTAATGAGCGCCCCGCCTTAGGCCTCCGTTTCCCCATGTCTGCAAGCGGCGGGTTGGACCGAGGGATCATTTACCACTTTCATACCCCAGCAACTTTTTCCAGGAGCGAAGCTTCTCCAAGGCCTGGAGTTCGAGTACTAGTCTTCTCAGCACTAGCTCCATGAACTTGAGCTAGATTCCTTCCCCTTCCAGATCCCTGCAGAGAAGTTGAATCCAGTGAGCTTAGGATTGTCCAATAGACTCCCAGTCATAGAAATTTGGTGCCGGGAAGGATCAGAACAGTCTCGCCGCTCAGTTACTTTTCTGCGGGTCTCGGTAGCTGTTTTGTGACACTCTTCCCCCAGGGCTATCCGCCTTCCTCATACCTTCATTATATGTTCACTGAGATCATGGGCCAGGTGCGGTTTTGTCTAAGGGACACAGCAGTGAGCAAAACGGACACACATTCCTGCTTTTGAAGCTTAGGTTCCAGCGGGGATTAGAGAGGCGTAAATAAGAGTAGTAAGTTAACTCTGTATCGGGAGGTCATTAGTACAGAAAATGACTGAGCGAGAGACTGTAGAGGAATTTTAGGAGGAAGGTGGCAGGAGGTTGTTGTCAGGGATTTACTCATTCAGTAGAGTGTTCTTTGGGCTTCCAGGGTGCCTCGAAGTAGTAAAGAATTCGCCTACACTGCAGGAGACATGAATTGAATCTCTGGGTGGGGAAGATCCCCCTGGAGGATCCATTCCAATATTCTTGCCTGGAGAATCCCATGAACAGAGGAGCCTGTTGGGATATAGTGCATAGGGTCCCAAAGAATTGGACACACCTGAGCAATGCAGTCAGGCAGTGTTCTTGACTTGTTACCATGTAGCAGGCTGAGGATTCAGCAGAACAAGTTAGACACAGCCCTCTGCCTCAGGAACTTAATGTTCTGGTGGAAGAGACAGTAAGAGCCATAGCTTAGGGGGTGGGGCAAGTGGACCGGGGTGATGTAATAGAAAGCAAGAGTGCAAGGAACTTGAGCTTTGGTTTGTTAATTTATTTTTTGGCTGTGCCTGGCCTTCGTTGCTGCACTCAGGTTTTCTCTAGTTGCGGCAAGTAGGGGCTACGCTTTGTTGCCTTTTGAGGGTTTCTCACTGCAGTGGCTTCTCTTGTTGCACAGCACGGGCTCTAGAGTGAGGGCTCAGTAGTTGCTCTCGGGCTTAGTTGCCCCACAGCATGTGGGATCTTCCCAGACCAGGGATTGAACCTGTGTCTTCTGCATCGGTAAGTGGATATTTAACTACTGGACCATCTGGGAAGTCCAAACCTTGAGTTTTTAGAGTAGGCAGAACCCGAATGCCTGCTTTCTTCCCCACCCCCGCCCCTATCTTTTCTTTCATGATGTGGAAATGAGTCTGTGGAGGAGGTTATCTGTTAACTGTCTAAGCAAGGTCATCCAATGAATCAGCCTTGTCTGCATTCACCCTCCTCCCCTCACACTCCCATCTTTGCTGCATAAATCTCAGGGATCCCTTGGAAAGCAGAGGGACAGCATTCAGTCAGCAAGCGGGGGACAGAAAGACATCCCCACCCTGGAACTGCTGATTGCGTGCGTTTGAGCTGCCCTTCCAAGGGCGTTCTCTGATGTTAAATAGTGATTACTGGCAGGCCCTAAGGCCAGACCTTGGGGGTTCATATCCTGGTCCCTCTGCCCCCAACTTGATAGCCTTGGGCAAGCTGTTCTCTGGGCCTCCATTGCCTCATCTGTGAAATGGGCAATCTCTCATTTCTGAGAGCTGTGATGGGAGGTAAATGAGGTCACATGTGGGGGACTTAGAAACATACCTGGTACTTCATATGCCTTCATAAGAAGTGGCTGTTGTTTCCTCCAGGGTGTGCTTCTGACACCTCAGAGATGGCCCTTGGTGGGTCTTCTTTTCATCCTTGTCTCCCACTGCCAGCTGTCCTCTACCCTCCAGGCCTCTGGGGCCAGGACTGTTTGGCAGGTATCGTCCCCTCAGCCTTGCAAAATGGCACCTCCCTCCTGTCCCCAGTGCCCAAGCAGGGATAAGATTCTTTCAAGAGACACTGTCTGCCCACCTAGGGCTAAGCCAAGAGGGCTATAGGAGTTGCTGCAGATAGTATGAGGCTGGCTTGTGGAACTCACAGGGAGTATTTCTGTTGCTGCACTCATTTGGGTCACACCCTCTGCTGCCCCATGGACTGTATTCTGCTGGGCTTCTCTGTCCATGGGATTTTCCAGGCAAGGATACTGAGAGTGGGTTGCCATTTTCTCCTCCAGTTCTATTGCTGTTACCTTGCAAATAAGGAGAAGGAGTCCTGCCAAAGGGAGGGGACAGGTGTTAAGATGCAAGAGTCAGGGGACTTCCCTGGTGGTCCAGTGGTTAAGACTAGGTGCTTCCAATGCAGGGGGCACAGGTTTGATCCCTGGTCAGGAAACTATAATCTTGTGCTGTTGCTGCTAAATCACTTCAGTTGTGTCTGACTCTGTGTGACCCCATAGATGGCAGCCCACCAGGCTCCCGTCCCTGGGATTCTCCAGGCAAGAACACTGGAGTGGGTTGCCATTTCCTTCTCCAGTGCTTGAAAGTGAAGTTGCTCAGTCCTGTCCGACTCTTCGAGACCCCATGGACTGTAGCCTACCAGGCTCTTGCATCCATGGGATTTCCCAGGCAAGAGAACTTGAGTGGGTTGTCATTGCCTTCTCTGATAATCCTGTGCAGTGTGGTCAAAATAAAGATGCAGCAGTCAGGGGAGAAATTGGGAACTTCCAGAGTACTTAATAAGTAAATCTGAATTTAGCAAAGTTGGGATTACTCTTGATGTTGAAGTTGACCCTGTCTGTGGCTAACTTGCCCCAGTAGTGTCTCCTTATCAGTTGCCTCTGAGTGTAGGCCAGTGACTCTTAAATTTGGGTGGGTCAGGTACCCTCCTGATGGATATTATGGGCCTTTATCCTGGAAAGAATACGTGTAGAGTGTCAGGAAACCCCATACCGTGTGGTCATGGAGTGAGCTAGCACTGCTTCTTAAAGTTTGGTCCTTGAAACAGCAGCATCTCCTGGGAGCTCGCTTGAAGGCCCATTCCAGCCCCCAGCAGATAAGATACTTTAGAGGTTGGGGCCCAGCCGTCTGTTCCTAAAAAAAAAAAAAAAAAGCCTCCAGGTGATTCTGATTCGTGCCAAAGTTTAAGGGTCATTAAGTTGAGTTCATGTCTGGCCTGGGAATGAACAGGGGCTTGAAGGGAATGGTTTGAGCCCTAAGGACATCTGTGCTCCTCCCAAGCAGCTGTTTCCTGGGAAACATGAGCCCTCTATCTGCCAATAAAACAACATGAGAATGCGCTGTGATTGAGGGAGGCGGGGTTGGATGATCAATACATGGGATATAGATGGGATTGGGATAACTGTCTGTTAAAATTAGCCTGTGGAGTGTGTCACAGCTGTGTTATGCACATTTACCGTTGTCCTCCTGACAAGAGCAGAGGGTTTAGACTCTCAAGGCATTTCCCCACAGAACCAGCTCTGGGAAGGGAATGTGAAATCAATTTCTTGGCTCTGGCTGTTCATCTCCTTTGAGTTTTCCTTTTAGCAAGAGGGAAGAAAACTAAGGAGTGCAGCTCGCCCGCACTGCCCCATCCTCTCTTTTTGGTTCAGGAGTTCTTGGACCATGTAGGTTAGTTCTGGATCAGGTCAGTGCATCTCCAGAGTGTAATACTGAAAATGCTAGAGTTACTGTCAAAATATCAGCCAGAAAAACCTACCATGTTTCATTTTGGGGTTGTTGTCATACTAGGTTAAAAATAAGAAGCTGGTTGAGCTGCTAAGAAGGAAAGTCCGCCTTGCCCAGCCGTATGCCGGCGTCTTTCTAAAGAAAGATGACAAGTAAGTGTAATTTCCCCCTCACCTTTTTGTTGAGACCACCCTGGAGTGTAGCTCCCTACAGAGCCCGATCGGTAGAGTAGCCTAGACCTCTGGCCCTTGACCTGAAACAAACCTAGCAAAACCTACGGGAGACAAGACCAAGAGCCGAGCATCCTTTTTTAGATGGGGCTAAGATTCTGTCCCGAGCCCTGAGCCTTGTGTGTAGTTCAGGTAGGGGGAAATGAACCTCAAGGACCCCCGGTGTCAGACCAGGGCAAGGCCACTTAAGAGCACAGCTAGGTGGGCAGGTGTGGGGGCTCAGGACTCGTCCACCTCACTTCTGGGTAGGATTTAGTTCCACTTCGGAGTCAGAAGGCACGTTCTAGGCCGGCTCTGAAAGAGGCAGTATGGAACCAAAGGCCAGGTTCCATGTGGCCCTGTCTGCCTGTGTGCAGTGACCCTGCATCCCAGAGTGCCAGTGGGAGCCAGGAGGTCAAGGCCAGGATGGGTGTTTGTCTGCTCCTGAGAGAGCCAGAGCACCTGTGCCCACATGCCCCGTGTCCCTCTCCCTCAGCAATGAGTCCGACGTGGTTGAGAACCTGGATGAGATCTACCACACGGGGACATTCGTGCAGATCCACGAGATGCAGGACCTGGGGGACAAGCTGCGCATGATCGTCATGGGACACCGGAGGTGCGGGGCGGGGCGGGAGGAGTGGCCGCAGCTGGAGGTGGATTCCCCTCCCCAGTCTCAGGGCCCTGCTCTTAAAGCAGTACTCTGGGTGGTCAGGGAGAAGCCATCTCTCACGCTTACTAGTCCACAAAGCACCACAACAGGGAAGCTGGCACGTTGCCGTGTCTCCCACGTCTGGATGTTGGCCCGCCATCCCCCTGGCACCCATGTCTGCAGCTCCATTCACCTTGGCAGGTTGCGGGGTTTTTTGGGGTTTTTCTTGACTGTGCCACTTGGCATTCGGGGTCTAGTTCCCGGACCATGGATGGAACCCAGGGCCCCTGCAGAGGAAGCACAGAGTGTTAACCACTGGACCGCCGGGGAAGCCGCAGGTTGTGGCTGTTCACTCACCAGAGTACCCCTGCCTCCACTCTGCTGAAGGGCTGCATACATCTGTAAGCCCAGTCTAACCCTCTGTAGTATTATGGCTAATTAAGAAAAACCTATAAGATGAGCTGGATTGAAGCTGAAAGAAACAGACTAGTTGTTCACGTGTTCCAGGGAACATTGGTCTCCCAAGATGAGACTCTTGTCAAAGATGTCCTGTGATCCTGTGCATGTGGGAGACCTTTCAGGGTCACTAGCCATTAGGCTGTAAGTGTTCGGAAAAGCCTCTTACTGAAGATGCTGGTGGAGGGTTTGTTGACTTGAGAGCCCTCTGTCCTTTTTTCTTACAGTCTTTAAAAAAATATATTTATTTGCCTCTGCTGGCTCTAAGTGGTAGCATGTGGGATCTAGTTCCCTGACTAGGGATCAAACCCAGGCCCCCTGCATCGGGAGTGCAGAGTCTTAGCCACTGGACACCAGGGAAGTCCCCTGGAGCCCTTTTCTCTCTCCCCCTGCAGAGCGCACCCAGAAAACAGCCTGGGCCGGCAGCGCATCTGTGGACCGTCCAGGTGGCTGCACTGGTTCCCATGCCCGTCTTCCTGTTAGAGTCTGTTTTAGGAAAGAGCCTGCACCTTTGTCTCCTGGGAGGAGTGATGGCTCAGGAGAAACAGAATAAGGTGCAGCCAGAATTAGTAAAGACATGGGCAGCTCCTCACTGCCCTGCTCACCTGCAGGGTACCTTGTAGAACGAGTCCTGCTGGCCTCTGAGGCCAGGCCGCCCCAGGGCTCACTGAGTCCCTACCGCCTTCTCTCTGTGCACCCTGGTGCTGTCTGCTGGGCACTGAGTCCGCACCCCTGGTGGTTCTCAGGCCTGCTGTTTAAGAGAGGGTGCTGTTAGCCTACCGCGTAGAAAGGAGCCAGCACAGCAGTGGCACCCGGCCTGTTGTCTGCCGGGCCCTTGGGTGTGAGTGGAGCAGCAGGTGAGGGACCCACCTTGGGGAGCTCACCCCGAGTGGGGAGAACAGGTCACGAGCTGAATTCTGATGGTGGCAGGTGCTTTGTGGGGGAAACAAATATGGTGGACGGTGCTGGGTGATTGTACAGCTGGGGCTGGCCTTCACGTTGAGAGGTCAGGGAGAGCCTCTAGCTGGAGGTACCCTTGAACCTGAACGGTGTGCAGGAGCCACTGTGGAGTGTGCTGGAGGCTGGGGGAGGGGCAGGCAGAGTCCTGGATGAACCCTGAGGTGGGCTGCCACTGGCTTCCTCTTTCCCGGAGGGCAGTAGGCGTTGGAATGGATGGGTCGGCTGGAGTCCGAGGGTGGAGGTTCTTGGGTTCTGAGTTGGCGGCGAGCCTCAGGCTTGGTGGCTGCAGGGGTCTGGGCCCAGCAGGCCCTTCAGCCATGGACACCGCGGAGGAGCGTGCAGGCAGGATCCCCCACCCCACCTTGGTGGTGGCTTTACCCCCTCCTCCCGTCTTCAGGGTTCACATCAACCGACAGCTGGAGGTGGAGCCTGAGGAACCCGAGGGCGAGAACAAGCAGAAGCTGCGCAAGAAACCCAAGCGGGGCAAGAAAGAGGCAGAAGAGGACGGGGCCACCAAGCGGCCGCTGGAGGTGGTGGTGGGGCCTGGTCCCAGCCCCGCCGGCGAGGTGCTTATGGTGGAGGTGGAGAATGTGGCCCACGAGGACTTCCAGGTCACGGAGGAGGTGAAGGTGAGTGCAAGGGTGTTGGGGTCAGTGGGCTGTGTTCTTCCAGGAGTCCTGGGAGGAGCCAGCTGCTGGCAGGTGGGAGGTGGGAGGTGTGGCCTCAGCTGCTGTGGAGGAATTGGCTCCAGGGCAGAGAGGAGGGGCCCGGGGGCTGCAGCTCCCTCTGGTCCGGTGACCCACGCTCGGGGCTTCCCTGCTCACTAGGCGCTGACTGCGGAGATCGTGAAGACCATCAGGGACATCATCGCCTTGAACCCACTCTACAGGTTGGTCTTGTGCTCTCCTGGAGGCCGGCCTGGCCTGGGCATGTCCTGCTCGAGGGGCTCCTGAGGCAGCCCGGGTCGGGGGAGCAGCTTCATGCTTCAGTTGTCGGCAGATGGGAGGGCGTGTCAGGAGGGGTGGCTGCCGTGGCGGTTGGCGGCCTGGTGCAGCGCCCGGGTCCCTTGCAGGGAGTCAGTGCTGCAGATGATGCAGGCCGGCCACAGGGTGGTGGACAACCCCATCTACCTGAGCGACATGGGCGCAGCGCTGACGGGGGCCGAGTCCCACGAGCTGCAGGAAGTCCTGGAGGAGACCAACGTGAGTGCGGCCAGGGGCCTCCCCCACTGGCTGCAGCTCTGGGGCCCTGCTGTGGGGCGGTTTCACGTTAGCCCTCCTCCTTCTGGTTCTTGGTAGTGCCGCGCGGTGTCCTCCTGGGCGGTGCCCATCATTCAGTGGGTGGCGTGTTTGGGTTGTCCCCAGACTCAACATTAAAAGCAGTGCCTCTGCCAACATCCTCGTCCCCACAGCCTGCAGGCCTGCAGGGTGTGGCTGGAGCCCTGGGTCAGAGGGGGCTGGCCTCCAATTTGGGGAGGCATGGCCTGTCCACCCTCCAGGCCTTATACTTCTTGTGCCCTGCTTCCCCTGCCCCCCAACCCTCGGCCCGCACACATGATCTTCCCTTTCTCAGCAGATTCCAAAGCGGCTGTATAAGGCCCTGTCCCTCCTCAAGAAGGAGTTTGAACTGAGCAAGCTGCAGCAGCGCCTGGGCCGGGAGGTGAGCAGAGGTTGCGAACCCATGGCAACATCACACTGGGGCCAGGAGCTGTGCGCAGAGTGAGAGGTCCCCTGACTGTCCAGGGAGCTCTGGGGGAACCTAGAAATTGGGAGGCGGCCTGGGAAAGGCTGCAGGGACTTTCCCCACGCTCGGCTGGTGGAGGCCTGCCTTGGCTGCTCCGGCTGCTCGTTCACCTTCTCCAGGCTTAGGTCACTTTTGTCATTTAGTTTTTTAAAAAAATGTTTACTAGAGTATAGTTGACTTACAGTGATGTATTAGTTTCTGCTATACACCAAAGTGAATTAGTTATGCAACTATCTTATTTTAGATTCATCTCCAACATAGGCCATCATATCACTTGATTCTATGTTAGGTAAAAAAGTTGTATTACATCTTTCTTTGGAAAAGCCACGAGGCAGCTGTCAATATACAAAAGTGCAGGGCAGCATGACCCGGGGCAGGCGCCAGTGTTGAGCCTGTGTCCTGCTGTGTCAGCTTTTAGAGGGAGACACCGCTTTGATGAGTATGGGGGACATGCTGGCATCAGGTGCGGCTTTCCCTGGTTGTAACCAGGATTGAAGGGCGGATCCCTTCCTCCCCTGGAAGCTGGGGTCACTTATCGCAAGACCTGTGTGCAGGGGACTCCAGGTTGAAGGTGAGGGCCATTGGAGGCTGGGTGTCCCAGGTTTGTCTCCTGGGTCCCGAGGATGTGGCAGGCCCCTGGGCCTCGGCCCCCTCCTCTGGTCTGACCATGGCCTGGGCCCCATAGGTGGAGGAGAAGATCAAGCAGACGCACCGCAAGTACCTGCTGCAGGAGCAGCTGAAGATCATCAAGAAGGAGCTAGGCCTGGAGAAGGATGACAAGGATGCCATCGAGGAGAAGTTCCGTGAGCGGCTTAAGGCGCTCGTGGTCCCCAAGCATGTCATGGACGTGGTGGACGAGGAGCTGAGCAAGCTGGGCCTGCTGGACAACCATTCCTCCGAGTTCAAGTGAGCAAGTGCCGAGGGGCCTGGCGTGGGGGCCAGGATTTGACCCTGGAAGGCCAGGACGGTGGGGGCCCTGGGGCATGTTCCTGTCACCACACCTGTTCAGTCCTCTCGTGTGGTCCCTGTCGGGGCTGGGTCTCTGTCGCCCTTGTTTCACAGATGGAGGAATTGCAGCTTGGAGCAGTTAAATCAGTGCCCCTGCCCCTGGGCTGGTAGATGGGGACAGATTTGAAGCCAGGGACGTTGGGCTGCAAGCCCGTGACACCCGTCAGAACCAGGAGTTCCCAGGACCAGTGCCTCACAGCCAGCCCCTCCCCTGACCTTCTGTCCCCTGGTCTCTGGCAGCTTTGAGAGTCAGAAAACGAGTGTCTTCCTGGTCTTGCCTGGCCGTCGTTCTCCTGTGCATGCTGGCTGGGGGTCAGGGTGGCTGCTAAGGGGTCAGGACACCATGCGATGCTTCTGACTCTGCGTGGGCGCTGCTCCGGGACAGCTGTGTGGGACAGCTCCTCAGAGGGGTGGGCTTCCCGGGCTGCTGTGTTAGGCCCTGGTCTGATCAGGTTGTCTGGTGGGGTCTGGTCTCTTGCTCAGGGACCCTGGGACTCCCTAGTTTCCCCAGATGCCGCAGGCGTGTACACCAGAGACACTCCCAGCTCCTCTCCCTGGGGCAGCAGTACATTGCCCACGTTCACATCAGGGTGGACCACACATGTAGTGCCCCAGACAGCATCGACTTCTCTTCCAGTCTGGAGGCAGAGACCCTCACTTCTGGTGTGATGGAAGGATGGGTTCCTTCTGGAAGCCTTGGGGGAATTGTTGCTAGCCTCTTCCAGCTTCTCGGAAACATTCCTCGCTCCCAGCCCATCCTTCTTCAGAACGTCTCTCCCACCTCTGCTTCTCTGACTGCCCTTCCTGCCTGCTCCTTCTCAGGCCCCTTGAGAGGGGGTTCCTCTGTCCCTCGGTCACAGCTCCAGGCCTCAGTTTCCCCACTTGTTCTGGGTCAGGTTGTCCTCATCGCTGGCCCCTCCTGAGCTGTGGGACTCTGAGCTGTCCCCATGCTCACTGAGCCTCTGGGCCAGGAGCAGCGCCCACACAGGCAGACCTCAGGACACTGCAGGCTTGGTTCACGGCAGGAAAGTGAGTCATGTGAATTTTGTTGGTTTCCCTGTTGAGTGTAAAAGTTATGTTTACTCCATACTGTAGTTTGTTTGCAATTGCATTCTGTCTAAAAAAAGGAAGAAGTATGTTACATGCTTTAATTAAGAAGTACTTTATCACCTGCTGAGGCAAGGTTAGTACAGACCTGCATGGTATAAAACACACGGTGTCTGCCTGGAGCAGCAGGTGAGGTGGGCAGACCTGTCGAGCGCACTCTGCAGTTCCAGTGTTGGGTGCCTGGGTCGCAGGGCCTGAGTGTGCAGCTGGGGAGTCAGGTGGTGCGCAGGGCCCGCTCACCGGCCCTCACCTGTCCCATGGTAGCGTCACCCGCAACTACCTGGACTGGCTGACGTCCATCCCATGGGGCAAGCACAGCAACGAGAACCTAGATCTGGCACGGGCCCAGGCAGTGCTGGAGGAGGACCACTACGGCATGGAGGACGTCAAGAAGCGCATCCTGGTGAGGCCCCGCCCATGCCCTGGCACAGGCCCGGGGCCTGCCTGGGACCCGGGACTCCCCGTGCAGCTGGGGAGACCCAGAGGAGCCCCCTGTGAGTCTGGGCTCTGAGAGGGGCTTAGCCATGGCAGAGCTGGAGTGGCGTCAGCAGGGGCCTGAGGCACCAGTGTTGGAGTGGCTCAGGGGTGCCAGGGGCCACCCAGGGCTCCCAGATCCACCAGGGGGATAAAAATCGTGCTCGTGAGAGGGGGAAATGGGACAGAGGCATCTGGCTGAGGGCTGGTGGGCCTGGCATTGGGGTCAGCCCCCCGTCAGTCCCTACATCCCCTGGCGCCTGCTCGTCCTATTGGTGCCACAGGCTGTCCCTCCCTGTGACAAATCACAGTCTCGTCAGCTTGGCCCCCTCCAGGCCAGGTGCTGTCCCTTCCTGCAGCCCCAGGTGCCTAGCCATGGGGAACCTCAGGCCAGGTGGGGCCCCCTGCCCTTCAGAAAGTCCGGCACTGTCTCATACAGTCGCCTGTGCACGCAGGAGTTCATTGCTGTCAGCCAGCTCCGGGGCTCCACCCAGGGCAAGATCCTCTGCTTCTATGGCCCTCCAGGCGTGGGCAAGACCAGCATCGCCCGCTCCATCGCACGTGCCCTGAACCGGGAGTACTTCCGCTTCAGTGTTGGAGGCATGACAGACGTGGCCGAGATCAAGGGGCACAGGTAGGTCCGCCCCCCTACCCCCGCGAGCTCACCTCTCCTGTCAGCCTGCCTTTCCCTGGGTCTGCTCCTGCTCTGGTATCATGATGGGGACAAGAAGCAAACTGCACACAGGAGTAGGTAACTGAAAAGGTGTTTATTGACTTCAGGCCCGGCTCAATCAAGGTGCTCAAACATTCGCTCAAAATCTCGGCTTCTGAGTCACTGGGAGAGTCTCGGCCAGGCTGTCAGTAGACAGCTGCACGGCTCCAGCTGACATCCCACCAGCTCAGCTCCCCACAGCACTGGCCGAAGTTTGGGAGCTGTGTCGTGGCCTCAGGCCTGGGCACTAGAGTGGGAGGTCTCCCCAGTGACGACTCGGGGCCTGTCTTGGTTCTTTCCTCCCTTGTCAGGCGCAGAGCCGGGGCTGGCGTCCCCTGTGTGCAGGCTCTTACAGCCACCTGGTCCTTGCACAGCGCCCTTCAGTGGGACGTTCAGGGTGTTGTGTTCCAGGGCTTCCTGCCCTGTTGGCCTCTGCAGAGGGTGGGTGTCTGAAAAGCCTGGCTCAGTAAGACACAAGCACAACAGATACATGAGTGTCTGCTCTGAGCTGACTTGGCGCATACCTTTATCTGGTGGTGTTCAAAGAAGGGTCAGAGCTGTGTCTAAATTACTTTTCTGGTTTTTCTAAACACACGGACAGTCCTGGACCTGGGACCTGCAGGTCTTCCTGGCGGCAGTCCTCCTGAAAGCATGTGCCGGCTGGGCCCTGGGCCTGGTGACCCCGGGGACCAGGCATTGGAGACAGTGCTGCCACAGGCCCCAGCTGCTCCCCACTCTCTCCTGCGGAGTCAGGCCATGCAGGCTGGATTTTGCTATCTAGGGGGATGAGTCTGAGTGAGACTTGGCTGTGAACCTGTTTCCTGTACTTCCTACCTGAGCTGGGGGAGGGACGGTCCAGCATTGGGGTGATCTACTGCTCCGCCCACCTGCACAGCACGGAAGCATTTATCTTCTGCTGGGCCCCACACACTGCGTGTGTCTCCTCTGGGCGGCTCTCAGGGGGGCCCATGTGTCTCACATGGGTGTCCCAGAGCTCCAGGGAGCTGGGCCTCAGGCACTGGTGTGGCTAGCCCAGGTGCTGGGGCACCCACCGCCCCGCCTTGCCCTCTTCCCCAGGCGGACGTACGTGGGCGCCATGCCAGGCAAGATCATCCAGTGTTTGAAGAAGACCAAGACGGAGAACCCCCTGGTCCTGATAGACGAGGTGTGTGGGGCTAGGGGGGTGGGCCTGGCTGGGCGCACACCCCTTCCCGAGGCTGGATGTGGGCCCTGGGCCTTCCTGGCCTCCAGCTCCAGGTGGCCCTGAGCAGAGGGAGTCTGTGTTCAAGGTGAAATCATGGTCCCTGTGGTTTTTCCATGGCGCCAGTCACGGGGTGGCCTTGCTGCTCCCAGGCTGTCTCCTGACACTGGCGCCCCTGCCCTGGAGGGTGCCATCCCTGCCACAGCCTCACGGTCATGCTGGCCCCCCTGCTCTTGCTTCTGCTGCAGCCTTCCCCAGCTCTGACCCTTGGGTCTGTCTCCCATTGGGGTGTCTGGTGAGCATGAGCTAGGGCAGGATAGGGGCCAATACCCCTGCCCACTCCCGCCCCTTCAGGTGGACAAGATCGGCCGGGGCTACCAGGGCGACCCCTCATCTGCACTGCTTGAGCTGCTGGACCCTGAGCAGAATGCAAACTTCCTGGACCACTACCTGGACGTGCCCGTGGACTTGTCCAAGGTGCATGTCCCACCTGGGGCTGGGCCAGCAGGGAGGGATGGGCACTCTGTCCCCCCGCACCTCACAGCCCCGCCCCCAGGTGCTGTTCATCTGCACGGCCAACATCACCGAGACCATCCCTGAGCCACTGCGGGACCGAATGGAGATGATCAACGTGTCAGGCTACGTGGCCCAGGAGAAGCTCGCCATTGCTGAGGTGAGACACCCACAGCCCAGCCCTGGGCTCAGGAAATAGTCAGGTGCTCCCTCGGGGCCAGGCTCTTAGGTAGAGCTCGGGGTACTGCTCAGGGGCTCTCGTGCCAGAGGGACAGATGGGATGGGGCGGGGTGATGAGAAGCAGATGAGGCTGGTGTGAACCGTTCCTGCCAGTCACACTTCTGACACTGAGGCGCGGGGGTTGGGATCCCTGCGCCTGCCGGTTCCCGCTGAGGGGCCTGTGAGTCAGTGTGGTCTTGACTCGGCATCCAGGAATAGCATGATACCCAGGGTCAGCGCTCAGAGCAGAGCCAGCCCCCAGCTTGGATGCAGGCCCCAAGGCCCTGGCCTCTCCTACCTCAGACTGACCAGCTGTCAGTCAGGGGTTCCCACCATCCCCCCCTCGGTTTGATAATTTGCTGGAACAGCCTACAGAACTCAGGAAATGGGTTTATTCACTGTTACCAGTTTATTATTAAGGATTCAACCAGGGAACAGCCAAAAAAGAGACACTGGGGCAAGGAGTGGGGAAGGGCCCATTTCTCGGTTATAGACCGGATCCTTGGTTGTGTGTGATAGCCCCCCAGCGCCCTTCCCTCCCTGGGGCAGAGACCTCCGTCCCTCCAGTCTCTCGGTTGGTTCTTCTGGCCCCCAGCCAGCTATGCTAATAATTACCTTGTTGTTCTTAGTGTTCTGGAAGGGGCTCTTCCTGAATAAGAAGGGCTGCTCTTGTCCCTGTCACTTGGGAAGCCCCACGGGTCCGGGAAGCGCTTGTGTGGGAATTCTCCTGTCCCAGCACTGTAGGCCGTAGAACCAGAGCAGGAGCCACCCCTGCAAGCACAGTGCTGAACACAGCACGGCCCCATCCGTGGCCTCAGGGCCGCAACCCGTCTTGGGGTCCTGAGTTCAGCTCTGATAGGAAGCCCCCGCCTTTAATGTCACACATGTGGCTGGTGTCCAGGCCTGGTCACTCGCAGCTGTGGGCCTTACAGGGAGGCCATGGTTCCCAGTTCTGCGACCGCCTGCCTGGCCTTTTCCTGGTGCCAGGCTCACCCAAGGTTCCGGCGTCTGCTTGCACCTGTGCAAGAAGCTTTTCCTGGGTGGGGGGTCCTTCCCTTCTGGTGCCCGGTGGTGCGGCAGCTTCGCTAGCCTGCAGTCAGCAAAGCCAGGCTTCCTTCCCAGAGGACTGTATTCCTCACATAGTGTTTTCTTTCTAGAAGGGGCTTGAGTGAACTCGTCCCCTTGAGCCTTCTGCAGCTGTGACCAGAGCTGGCTCCCAGTCTGTGTGTCCCCTGAGTGGGTGGGCGGCGAGAAAAAGAGCTCTTGGCTGAGGTGGTGGCAGGGGTGCTGGACTCTCCCCAGCCTGGAGACTTGATGGGACAGCGGAGGGGCAGGCTTGGCGGAGTGGGTGGAGGGCTTCCTTCAAGGCCCTGAAGGAGGAAGATGAGGACTATGGGATGCATCGGGCCTGTGGTCGGTGTTCAGGAGTGACTGTCTGGCAGGAGTGACCCTGGAGCCTGTGACCTGCTCCCCATCCCTGCCTGTACTGGGCAGCAGCTACTAACCAGTCTCAGTATGAGGAGCAAGTCTAGGGGATCAAGGCTGCCTTCCTGAAGGAAGAGGCACCTACGATGGCATCTGGAAGGAAGGCAGGAGTCAGATCCGGGTGGCAGGCCAGTGTCTGCAGGTCCCAAGCCCTCTGTCCAGGATCCTGGCACCTGCCAGGATCGCTACCTGCACCTCACGTCCTGGCCTCGCTGACTCCTCACCCTTTGGGCCTTGGCTTAGGCATGGCCTCCTGGAGCAACAATGACACCCTGTCATTGCTGGATGACTCCCAGTGGACGGGCTCACCAGGGCAGGCCCAGGGTATACCTCAGTGACCTCTCTACCCAGCCAGGGGTCTTGGAAGGCTGGGCGGGGGGTCCCAGAGAGGCCCTGGGGGTCCTGACGGCGGCTTTCCTCCTCCCTGTAGCGGTACCTGGTTCCTCAGGCCCGTGCCCTCTGTGGCCTGGACGAGAGCAAGGCCAAGCTGTCGTCCGACGTGCTGACCCTCCTCATCAAACAGTACTGCCGGGAGAGCGGTGTCCGCAACCTGCAGAAGCAGGTGGAGAAGGTAAGCTGCCTGCCCAGCAGCGGATGGAGCCTGGGGCTGTGATGGCTAAAGTGGGTCCAGCCAGACGGGACACATGCCACAGTGGGTGCCCAGAGGAGTCACAGGAAGCAGATGGTAGGGTCAGGGCTGGGAGTGGGGAATGGGGAGTGAGTGCTGGAGGCATGGCTGGACGCGAGCCCCCGTGCACTTCTGCCACCGAGCTGTCTGCTTACGAATGGCTCAGATGGTTTTAGGTCATGCGTGGTTTACAAACTATAAAAAGTTAGAAAGTGAGCGGAGGTGAGCTGGGGTCAGGTTGGGGATGGGAGGGTCCTGTGGCCTGGCCACTCCCCAGCCCATCATGCCCATGCAGGTGTTACGGAAATCTGCTTACAAGATTGTCAGCGGTGAGGCTGAGTTTGTGGAGGTGACGCCCGAGAACCTGCAGGACTTCGTGGGGAAGCCGGTGTTCACAGTGGAGCGCATGTACGACGTGACGCCACCTGGCGTGGTCATGGGCCTGGCCTGGACGGCCATGGGTGAGTGGCCTCTGCACTCCCAGGAGAGGTGGGCGCGCTCACCGTGGGGTGCTCTGAACTCCCTTCCCTGCTGGTAGGATGCGCAGGGCTGATTCAGGGACCCTGAGGCGGCAGCAGTGCCGTGAGCTTCGAGTTCCTGGTTTTCAGGTTTGCCTGAAGGAGAGCCCCTGACAGCAGCAGAGGCAGCTCTGGGTAGAGGGCTCGGGGAACCCTGTCCAAGTGGCCTCACTGTGCCCACTGGCCCTGGGGTCTGGGAGCTGCAGTGTGGTGGGATGGCAGCCCAGGGGCTTGTGTAGCTGAGATGCGTGTCTGCAGGCAGGCAGCGGGTGGGTGTCAGAGGAAGTAGGCTGAGGGCATGGAGTCTGCTATCTGGGCTGTGCTGAGAGCTGTGCTCCCGAGCCTGCAGGGTCTGTGCTGCAGGCAGGCACTCTGTGAAGCCCAGCACAGAGGTCTTCAGGTTTTCATGTAACTGGGTCTGTTCCTGCAGCTCCACCTGCTGCCCCGAGGAGGTGGCTGCAGGGACAGCGTGAGCACTGAGGGGTGAGGAGGTTCTAGGCTGGAATGAGCTGGGTAAGGAACTTTACTGGCAAGTGCTGAGCAGCTGGTTGGGGCAGCTGTCCTGGAGTCTGGGGCTGCCCTGGTTCATGGCTCTGCCTCGGGTCCCCAGGAGGCTCCACGCTGTTCGTTGAGACGTCCCTGAGACGGCCAAGGGACAGTGACAGTGACAAGGGAGACAAGGATGGGAGCCTGGAGGTGACGGGCCAGCTGGGGGAGGTGATGAAGGAGAGCGCCCGCATCGCCTACACCTTCGCCAGGGCCTTCCTGATGCAGCAGGACGCCGCCAACAGGTTCCTGGTGGCCTCACACATCCACCTGCATGTCCCCGAGGTGAGGCCCGCCCTGACCCCTCGCCCTCGGTCTCATGTCTGCCAGGCTCCCTGCCCACCTGCCCGTCTCCCCGCAGGGTGCCACCCCCAAGGACGGCCCAAGTGCTGGCTGCACCATCGTCACGGCCCTGCTCTCCCTGGCTCTGGACCGGCCAGTGCGGCAGAACCTGGCCATGACAGGCGAGGTCTCCCTCACAGGCAAAGTGCTGCCTGTGGGCGGCATCAAGGAGAAGACCATTGCGGTGAGTGCTGCACCGGCAGCGAGAGAGACCCGGACAACGTATGGCCCTCACAGCCATCACTCAGGGCTGACCTCACCTCCAGGGGAAAAGGCAGGGTGACAGGCTGAGTTTAGATGGGCAAGTGAGGCTCTCTGGGCTTAAGGTTGGACCCGGGTTGCCTGGCCTGGAGCCTCTATTGAACTGAAAACCTGAATCCCTGCCCCTCGCCCCCTAGTGGTTGGTCCAGCCCATCTCAGCTCCTTCCTTGAGGTTGAGACTGGGGTCTCCCATCTCTGCCTGGTGGCTGAGCACTGAGAACATGGCTGCAGGAGACAGTGGCAGAGCCTGGTGTGTGGAGGCAGCCCTTTGCCTGGGTTTCCTCTGTTGGGCTGAGGGGTTCCTAACGGAGCCCCACTGACTGAGCCCCCACACATCTCACTGTGGCACCCTGGTTCAGGCCCTCACATGCTCCACCTTGGTATCTCAGAGACTGGTCCCCAGAGGCTCTGGCGAGGGAGACACCCCAGGCAGGGTGTGTGGGCCTTGCTTTCCTCACCTGTAGAGTGGGAGCTTCCATGGGCCACTAATCCCTAAAGCAGCACATGGGAACCCCCATCCCCCAAGGAGCAGTCAGGCTGAGGAACAGGTCGTACAGTGTGGGAACTTTCAGTTCCTATGCACTTTTAGGCGCCAAACCTCATGTAAAGCAGTGGGTGCTGTGATTGACCCAAGAAACCGTGTACATCACACTGCATGTATTTCCAGGCCCACCTGGGGTTTGGGAGCATCTGGACTGCAAGCACCTGAGCAGAAGCCTGAGCCCTGCTCCCCAGGCTGCCATAGTGGAGGCTGGCGATGGTACTTGGGGCCTGTTTCCTCATCCATGCAAAGCAGGGCGGGAACCAGGAGTCTGGCTCCCCGCCCAGCCCTCTCCTTCTTCCACTAACTCGCCACCCCCACCCTCCCAGGCCAAGCGTGCTGGGGTGACCTGCATCGTCCTGCCAGCTGAGAACAAAAAGGACTTCTACGACCTGGCTGCCTTCATCACCGAGGGCCTGGAGGTGCACTTCGTGGAGCACTACCGCGAGATCTTTGACATCGCCTTTCCAGAGGAGAGGGCCGAGGCCCTGGCAGTGGAGCGGTGACAGCTGCCCTTGATGCTGCTGTGCCTGGCCCCCGCCAGAACTGCACCCCTGGAGGGGCTCTGGGCAGCTGAGCCCCAGGAAGCTTGGGGGAAGACTGGAAGCCCGAACTTACTATGACCCAATCAGTGTATTTAATTATGATTAAAAACCGTTTCCACTACTGCTTGTCTGTGGCCTCTTTTGTTGCTCACCACCACCTCTCCAGGATGCTCCAGGGGGTGGGACCCTTCCCCCAACTCTCAACGGTGAACTACCCTTCAATTTCCAACGGCAGCAGAGGAACACCGAGTTTTGGGCAAAATTTATTGTTAACAGAGGGGAAAGGCTCAGTCCTTCTTGGCTGCCGCTTTCCTCATGGCGGCCAAGACGTTGCTCAGCTCCTCTCTCTTCCTCTTCGCGCGGATGTGTGTCCCCACCTGCCGGGCAAGGAGGGCCGTGAGCCTGCGCCCCGAGCCCCAGACCCGGCTCCCGCACGGGAATCCCACCTACCCTTTTCTTGATGAACTTGAGAGCCCGCTTGTCCTTGGAGACCTTGAGCAGCTCCATGGCTCGTCGCTCGTAAGGGGCGAAGCCACACACCTCCCGGATCATGTCCCGCACGAACTTGGTGTGTTTGGTGAGACGCTGCGCGAAACCGGATCGTCAGGACCAGGGCTTTAGGGGTCTGCCGACGACGGAAGCCCAGATCCTCCCCGACCTCGCCAGTCTCATCGGCATCAAAGCGGCGCGTCACGCCCTGCCCTTTGCACGGCCTGTCCCGGGACCCTGAACACTGTCGCCCTGCACACAAGCTGGGCACCGTGGAGTTGGGGCCGCTTAACCAAGAAACATACACACCCTCCCCTCGAGGCCACGATTCCTCAACATGAAAATCAAGGAATCCACTTTCCCTCCACGTGTCAACCCGAATCCATGCACCTTCCTACTCGGCAAACTCCTGCTCACGTGTCAAAACCCGCTCCCAAGTCGCTCCCGCCCCAGCTTCCGAATCCACGGCGCGAGGGAGGGTCCTGGTACGTGGCCCCGCTGGGCGTCCGCAGCAAAGGGGAACACACAGGAGGGTAACCAGCACTTCCACTCTCTCCTCTGGCCGGCCTCACATTCTTTTCTCCCCTGCTTAAAACACCAGGGTTCCCCCGGTCCTCGATATCCCGACGGCGCTCCGGGAGCCTCTGCCCAGGCCCTGCCCTCCGCCCGGAAGGCTTCCTACCCGCTAACGGCGCGCCCTGGTACTCACCCCGCGGCGGCGGCTGTGCCTCGGCTTGCCCACGTTCTTGGTCACCTTGTGACCCTTGTTGAGGCCCACGGCCATGGGGTAGCGCAGAGCCATGGCTGCCGACAGAAAAGGAGAGAAGGGATGTGGGTGAGCTCCGGCGGGGTCCCCACCGCCTGGAACCCCGCGCTTCGGCTCCCACGGGCTCGCTCGCTGCACTCAGACATCCCTTGAATTGCTTGGGACCCCCAGGGTCCGGATGGCAATGGATGCTACTCGCGAGAGAGTTCACTAACCTGCTATTCTACAATGGCTGCCGCTGCGGAAGGGCCTTCGACGAGCGGAACTCTGGGATAGCTACCAGCTCGTGGGCGGAGCGGACCAGAGAGGCAAGAATGACTCGGGCGCCCCCTGGCGGCTTGGAGGTGTCCCTGCGGGCTCTCTGAGCCTGAGCGAACAGACACCCAGAGCCGGCTAATTTACCCCAGCAAGCTTTAATCTTTAGTCGGACCGGGTGGACGTGACTATGGCGGCGGTGCTTCCCTCTGCAGGTGGGTTGAGAGTTGGAATCCTACCTCTGCCGCCACCCGGCTGGCCCAGAGCCAGGGACTCCACCTCCCACTACCAGAATTTCTCCATTTATAGAAGGATGACAAAAATAGTACCTATTCCGAACTGAGCAAGATATAATGACACCTGGCACAAAATAAAACTTCCACTAACGGAGGAATTGGTTTTACGATACATGAAGCCAAGTTCTGGACTAGCGTTAAGGAAAGTGTTGTGTTATAGTTCCCTGGTGGCACTTGATATGTGCGTGTGTGCTAGGTCTCTTCAGTCATGTTCGATTCTGTGGGACCCTAAGTACAGTAGCCCGCCAGGCTTCTCTGTCCATGGAATTCTCTAGGTAAGAATACTGGAGTGGGTTGCCATTTTCCGCCTCCAGGGGATCTTCCCTGGGATCGAACCCGCCTCTCATGTCTCCTCCATTGGCAGGTGGGTTCTTTGCCACTAGCGCCACCTGGTGTAATTTTAGGGGCAGAGATAGGAGGCGTGGTGGGAACAAAACCTCCCCCCCCACCCCCACCCCTCGTTTTTATCTTTCAATCCTGTTTATCTCCAAGAGTCAGTAACCGTTTGGGGCTGATCTGTTTGGAGGTTACCCCTTCGAACATCCGCTGATCTTGGCGCCTTGGAGAACCAACAGTAGCTTGCATTTTATAACGGTTTTCATGCTACCGTTTTAATCTTTACGGTTACTTTTTGTTTATGCAAGCAGTGCTGGTTTACCACTCTAAGGAAAGTCTCCATTTTAAATTTATTAATGTAAATTTATTAATGCACACAGATGCACACAGTTCCTTAAAGAGGGGTAGTCTGTTGTAGGAATCTCAGCTTCTGCCACCAACTTCCCCTCTCTGTTTCCTCATCCATAAAATAACAATAATGATAGTACTGACCTCTGGTTGCGAAAATGCTATGAGGTCATGAATGTCAAGTGCACAGTGCTTGATGCAGGTGATCATTATTGGGGTATATATCACGTACTCAGTGCTGCAAATAACGCCTTTGGCCCACAAGCGGTTCCCTTCCCTTCCATCCCTGACTTCCTGGATGAGGTCCACCTGTCTTGAAGCCTCCATTTCTCCTCCTGTGAAATGAAGTTGAGCATTCTGACGTAAATATATCACAGACATCCCTCTTCACCTCCTGCCACAAACAAACTGGAAGGAGCCTGAACAGTGGATGTGCAAGGGAAGAAGGATTTTTATTATCAAATGGGAGGTTGGACCTAGTCTAGAACATGTTCCTTTACTCCTCCCTCTTCTCAGACCCTAAGAGCAACTTGAGAGCTTAGCGGGCTCCCGTGCTTGGGGAAAGGGTTGGAGGATGCTCTGAGGCTGACTGAGTGGAAAGAACACAGTGGGAGGCAGTGGATTCAGGTCACAGATAGAGCGGGCTCAGTGGTGGTATGACCTGTTTGATGGGGCTGGGGCTCTGGGGCAAGGCACATCACCTCTCTGAGCCTCAGTTTGTCCATCTGCAAATGGAAGCAGCTCTCATATCATCAGTAACAGCTAAGATTGAGGTAATTGACTTCCAACTTCGTGACAAGATGCCTGGTACACTCCGAGTTCTGCTTGTTTTCAAGTGCTGGTAGTTTTTCTCGGGTTTACTTTTCTGTGTCTTGATGACTTTCTCTTGGCCCTTGACCACCTGCTCAGAAGTGTCTTCAGTGTATGTCCCAGCTCCAGGACAGCTGGCTGGAGGGTCTTCTGGGAAGATGAAGAGGCCTCAAGCCCAGAGGCTCAGGCAGCAGCAGGTGTCGCTATGTTGAGCTCCTGGCGGACGAACCAGGCCCTCGAGTGCGGCATCCAACTGCGGAGCAGGCAGAGCAGGTGGAAGCGCCACGGGTAGAAGACCCCAGAGGCACGCGTGGCGCCTCCGCGGATTACGGCCAGGGCTGCCTTGGGCCCGCGGAGCCGCCCTGACCCTCGTGATGCCCCTGGGGACGGGAGGGTATGATGGGGACGGCGGCTGGGGCTGAGCAGCCCGGCCACAGCCCATCCCAGGGTAGCCTGGCCCCGCCTCGCGTCCTGGGCCTCACCTGACTCCTTCGGCGGCTGAGGCACGGTCTTGGAGACCCAGAACGCACATGGTAAAGGCCACGTTCACTTCCTGCACGCCCAGCTCCCGCCGGAGAGAATGGAAGAAGCTGTCCAGCGCGAACTTGGCTACCGAGTAGGGGCTGGAGAAGGAAGTGGGCACCCGGCCTGGGGGCACAGGAGAGCAGTGGCTGAGCCTTCCTGCCCGCTCCAGGCTCGCCTGCATCAGCCCTTGTGGCTTCCCCACGCCCCGCCCCACGTACACGCACCGAGCAATGAGGACACCACCACCAGGGAGCCCTTGCTGTCAGTCAGGCTTGGCAGCGCCGAAGAAGTCAATTGAACGTAACTTAGGAAGTTCACCTAGAGGTGGCGACTGCGAGTCACCGCGCGGAGGAGGAATCCAAGCCCAGACGGGGACGGGGCGAAGGCCTTGGTAGGTAGGTAGAGGGTTGAGGACTGTGACTGCGTTCCGAAGAGTGTGGGAGCATTGGCCGGGAAACTGAGCCAAGGCAAAGAGGGCGGAGCCTAGAACCAGGAAAGGCGGGGTCTGGAGCCCCGAGGGGCAGGGCCTGATGGGAGCGGGGAGACGGCGGAATCTGGCGGGAGGGCGGGGCCAGGGCCACGAGGACGGGGCCAGGGCCACGAGAGGGCGGAGCAGGGACCGCGAAAGGGCGGAGTACCTGCATGAGCCAACGTGTCGACTGGGAGCTGCGGCCCCGCGTGCCTGCTGGAGCGGCGCCGAGGTGGTTCAGCACCAGGTAGTCCAGCCCTCCTGGCCCGGAGAGGCCCGTCAACCTGGAGCTAGTCCTTGAGGCTCCGTACCCCCCGGCCCTATGAGACACCACCCCGAGCCCTGACCCCTGAACTAGCGAAGCTCCGGCCAGAGCATGGAGTCAGTGAGTTCTGACCCAGGTAGTGCCACAACTAAGACCAAAGAGAATCCGTTCTACTCCCTAACCGGGCTTCAACCCTCATTCAATGGGCCGGGGCCAGAGTTCCACCCACTGGATGGGTTCCACCCACTGGATGCCAGGAGGCTCCACCCCCTGGCCACGCCCCCGGAGCCATAAATCTCCACCCTCAGACGGCTGTTACTACCACACCCCCGCCCCAATTTGGGTCTTGCTCCTAAAGCCTAGACCAAAGTCCCCGACTCCAGGCCCCGCCCCTCACCCAGCTTGTCCAGCGCAAACTGCACCACGCGCCCGGGCACCTCAGGGAAGGCCATGTCCGCAGCGATGTAGAAGACCTTGGGAGCGCCCAGCTTCCGGCAGTTCCCTACCACCTGGGGGGGCCAGAGCTGCCCGTGGGCCCCTCCACCCCAGCTAGTCTCCCTCCACCTGGCGGCTCCATAAGGGCCCCAGCCTGAAGCCTGAATCCTCCCCTCCCCTTCAGTGAGCCTCGGGTTCCGTTTAACATCATCCCCAAAGCTTTAACACTGGGATGGCAATCTGGCAGCTCACGGGCCAGAATGGGGGACATTTTTGCTTGTTCAACCATCGAAATTTAAAACTCAGGAGATTTCAAATAAATCTTGAGATTGCTGGCCTCTTGAAGTTTTGGAAGGTTTGTCCCCAGGAGATGTGTATTTCCTTGAAGCAATACTGGGCTGTTGCTAAGAAATGTCTACCCAGCTTTCGTTTGTCCTTGAGAACCCAAGCTATCAGCACAGCCTTCGTTCACTATCATTATTCTCCTTCAGTGAGGAAAACTCCTCGCTTTACGACTATCTTACTGCTTCAGCCCCACACCAGAACCCAGGAGAAGGTACTTTTCTTGTCTCTGACTTGCAAACAAGGAAACTAGGGCTCAGAGAGTTTACGTGACTTGCCCAAGGTCACACAGGAAGCCTGGATGCTTGCAGGGATTCAGACTCAATCCCTGTTCCCCACTCCCCACCCCTACTTGAGATGGAGTGTCTCACCTGCTGCAGCAGAGCTTCGGTGTGGGCAGTGAGCACTAGGTGGGAGCCCAGGCGCGCGTAGTGATACGCCAGCTCTTCCCCTATGCCGGAACTGACTCCGGTCAGTAGTACACGGGCTCCGTGGAGGCTGCCTGGCGGTGAGCAGAGGTGGTCAGCTTGGGGGATGGACAGGATAGCCAGACCATCCCTCCCTCCCCCACACCCAGGCATTTACCTGGGTCAAAGTTGTCATCCCAGTAATAGGCAAAGAACAGGGCTCCCAGCCCCGTAAGGAGCAGCACCTTCATGGCCCTCCCTGGGTCTGCAGTGGGAGAGAGGGTGGCCCACACAGGCCTGGCCCAGAGTTAAACCCAAGTCACACCCATTTCCCCAGTGGTGTCTTTGTTCGAATAGCAAGTGATGATGCCCCCAGCCCTGGCCCCTTCTTTCTGTCTCCATAGCCACAACCTGGTCCAGGTCATCCAGCTCACCTGAGCCACTGCAGCAATCTTCTTACCTGCTGAAAACCCTGCCTGTTTCACTTAGGACAAAAGGTGGGTTACCAAAAAGACCCTATCAGCCCCTCTCATTCACTCTGCTTGGCCACACTAGCCTCGTCACTGATCACAGGAACCAGCCAGTCACTGGCCCCAGGGCCTGGGCACCGGCTGTTCCCTCTGCGAGGATGCTCTTCCCAAGTACAACTCAGTGGCTCTCTCAAGTCTCGCGGCAACCACCACCTCCTCAGAGGGCGCTTGCCTGGCCTCCTTCTCTACAGCACCTCTCTTCCTGTTCCTCCTCTGTTCCTTACCTCTAGAACATTCATCTCCTTCTCAGCACTTGTCATCTCCTGAAATGATCTTGATGATTTATTACCTCTTCAGGCTCCCTCTCTCTCCTTAGATTCACTTCCATGAGGGCAGAAAGGAAAAGGAAACCTGCTTCTGTTTTGCTCACTTTTAAAAAAATTTTAGTGTTTTGGCCACGTGTCATGCCGCATATGGGATCTTAGCTCCTCGACCAGAGATAGAATCCAAGCCTCCTGCAGTGGAAGTGCAGAGTCTTAAACCCTAGACTACTAGGGAAGTCCCTGTTTTGCTCACTTTTGGATCTTCAGTGCCTCAAACTGCCAGACTTGTAGCAGGTGCTCAATAGATAGACTGATCCAGAATGATATGAGGAATGTGGGAAGTGGGGGAGCCCAGAAAGACAACTTTATCCGGAGACACCCAGAAGGAAGTGGACACTCAGGACTGGCTTGGAGAGGGAGGTGTCCATGTCATCAGGGTTAAGATGTGACTTCAGCTGTGGGAGTCGATTTACTTGTATCTCAGTAGAAGGCATAAGAGAGAAAAGCCAGCTAGTTAAAGTTCAGGTGGTCATGAGTTTCCCCTGAAAAGGGCCCAGGCCCATTCCATCTTGGGGTTTCTATCCTCTGAACTGCATGGGGCAAAGATTACAGAACATAGGGATCTCTGTCCAAAAAATGTGGCATGTGTCTCACTGCTTCAAACTCTTCCAGGGTTCACCACTTCCCCGAATGGAGAGACCCAGCAGGTCTGGCCCCTGCCTCCCTGTCCATCCTCAACTCCCCCACTTCCCACCCATAAATCTATCAATTCTCAGAGAAGTGAACTCCGCGCCTTAACCCAGTTATGCCAGCATCCCCTCAGCAAAGAACGCTCTCCCACCTCTCCCCACTTCCAGGGAAAGCCTTGAAGCCTCTCAGCTCAACCCTCTCCTCA
>SJYV01009585.1:0-50577 GCA_006410875.1 Neotragus pygmaeus | reverse complement strand
GGGGTTACCTGGCAAGCTGGGTGGGAGGGCGGGGTGCGGGTGAATGGATGAATGGGGGTGGATGAAATAGCTAGGTTGTGACGGGGGAGAAAAGGGAGAACCCAGATCCTCGCAGAACCCTCTGGCCTCCTGACATCGCTGGGCCTGTTTCTCCTCTAGACAAAGGGGGCGTGCGACCCATCTGCACGTTCCCAACCGCGCATTCACTCACTCAGGTTTGTTTCTCCCAACGTTCAGAGGGGCCGGGGTCCGGGCTTAGGAGCCACGCGCGCGCCCCTCCACCCTCACTTCACGGCCGTGTCCCCGGAGCTCGAACCGCGTCCCTACCCCGGTAGGGTCTGAGTCACGTGACTCCGAACCCCCCGCCCCCTCCTCGGGGGAGTGGCTAGACTGTGTGTAGCCGGGTGGGACTCAGCTCCAGGCGTTGCCAGGCAACAACCTCCTGCCTAGCTCTTTCCCTGACCCCACCCCTTAGGGAAGCCCCAGCCCCGACCGAATCATGTGACCAAAGCCCCGCCTATCAGGCAATTCCGCCCTCGTGTTGCCGTGACAAGCGGCAGAAAAACACTTTTCCTAGGCCTGAGCCCTTAGTCCCTCGCGCGGGTGGATCTCCTGGGTGTGGCTCTCCCTCAGACCTCACTCAAGACACCTGACTTCTATTTCCCTCACGTCACCAGGGCCGTGCCGCGCCCGACTGCATTTCCCAGGAGGCTTGGCAGCTAGAAGAACCGTCCCGCGCCTCACGGGAAGTGCCGACTACTTTTCCCAGACAGCCTTGCGGTGGCCGGCCCTTGAGGACTAATCTTCGCGTAGACGTTTTTTGCAGTCGGACCGCAGCCCATCTTTGGTTTCTCGGAGCCGAGACTCCGACTCCCGGAAGCCTTTGCGGCTGACAAGAGACTACGCGTCCCAGAGGCCCCTGCGGCGTCGCAACCGGAAGCGGCGGGCGAACCGAGTGTCCTTGCGCGCGGAGCCGAGCGATCATGGTACCCCGAGTTTGGTCGCTGATGAGGTTCGTGGGGTCACCGGGCGGGCCTCAAGCCCCCGAAGATGTTCCCTTCTGCGGGCACCCGACATCTGGTTTGCTCCCGATCGCCTCTTTGCTGCCCGTAGTGTCAGGTCTCCCGTGTCTATTCAGACAGGGTGGAGCTTCCCCACTTCCTGCTTCCTAGCGAGTCCTTGCTTTCGCACTCGGTATACTAGAGCCCTCGGAGTCTCAGTTGCCGGCTCTGTAATATGCGAGTGCCGCACGCATTTGTTGCGAGGTTAAATAGACACTTAGAAACCTCCCGCGAGTTCCTCTCGGAGCGTTCCACGGGAACTGGAAGGTAGAAGATGGTCAGACGTCTTAAGCCTTAACTTTTCCCTGGCCTCTGCAGGATCTCGAGTGACACCGTTCCTTTCCATGCTTCAGTGTACCGGTTAAATGGCGCTGAATATTCCTGCACGCTCTAAATTAAGTGCTGTGTGTCAGGCCCGCCTCTGGGCTCCCAAGACGCCCCGCGCTCCCCCCATTAGCTGCCTGGCTTCAGGTGTGTCCCTCTTTGGACTGTGGGCACCCTTCCCCTAGGAGTCTAACCCCACCCCCACCCTTGCAGGCCTAGGCCTGGGAGGTGGCCAGCATTGTCTTTTGAGCTACTGTGGTTCCTTTCTCTGCCTGCAGGTTCCTCATCAAGGGCAGTGTGGCTGGGGGTGCTGTCTACCTGGTATACGACCAGGAGCTGCTGGGGTCCAGTGACAAGAGTCAGGCGGTCCTTCAGAAAGCCGAGGAGGTGGTCCCCAATGCCTTGTACCAGTTCAGCCAGTACGTGTGCGAGCAGACAGGCCTGAAGTTACCACAGGTACCCTGAGCTGGTATTGAGGCTGTGCCTGGGAGGGAGCAGGGGTGACAGCTTTGTGATGGCCTTTAATCTGGGTCCTTCAGCCCTGCTTGGCATCCTCGGCACCGGATGCTGCTCTCCTGGCCTGTGAGGGAGGCTGGGCCAGCCAGCTCTTCTTTCACCAGCCCCTTCTCCCCTTCTCTCCCCAGCTCCCAGCCCCTCCAAAGTTCAACTTTCACATCCGCGACTCTTGGAATTCAGGTAGGCGCTGGTCTATCTGCAGGCAGGGGAGGGGCCCCAGATACCTCCCATATCCCTTCCTGGCCATTCCTTTTCATCACAGGCTTTCCTGCTCTTTGTACAACCCCCCTCCCCAAGAGCTAAAAGAGACAAGGGGGTGGAGATTCCAGGGAGTGGGGAGTAATGTGTGACCTCTATCTGTTTCCCTGTGTTGAACTGACAGCTGGTAGAGGTACCTCTAAAAGTCTCTGCTCAAAGTGCCTGGCCCTTCCTCCCCACAGGCATCATCACCATGATGTCAGCCCTGTCCGTGGCCCCCTCCAAGGCCTGGGAGTACTCCAAGGAGGGCTGGGAATACCTCAAGGAGCGAACCAAGTAGCCTGTCAGAGAAGCTGTCTGCCCCAGGCGGGAACAGGGGCAGGGGCGCCACCAACACCAGACTGGGACCCAACTGGGCAGCTTCTGGCCTTGCTGGCCCAATAAAGGACTTGGAAGTGTTTCTCAATCCATGTGCTGGACCCCCGGGAAATGGGCTTCTGGCTCCTGGGGGCCTGACCTTGATCGAAGGCCAAGGTCCACTCCTTTGTACCTGGACCCTGCCCACCAGCGGGCCCTCGACCTGGTATGGAGAGTGGGAACAGACCATAGCCCTTGGGCTCAGGGTTCAGAACATGCTGAGGGCCCATCTGGGTCTCCTTAGGTTTTGGAGGGCTGAGCACAGGGTGGGGGCAAGGGCTGATCCACACGGCTGGCAGTGCCCATAGCTGCTGGTTCTCCTCCCTGCTCAGCTCCCTGGTCCATGTCTAGTCGAGTCCCTGCCCTCACCCCGTGCCCACTCTCATTCCCCCCTATCCCCACAACCTGAGGGTTGCTGCTCCCCTGGGAAGCCTTCTCTGACACCCCATGCTTACTCTGGGTCAGCTGCCTGGTGACCCACATGTCTTTCAACCCAGCTGGAGCTCTGGGGAGGGTGGGCCCTTGAGATGCTCCCTGTGAGGTCCCTAGCACCCAGCCACAGAAGGCATCCCACCATGGTGGCAGCAAGAGAAGAGCTCTGCCCTGACAAGACAGGAGGTGGGTGTGGGTGGGAGCCAGCCGGCAGACTACGAGGCCACCCTGGGAGCAGGGAGCAGGCCTGGGTAACGACTGGCGCCCTGAGCTGGTACAGGATTGTCTGTCCCCAAGAGTTTTTGAGTTCATGTCACTCTAGGGGATGGAGTTCACTCAGGACTGTGAGCCAGGAGGGGAGAGCAGGGTACAGATGAAGGAGCCAGAGATGAGAGGCCAGGGTGTCTCCTAGGCTTACCTGAGCATAGGAAACTGCACGTCTGTCCATGCATTCAGCCAGGAATGGGTGGGGAGTGCTGTGCGCTTGGGAAAGGGGAGCCCTACATGACCTGTGCCACCCTGGTCATGATCTGACAGCCTGGAGACTGGTGCTGCTCTTGACCTCTCTGTGCCCTCTTCGTCAGACCGATTCTCTCCTTTGACTTATTTGTTGCCACTGACCAGCTCCTTGCTGGCCCCACCCCCTCCATCTGCTCCCCAGAGACCATGTCTGATGACATTATGGACCTCGCTCACACACCTGTGGCTCCCCCACCCCTGTAAGACTCCTCAGAGAGGCCCCACCTCCCCTGTCCCCCGGCACACACCGGAAGCCCTCAGTTCCCAGAACACAGCTGCCTTTCCTCTGTTGTGTGGCCCCTTGCTGAGCTGTTTTATCTCCTGGCTGACTGCTGTTCATCTGCCCCTGGCTTAGATGCCTTCTCCAGGAAGCCTCCCCTGCCCACTTCCTCCAGTGCTCCTCAGTGCCCCCTCACAGGGCCCACCACCTCGGGGCACATTCCTCAGCTCGGCATCACTGATATCCAGGAAGGATGAATCTTTGTCGGGGTCACCNGTGTCTCTACCACTGGATGCCCCTTTCTTGGGCCCTCGGCCCTGAAGAACCTCACAGGGCCCACCACCTCGGGGCACATTCCTCAGCTCGGCATCACTGATATCCAGGAAGGATGAATCTTTGTCGGGGTCACCCCAGCAACGGTGTCCAGCAGTGTCCCTGCCTCCAACCCCCAAAATACCAGTGGCGCCTTACCCACCGTTGTCTTCTGATGTTGCTGTCTTCAGGGTACACAACTGCCCTATGTGGCTGGAAGGCCAGCGTGGGTCTTAGCAGGCTGGAATCCAGGTATATAACGCTTCCTTCGGCAGACTGTGGGGCCTGGGACCTGTTTTCTGTCTTCCAACTTCTAGAGGCCACTGCCCCTTACCCCACTCTCAGCCAGCAGGGTTGTCTTCCTCTGTCATGTCTCCATCTTGCCACTCTGCCTCTGTTTCCCTTGTAAGGACACTTCCAGTAACAGGACCCACCTGGGTGACTCCAGGTGCTCTCGTGTGTGAAGCTTCTTAACTGAGTCTTGTCTGCCAGGTCCCTCTTGCCCAGTCAGTATGGAGGAATTATGACAGGGATGTGCCTGGCCTGGTGAAGTGTATTCAACCACAACCAACAGGTGAAAAGGCCTGTCCCGTGTCTGTCTTCCCTTGACTGTGGGCCTGGGGGAATGGGCCTAGCCTTGGTTGGTGGTACATCTTAGCCTCCAGAGAGGGCCAGGCCAGACCCTACCAGAGTGTGAGAGATGGAGCAAAGCAGCAGTGGCTTCTGACCACTATTCGCCTAGGAAAGTGGAGTCGGGTAGCCCCAGCCCCACCCACACAGACCCAGGGCCCCTGGAGACAAGGCACATAGTTGACCTAGGGAGGTGGTACTGCCCCATTACACACTGCCTTCTGCAGTAAAGCTGGCGACCCCTGGAGTCCAGGCAGCCCTTGATCCCTGAAGATATCTGTACCTTGCGTGGAACGAGACCCCTCCCCACTCCTCCATTCTGACAACTCCCCTTCCACTTGGGCCCTGCCCACCTGCCCAGGCCTACTTTATCACCTGATGTCCAAGAGCCCTTCTGCCCCTGTCATAGAACACGTGGCTGTCTGTTGTTCACAGGACACAATCTCACTAGAGGAGTCAAGATTTCAGAGACAAAAAGTAGGTGGTGGGAGCCAGGGTGCTGGGGAGTAAGTGCTTGATGGGGACAGAGTTATAGTTTGGGAAGAGAAGTTCTAGAATATGTGGGAGCAGATGTATGACACAGAAAATATACACAATGCCACTGAATTATACCCTTAAATAGTTANGGTGGTGGGAGCCAGGGTGCTGGGGAGTAAGTGCTTGATGGGGACAGAGTTATAGTTTGGGAAGAGAAGTTCTAGAATATGTGGGAGCAGATGTATGACACAGAAAATATACACAATGCCACTGAATTATACCCTTAAATAGTTACAATAGTAAATTTCATGTGTATTTTTACCACACAAAACCCACATGGGGTAAGCATCTCATATATGGAGGCAGAATGTGGGCAATGGGAACAAATATTAGGCCCCCAAGGAGAGATGGATGGCTGAGATGCACAACCCAGACAGTCCTCTGAACTCCGGGCCTGGGCTCATGTTGGGTGTGCTGCTGGCCAAGTGCTTCTGGATAATCCAACAGTCCCTGAAAGTTGCCCCCTTCCACCCTCCTTCCCTGAAGGAAGAGCTGTGGCTTAACATCAATGAGTGTAATTTCATTCTCCTTGAGGTAAAAAAAAGACACAATGCTTTAAATAAAGGGTACTGGAACAGAAACACATTTATTACAAAAAACCAAAAAAACAAAAACAAAAACAATTTCACATTGTATTGAGCTACAATATGGCAGGAGATTAAAAAAAAATTATTGTACACAGTTTAAGGGAACTCTTAACAGAACATATTCTTGTTGCCACATGACGTCTAACACAGGAGCCCAAGCACTTAATAGCGGCGAGTGAAGTGGGCGTCGGTGGGTCTGCTCCCAAAGCCACCTCGCGGGATCACGTGGCCCCGAGAGGCCCCACCAGGGGCAAAGCTGCCGCGCCTGGAACAAAGGCAGATTGTGTTTGTTTTCCCTCAGTGGGCTCTGCCCTGTGCCCAGTCTCTCTGGGGCTTTCTTCCCTCTAGGGTGGCACCACCAAGGGTCAGAGGTACACCCTGTGAGCAGCAGTGACACCCGCCAGAGCCTACAGGCAAAAACGAGACCAATGATGACAGTCCTTACCCGGACATGCCTCCCCGGTTCATCATGTGACCAGACATACTCCTCTCACCACCTGCAAAACAAGAAACACTCTTCACACAGTACCCTGGAGCACAGGACACGGAGCTCAGAGGACACAGGGCTCCAATACTCTTAAGACCCAGGTCCCTCTGGTGGATATGTGAGCACATGGGTCACACACACCCATGGTCCTCACTAAGACGACACAGAGAGAGGCGCTACGGCACCCACAGCACCCCTCCCACCCACTCAGGGGCCCNCATCCCTGGGATTCTTCAGGCAAGAACACTGGAGTGGGTTGCCATTTCCTTCTCCAATGCAAGAAAGTGAAAAGTGAAAGGGAAGTTGCTCAGTCGTATCCGACTCTTCTCGACCCCATGGACTGCAGCCCACCAGGCTCCTCTGTCCAGGCAAGAGTACTGGAGTGGGGTGCTATCACCTTCTCCAAAAGAGTACACCAGCACTCTGCAAAAATGAAGGGCACCTAGAAGAGATGGCTGATTCCCAGTGCAGGGCAGGGAAAACAAACAGACACTTAACACCCCCTTGTGCCAGAAAGTAAGTGTTCAAAGAGTGATGTGAACATGTTAAGAAGATACTGGGGCCAGCTTGCAGGAGTCTCACAGGGAGAATTTGAACATCAAAATAAATAATAATCACAAAGGCTTATCATCTACTAAATAGGAATCTCTAAGTTCACACTGATAAGTGGGGGAGAAGTACAAGCTACTACCTCTTATGGCAGAAATCCAGCACTAGAGATAGAATGATGAATTTAGAAAATCACCACTGGACAACAGTGGAATGCTGACACTAGTGGAGAGTGAAAGATACTATATTTAAGTCTCCGAGTATCCTCCCCATAGATATAATTACAAACTCTCCTGTGGAGAAACACCCAACCAATACCACCTCAAGTTACCTGCCCACTGTCAGGATGTGCCTCTGAGGAGGACATGTAACAGAGAAAAATAACATTTCCAGTGGTATATCTGACAAAAGTATGTGATTTGAACCTAATCATGAGGGGAGGAAAAAAAAAACACCAGAAATACCCCCCAATAAACCCAAACTGAAAAACAGGCTTCAAAGTAAGTGGTCTGTGCTCTTCAGGAAATGGCAATGTCACAAATACAAAGGCTTGGGAACTGGTGTAGATTAAAGGAGACCAAAAAGGTGTGCGTGACAACTGAAGGCAAAAGACCCTAGAACTTCTTTGAGTTATGAAGGACATTACTGGAATAATGATTAAGTAAGGCCTAAGCTTAGATAACAGCATTATTCCAATATTAATTTCTTGATTTTGGTAACTACGTACATAGTTATGTAATGTCCTTGCTTTTAGAAAACACTGTAGTATGTAGGAGCAAAGAGGCACATACTTGCAACTTATTCTGAAACAATTCAGGGGAAAAGGAAAAAATATATATGTATTACATTTGTTTTATCCTTTTCTTTCTCCCTCCTCCCCTCCCCTCCCTCTCTCAAGAAAGAAAAGGATAAAATGAATGTATTAAAATGATAGCATTTAGGGAATCTGGGTGAACATTTATGAAAATTTCTTGTATTTTTCTTGTATCTTTTCTAAGCACGAAATTATGTCTCCCCAAAAAAGATACACTGTACATTCATATTCAAAGTTTTTGTGGATCCATGCTTTCATTTATTTTGGCTAAAGACACAGGAATGGAATAATTTGGGATAATTAATATTTCAGCAGAATTTTTTTTAACTTTTATGTGCCAATTTTTCTCCCAAAATAATTGTATCATTTTATATACTCCACAGCAGTGTATGGGAAGTTTGTTTTTCTACATCTTTGCCATTTTAACAGCTGTTTTTTAGTATTTCTAATCATTTTAATTTTCATTTCCTTGATACCTAAACATAATTTTTAATGTGGTCACTGGTCATTTACTTATATTCTCTTGTGAAGCATCTATTCAAAATTTTGCCAATTATTAAAATGTATTTGATGGCTTAAAAACATGCTAACTTTGCTGTTCTAGTTAAATTACTTTAAATGATCTATTAAACAAAGTACTGGTGTAAAACTAATTTGGAAGCTTTCTAGGATTCTGATTAAAACCATCAGATTTCAAAGTATTTTGAGTTTGTTCAAATTGAACAGAAGAAAAAACTCTTATTTTCAGTAAAAATCTTAATAAAATTTAATAAGGCAATTATTTTAATAAGTTAAAATAATTCAAGAGAACTTATAAAGTAGTCCTATTGAATATAAAAAAGTACTGTAAAACCTCAGAATAGAATGACTGAAAGCATCTAAGAAATCAGACAGAAAAGAGTTTCTATTGGCAATTCCTGGCAGTCCAGTGGTGAGGACTCTATGAGCTCACTGCCTAGGGCCTAGGCTCAATCCCTGGTCAGAGAACTAAGATTCTACAAGCTACACAGTGCAGAAACCCATGCCCAGTTTTTTTGCTTTGAATGGTTCTACTTTCCGTGAAGTTTAAGAACAGGCAAAACGAATCATCTACGGTTAAAGTAACTATTCTCCCCCGACTCCAGGGACAAGCAGGGATTATGACTGGGCAAGAGCACTAGGAATTTAGCAGAAATATTATCACATTGGGACTTCCCTGGTGGTCCAGTGGCTAAGACTCCACACTCCCAATGCAGGGGACCCAGGTTCGATCCCTGCTCAGGGAACTAGATCCCATATGTTGCAATAAAGACATGGTACGGCCAAATAAATAAGTAGTAAGTATTTTAAAAATCCCATTATTTTGATCCTTATTTAACTTCACATCATATACAAAAATAAATTGCAAATGAACTAAAAATAAAACTATAAATACTACTCTGCAATGCAGATTTCTTAAAAAAGTAATTTTAAAACAAAGGACTGCCTTTTAAAATACAACATAAAATCTAAAACCAAATAAAACAGGTTAACGGCATTGCCTGTATTAAAGATTAAAACTTGAAAGACAAAAACATCACAAATTATTTAAGTCAAAACAAACTAGTTAAGTCAAATGAAAGACGGGAAAAACCAATTGACGTTTTACAGAGCGAGCACTGTCAAAAGTGAGAGAAGCATCAAAATGAGCAAAGGGTATGAAGAGACAATTGAGAAAATACAGATGGCCAATTATCAGAAATTTTCTAATCTGTGAAGAAATGTAATTGGACACTTTACCTGTGGAGAAATTCAGACAAATACAAGGAAAATAATATTTAGCATTAAGCAAGAATTTAAAGAAACAGGTACCTGCCCATGTTGCTAGTTATTAACCAGTAGAGCCTGCTGGAAAGCCACTTGCTAATAACTATTTTAAAAATAAATGTACATATTTTTTGACCCCAGAATTCTACTTCTCTCAGTTAACATAAACATATTCCTTCAGCAGAGATAACTGGCACATGGACATGCTGAAAACTGGAACAAATAGTATAGTGATAAAACTGAGGAGCTCAACTATAATACAAAGGACGAATACTTAGCCATTTTCTGCATTATTGAAATAAGTAAATTAAAGGATGTTGTGTGTAGTATGGATTTTTTTTAATGGAAAGATAAAACTACACTGGGTTTCTGGTTACACATTTCTGCATTTGTTTTTAGGTAACGGTAGACACACAGAAAAGTCTGGGAAAATATGCCTACTTTTAATAATGATTTGTCTCCTTTATTTAATGCACATTTGTGTTCCTAACACAAGGATTTCTTTTTCTTTAAAACAAAAACAAACAAACTCCACAGGCTATATGCTCTGCCCGCCTGCCCCCTCCCCCAGCCCCAATTAATGTCTTTCTCTCATTTTTCAGTACTCTGCCTTGGTAAAAACATTGACTTAGGCAAAGTCAAAATGCACAACAAACTGTGGCCCACACAAGTGACGTCATTCAAGTGATGACACTGACTGCTATTCTCCCAGAGCTAATATACCAAACTGAGGTCCATATTGGTGCCTGCCTCTCAGACATTTCACACTCAGGTCTTCACCACTGGACAGGTAAAAATATTTCATTTTGGGGCCTGAGCAATAAAACTTTCAATTACCCAGAGAACTTTCAGGATGGCCCAACTGCCAGGTTTTAGCTGATTCTTTCTTAAACAGTAGTTGAATGTCACTGAATTCAATTAAGAAGACAAGGAAGAAGCAGACCCTGTCCTCAACAACCTAATTAGGACACAAGGCAGGATGATGCCAGCACTGAAACTCAGGCCAGGGCTGTGCAGAGGACCTAAGGAGAAAAGACTTGCTACTGGTGAGATCAGAAGTTGTCTCTTGATGAACTAGGACTCAAATGCAGACAGATGGGGAAGAGGAGTGGGTGGAGTAAAACCACATGTCTGGGACCTGACTGCAGGTGGATGTAATAGAGGAAGGTGGGGGGGGGCGGAAGCGGGAAGGGGCCATCTGGGGCAATGGTGAGGGTCATTAATGCCATGTGGAATCTGGCTTTTATGCAATAGGCAGTTTTGAAAGCAGCATCTGTAAAAGTGACGACTCTGTTTTGGCCAGGCGGTATTTAAAAAGCAAGTTAATTTTCCACAAGTCAGAGCAATAGGTCTGAGACTCAAGTCATCCTAAACACTCTCTACCTCAAGAAGGTTAAGACTTTGGATAAGCAACAGCTGCCGAGAAACCTACAGAAGAAAATAAGTAAAGGTGTCAGTACCTCTTCTGTGCTGAGACTTCCCAAATCCCATGGAAACAAAAACACACTGGAGAGATCTTGAAAGAAAATGCACACCTTCATGCAAAGTCCATCAAAAATTCACAGGGCAGTCCACAGGCACATTAGCAGAGGAAGCCAGTTTGAAAGAAGTTCCTAACATCACCCTCCATACCTTTGCTGGATCTCTTTGGAGTCTTCTTATTTCCTTCAGAGGTAATTTCAATTTCATCAGGATTACCTCCCTCATCTTCAATTGCCTAAAGGGAAGGGAAAAGAAAAGTTCACCCAAAAAGGCAGCACACAGACTTGACTATCACAGAAGCTTCAGGGGCTGATCTGGAAAGGGCCTCTCCCCACCTATTCATTCCTTCTTTCTGTTGCAGCAAGGGCCCCAGAGGTAGACTGATTCTACCGTACCTTGGCTGCCTGGTCTCAGGCAGGCTTACTTAATTGTTCCCAGTTTGTTTTTCACTCTGGCATGAGGGACTAATTAGTTCTTACCCTGGAAAGCTGTCATGAAAATTCCTGTTAGTCACATAAAGCAAGCACTCGCCAGACATTTGACTTATTTTTAATATTATCACCACAATCTGACAAATCTTAATCCTGGGTCCAAAAGAACTCAAAAAGGGAGAAGCAAACTCGCTAATTGCCTATGACGTCACTCAGCAATGTGTTATTAGACCCACCCTGATCCCCTTTCGATTCCACGTGTGAACTAGCACCATCTGGACAGAATATGGGATGTGCAATGGATGGGACACAGACTACCTCATCCCTCACGAATCTCTGACTCCTGAGGTCTTCCTCTCAAACACTAGGGGACCTGCTTCATTGGACACAGAACTCTAACGATTTTTTAGTGAGTGGCGCCTCCCATCCCAAGACTGTGTTGCTTCAGTTAAGCAGCTCTCAGGCTTGCTCAGCACCGTGCAGGCCACTAAGGAGGCACTCAGGAGGAAAAGAAACAAACAACCCCCAATCCCCACAAAACAAACAAACAAAAGAACATGTACTGAGCCTGTCAATGCTGATATCCCCAGACACCAGGCCTCAGATTTTAACTTTAGGAAACCCTTTCTCTCCTGGATAGTCTTGGGAACCCATGTTCTATTTTTAAATCAGTTTCAAATGCTGTTTGGTTTGTAAGTAGTTTCAGAAGTCTCAAAAGATTCTCAGGAGTATTCTAGCTTGGTAAAGTCTAAGTTCAGAATGAAGCTTGGGGGCTCCACACCTAACCAGGAACAAAGAAAACCTCTCCCTCTTCTCTGAAGCCAGAGCCAGAAGAAAGATTTGGAGTTATGCTCTGGCATGAAGAAGGGCTCAAACAGAAAGTGCCTTACCCTCTGCCTGGAGACAAAAGATTCTGGACCACCAGCAGCAGAAAACAACTACCTCGGACAGAAAGTGCATCAGTCTGCCTCTCAGATGGTCTCTAGGTGTAGTGTTTACAGGGTCGTCCCCAAAGGGACTGTAGGCTATGAGTCATCCTTATAGGCCTTGCCAAATTAGAGTGTCGTCTCCACCTTTCCCTGTTTTGCTTTTCTACAAAAATAAATAAACCAGAAAAGCGAGAAAACACTCTGTGACAAAAGCAGAATAGAATTCCAGTTACTTCCAGACTTGCTCAGGCACAGTGGCAGATGGGTGTATACACTGATGGTGTTTGTGTATTTTGAGCACATCCCTAATAAAAGAGCAAGGAGGGATGGATTTTTCCTCTCAGAGATCCTAGTGGAAGATCATACCAACCTCAACCACCAACCTGACAGGGAGGTTCAATGCTCTACCAGCATCAAAGGCTTGCGGATTATCTGGGGGAATGGCTAAAGTCCTCCAATTTGGCTTTGTTGATAGGAGGCCCTGAAGCTAGTAACACGGATCACAGGTCCCTGGGTGCCAACCCTCCCCTCCTTGCATACTCTCCAGGTAAACACTTCAGTGGTGAACTGCCTGCCCTGTCGTCTTAGAGGGGGAGTCAGTATCCATAGTGAAAGAAACACATGCTAGAGTTACAAACGCCCCACTGACTTGGGGAGTAATAATTCATCACTCTCAACCCCGAACTTCCTCAACGGGATAATAGGAAATTACCCTCACTTTCCTCTAAACAGAAATTAATAAATAAAACCCCGATCCTCTGTTGTTTGTGAGGCAAGAGAAGGTGGAATGAGTCACAAACTGTACTGCTTGGGGAAGTAAGGTGGGGGGAGGATAGGTGACAAGGCCTAGATATCACAGAGGAGAAGTCCTGGGACAAGAGTTGAGAGACGGTAAAACAAAAAAATTCACCAGAATCAGACAGCACAAGGAAAGGGGAAGAGCACAAATTCTTAACTCCCTGCTTTTCAAACGCATCCCTCAGAATCCCACCGGGCAAGAAGGGGTCAGAACCCCCAGTTTGCAAATACCAAATAGTGGTACCTCCAGTTGTTACAAGAGTTTAGGACTTTTCTCATAGCTCAGTTGTTAAATCATGTGTCTGCAATGCAGGAATCCCAGGTTCCATTCCTGGGTTGGGAAGATCCCCCGGAAAAGGAAATGGCAACCCACTCCAATATTCTTGCCTGGAGAAGACCTGGCGGGCACAGTCCATGGGATCACAAGAGTCTGACACGATTTACCGACTAAACCACCCCCACGAAACAGTGATACAGAGAGGAGAGTCAATTGTGACAGCGATTGCCCCTCAAGCGTTCACATGTATCAGGCAGTACGCCAAGCCCATTTTATGCCATGTTACTTAATCCGAACGCGGAAGAATTCTTTTCTTCTTTTGGACACAAGGAGAAACAGGCCTAGAGAGAGTTAAAATGTCTTCCACGCTCAAGATCGAGTCACGGAGACTGGCAGAATCCTTAGGTTCTGAAGTCTAACTGTAGGTTTCATTTCTGGTCTTTATTACAAACGGCACTTTCCCTGCCAGGCTGAGCCCCCGAGCCCGTGCTGGCAAATACCTAAGCCATTCCCCCCAACCCCGCTATTCTCGGGTTCTAGGCCCTAACGCATCAAGCAGCATCTCTCGCCCCAGAGGAGGCCCCCGCATCCAACACCCGCTCAGAAAATCGCCCGGCCTGGGTTCAAATCTCGACCTCCCCTCCCCGGCCGAGTGACCTTGGCCGAGTCCCCTGACTTCCCGGGCGGAGCGAGGATTTCAGGTTCCGCGTCCACTCTCAGAGATCGGGATGAAGATAGCCGAATGAAGCCCTAAAAAGCAGGGGCTAACGCGGATAACACAAGCCCTCGGCCGATGTCACCCGCCACCTCGAACTTCCCCCGTTCGCGTCGATTTTCTTGTTCTCGCACTGATGCAGCGCTGGGCTTTGAACTTGGGCCCGCCGGGGCTCGGCGATCCCGCTCGGGCCTCAGCGACGTGGGGACAGGCCCGGGGCAGGCCGCAAACGGACCCCGAGGCCAGGAGGCCCCCCGAAGCGGCCAAAGGGTTCTCCGACCCACCTCCCACACACCCCAGGGCCCCAGCTCTACCTTTCTAAGCCGTTCCATCAAAGCGCTCTTGTTGCCGCTCGAGTCCAGGTTCCGTTTTTTCAGCTCCGCCCGCAGATCGATCACCCTAAGGTCGGTGAGGCGCCGCGTCCCGGTCTCCGACGAGGCGGAGCTCAGAGCCGCTGCGCCCGCCGCACCAGAATCGCCTAAGCCGGACAGAGACTCCGCCATTCCAGGGACCCTGGCTCCGCCGACTACTTCACACAGAACCCGGCCGGGTTTACCTCGGCTTTCAGCACAAAATGGCGCCGTCTGCGAGGGAACCGCTCCGGCCGCCCCTGCGCGACTCGTCTCTGCGCAGGCGTATCCGGCGCGGGCTCGACGCTCCTGGCCGCGTCTGCCCATGCGCGGTGGCAGTCGTGGGAGGGACGCACGCCAGCGTCCTCCTCCTCGCCGGCCTCCCGCCACGAACTGCCGAGACGCATGCGCACTGCGGGCACACCGCCCGTCGGCTGCGGCCTGGCGCCAGTGCTGCTAAGCTTGATCAGGGCGTCGCGAAGCGGGCGGGAGGAAGGGCGTGCCTTTTCCTCTCAGGCGGCGCCATTTTGTGCTCAGAGCTGCTACAGCTGCCGGCGGTGGGGAGTAGTTGGTGGAGACAAGACACCTAGGATGGTACTCTGGTAGGGGCCGCCGACTTAGGAATGGCCGCTTTCGTCTCGGAAATCGGGACGCGACGGCTTAGCGACCTGCGGGCGGAGCTGAAGAAGCGGAACCTGGACACGGGCGGCAACAAGAGTGTCCTGATAGAACGGCTGTGGAAGGTGAGGCGGCCCGGGGCCCCGGGGTGGCGCCAGAGGCTGGGACCCCGGGGCCGGGCTGTGAGACCCAGGACTGACACCGCCCCTCGCTGTGCCTGGCGCCTCCTCTCCAGCCGGGGGCCTCAAAGCGCTGAAAGCCCGTCGTAGTCGAAGGGTGGCCCCAGGACTGCTCCCAGGGCCGTATGACCTTCGACAGATACCGTCCCGTCCCTGCGCCTCAGTTTCCAGGAGGCATACACAGAATTGATGAATTGACTGTACTGGCTACAATCACAGCTCCTAACTTACCTGTTCTTCTCTTTCTTCCATGATTGACCTTGAACCTTCTCTCCTGAAAAAGGGAATTCAGATAGAAGCATAAGGAGAAACACAGGGAGTCAGACCCCAAATGGAAGACATTTCCCGAGCTGAACCCAGGTAATTCACAAACTGCTGGTTCGAGTGGGCTTGCAACCTAGAAGCCTAGAACCCAGAAGGGCCGCTGGAGTTTTTCGTCGTTAAGATTCAGCTTGGACCAAAAAAAGAATGAGCCAGGACTGGAATGTCCCTGTAGTTGGGTAGGCAAGGCTTAACCTTCTAATGAAGGGTGGGGGTTCCTTGGTTGGGAAGCTAACACCCACATGCCTCAAGACCAAAAAAACCAAAAGGTAAATATTGTAAAAATTCAATAAAGACTTTGAAAATGGTTCAGGTTAAAAAAGAGAGAGAGAATGAACCAGGACAAAGACATGCATCAGGGGGGCAGAGTCAGTGGCTGACCTGTCAACTGAGTGATCAGGGTAGCAGCTCTGGCCCCTGTGATCAAAGTTGTGGAAGCAGTCCTGGTGGTCGAAGTCAGAATGGTAGCACTCATCCAGGGCTGCCCGCTTAGCTTCTGGCCAGTAAACATCATCTCGCCTAGAGGGGAAGCAAGAAAGGATGTATATTTCCCCCTCCTAATGGACGACCTCTGTGGAAGCTGGTAAACTAAACCCTCAACTGTCCAACTGCCCCATCACTTCACAGAACGAGAACTATGTCCCTAAAAGCCATTCTCTGCCACTTGAGTTGCGAGTGCCTGGAAGGGTGATATGAGATGCGACTGAAGGGCTCTGTTCTCTTACCCAATATGCCCAAGTCCCTCACAGAGAAGTTCAGGTCTCCTTACAGAAGGGGATCAGAGAAGTGGGTGTCAGATCCCCTGCTCACGGCCACAAGGGTCAGCCAGTCTACTAGGACAGTTGCCCCATGCAGACTTGACCCAGGAAACACCCAGTGCAGAGGACTAGTAGCACCTCAGAAGTACCTGTTCAAAAACGTCCTATGATCTTAACAAACTCTCCCATCAATAATTTGTAAAATGCACAAAAATCCTAAGACATGTTAAAAACCCTTTACAGAAGTCTCAATGTTATACTACACAGGGACAGATTAAAACGAACACACACACACCATGCAGTCTTCCCCCAAGTCACCATACATGTGGAAAAGCTCTCATAGGATCAACCCTAGGATTATTGCCCCAGACTCCTCACAGCAAGGTCTGAAACAGGCCTTTCACTGGCGGTTAGTGTTTTAGTATTTGTATGTCACAACAATATGTCTGGGGAATTAAAATCAACCTCATTAATAGAATGAAGCAACACAAATCACTGCAATGATTTCAAAGCATTGAAGGTGCCCAGGAGGTACATTCTGGTCCCTGATCACCTGACCAGCACCCTGTGTTATGTGCTCCTGTGGGGGTCTGAACTTCCTCGGGGGGCTGGGGGGGAACAGCTTGTACTGGGACTAGAGCATAATGACTTAATAAGCACAACTTTCACCATTTCTCCATCAACTTCAAACCATCTCAGGTTTCCAAATAAAGTACAGAGTATCAAGTTGAGCTGTAGCAAATACTCGTGCTTCTTTTTAAATAAAAAAAAGCCCGTGCTAACAAGCCTCTGGGGAGCAAGGCACAGTTCTAAATGCCACGGGACACCTAACAGGCGGCAGCGAGGTGCAGTGTGGCTTACCGCCCGTCGTCATATGGCCTCCGCTCCGGCTCATAGTGTAGTTCTTGCTGGCGCCGCCGCAGGAGCTCCACGCGCATGCGCTTGCGCTCCAGCCGCTCCCGCTCCATGCGCTCCCTCTCCAGGAGGCGTCTCTGGAAGGCCAGCCTCTCACGGGCGAATAGCAGCTCCTCGTGCTCCTGCCGCTCCAGCTCTGCCTGTGCGTACTGCTCTCGATCACCCAGCTCTCGCACCCTGCAGGAGAAGACTAGAGGCTGCAAGGGCCCATGAGCTGCAGCAGTGCGGGAAGTGCCCCCGAGTGGGCGGGACGAGGTGGGGGGAGCCTAGCCCTGCAGGTACACTTGGCAACAAGCAAGGGCCAACCGCTGGTGGAGGCAAGCTGTGCAGGACCCCCTTCAGGCGAGGGACACTTGAGTCCTTTTGCAGGTGACACTGATGGTGCCCATCACAGTCTCCTCCTGACTCTGTACACAGCTGCCAGGTGATCTGTTCATCCTTCGTGTGTTTACAGACGCAGAATTGTACCAGCAGGAATGTCTAATATTTCCTTGCTTTATTATGTGGCTGCCTTGCTTCAGGCACCATGGCCTGAACCCCATACATCACCATCTGTTCAGGTGCACTGTGCTTTTGGAAGGAGCCCGTTGAGTGGGGTGGTGGGGGTCCACATGACCACTTGCAGATGTCAGCCTTCTGGCTGTTCCTAGCCTCAGGGACATGGCTGCCCCGCCCCCATTATCTTCCACACAGGTTCAGGTGAGGGGCCGTGGTGCTACTGGGTCTGGAACACTCTCCAGGCTGACATGCCCCTCACGCCTCTCCCACCACAAGCACCGTCTCCCCTACTATAATTGCCATTAAACCCACAGATGGAAAACCAGTCTCACCGCACTTTTCACCTGCATGTTCCTNCTGGGACTAGAGCATAATGACTTAATAAGCACAACTTTCACCATTTCTCCATCAACTTCAAACCATCTCAGGTTTCCAAATAAAGTACAGAGTATCAAGTTGAGCTGTAGCAAATACTCGTGCTTCTTTTTAAATAAAAAAAAGCCCGTGCTAACAAGCCTCTGGGGAGCAAGGCACAGTTCTAAATGCCACGGGACACCTAACAGGCGGCAGCGAGGTGCAGTGTGGCTTACCGCCCGTCGTCATATGGCCTCCGCTCCGGCTCATAGTGTAGTTCTTGCTGGCGCCGCCGCAGGAGCTCCACGCGCATGCGCTTGCGCTCCAGCCGCTCCCGCTCCATGCGCTCCCTCTCCAGGAGGCGTCTCTGGAAGGCCAGCCTCTCACGGGCGAATAGCAGCTCCTCGTGCTCCTGCCGCTCCAGCTCTGCCTGTGCGTACTGCTCTCGATCACCCAGCTCTCGCACCCTGCAGGAGAAGACTAGAGGCTGCAAGGGCCCATGAGCTGCAGCAGTGCGGGAAGTGCCCCCGAGTGGGCGGGACGAGGTGGGGGGAGCCTAGCCCTGCAGGTACACTTGGCAACAAGCAAGGGCCAACCGCTGGTGGAGGCAAGCTGTGCAGGACCCCCTTCAGGCGAGGGACACTTGAGTCCTTTTGCAGGTGACACTGATGGTGCCCATCACAGTCTCCTCCTGACTCTGTACACAGCTGCCAGGTGATCTGTTCATCCTTCGTGTGTTTACAGACGCAGAATTGTACCAGCAGGAATGTCTAATATTTCCTTGCTTTATTATGTGGCTGCCTTGCTTCAGGCACCATGGCCTGAACCCCATACATCACCATCTGTTCAGGTGCACTGTGCTTTTGGAAGGAGCCCGTTGAGTGGGGTGGTGGGGGTCCACATGACCACTTGCAGATGTCAGCCTTCTGGCTGTTCCTAGCCTCAGGGACATGGCTGCCCCGCCCCCATTATCTTCCACACAGGTTCAGGTGAGGGGCCGTGGTGCTACTGGGTCTGGAACACTCTCCAGGCTGACATGCCCCTCACGCCTCTCCCACCACAAGCACCGTCTCCCCTACTATAATTGCCATTAAACCCACAGATGGAAAACCAGTCTCACCGCACTTTTCACCTGCATGTTCCTGATCGCTGGTAAGGCTGAAAAGCCCCTTCTGTCATTCTTGCTATCAGATTAATTTTTGCTTATTTATTTCAAATCATCTTTACTCCCATCTGTCACACATCTCTGGACCTTCTCTTTGGTCTCTCAGTGCACTGAAGTGAAATTTAAATTTAGTCTACTTCACCATTATAAATTGTCAGTCCTTTCAAAAACTCAAGTTCATAAATTCACTTACTTTTGCATCATGTGGATAGCTTTAATTTTTAATTGTGTGTGCAGCCAGCAGTTTATGTTGACACTGTGTCAGTGATGTAAGCCAGCCACATGACCTGAAGCCATTCTGGGGAGAGTTTGTCCTTGTCTCACTATGGGAAATGTCACTTTTATCACATTAAGTCCCCACATGCACCCTGATCTATTTACCAATTACATCATTTCTAGTGAATCATTTGCCAGTTTCTTTAACAAAACAGCATTTTTTCTTTGCTTGTTGCCTATGCTTGTTGAGGAGAAAATTCTGTATCATGTACCCTTTCTCACTCTTCTTTTACTAGAATTTTTACTAATGGTTTTAATTTTTTTTTGACAGAAAACATTAACTATTGCTCATTATAATTGATACGATTTCTGTTTAGTTTTTTAAAATTATGAGGATCTTGTATTGGGCTTATTGAAGGGTGGGACCTCTCAGTTTTCCGACTGGGTCTGTGCCACTGTTTTTCCCTATTGACGGGTTCTGCAGCAAACTTGGTATGTTGTGTTAACTAGCTCCAGGGAGGCATTCCATCTCCTTGTCATTGCTACCTCCCAGAATCTTGAGAATATCTACCTGAGAAGATAGTTTGAAAAAAAGTCACAGGAAGAAAGCCAGTGCACTGTGAAGATAAAGCCAAGAAGCAAAGGTTTAAAGCAACATTCCGCCCTCCAGGACGTGAAAAAAATCCTCCCAGGATACATTTATCACCAGTCTAGGACAACACCCAAACCCGCCATCATTCTTAGATCCTGACTCACCTNGAAGATAAAGCCAAGAAGCAAAGGTTTAAAGCAACATTCCGCCCTCCAGGACGTGAAAAAAATCCTCCCAGGATACATTTATCACCAGTCTAGGACAACACCCAAACCCGCCATCATTCTTAGATCCTGACTCACCTGCATGACTCTGATTCTCTAGACTTCTTCGATTCTTTGACTTTATCAAAGGAACCAACAGACTGCTTTTCTATGCTGCCCGATTTTCGATCCTGACTCTTGGACGCCTGGTTTACCAAGAAGCATTGAATAGTTAAGGTAGGAAGAAGTCAAATGTGTCCTGGGCTACGCATACAAGATCAGAAATGAAGCTGAAGAGTGAATGAAACAATCAGGTTAACACTGTGTTCTCTCCAGGGAACCTCCCCTTGGCTCACTAAAATCTAGAGTCACAGACTCATTACCATTTAATTCTAAAGTGGGACCCATCGAGTACTTTCAGTAGTCAACACGCAACACAGGATTTTCTCAGAAACAACCCATAAATTAAAAACAAACAAACTTCCTTTCACTTTGTCTTTTCCATTCAAAACATTTTTTAGTATTAAACACACAGTGATGCCCAATTGAGGAAGCCACTACTGTCATGTCTAAGGATTGCCGAGTGCATTCATTTTGGAGGTCCTTCTTAGCCCTTGAATGTACATTTCCATTTTGCCATTTTACATCATTTATTATAAAGTATGGAAAGAATTTGCCTGCAATTCAGGAGACCTGGGTGGAAATCCAGCTTCCCAGGTGTCTCAGTGGTAAACTGCCTGCCAATGCAGTAGATGCAGATTCCATCCCTGGGTCGGGAAGATCCCCTGGAAAGGAAATGGCAACCCACTCCAGTATTCTTGCCTGGAGAATCNACACCTTTAGATTTATCCATCACCACAGTCCGCTCAGTTCCTCGGCTTCCTATAGGAAGAAAGGAGTCAGGTAAGAAGGGACACCTCGTACTGAGAGAAAAGTACTCAACTTCAAGGAAAACAAATGTAGTTTGTGTTTCCCGTTAACCACACCAGCCAGGAACAGAAGCCAGGGTGCAATCTCTCACACCCACTGGTCAGCTACCTGACTTTGTGGCTCGAGAGCGCTCTGAAGAGCCAGGTTTCTGATCATCCTGGTCTTCACTCTTCTCTCCACTCCCGTCTTCACCTTTTTTAGCGTCATCTTTTCTGTCAGCCTTCTCTTCCCTCTTGAGGTTGGCAGATCTATAAATGGCATGCAGATACAGATATGTGTGAGATGAAACGCTGAGGGAACCACCCAACGAAGACTCCTGCAATGAGCACCGAGTGAGGATGGGGCTGCCTCGGAGGCATCCACAGGATGGAGAACATGCAGCCTAGGAAAGGAACTCGAGACACCTCTGAGGACTGGCGGGAAAATCCTCTGACAAGTGCACAGAAGGCAAGAGGGTGAAAGCCTCACAGCCTTTCCCACCCGTGGAAAAGTGAGGAACAAGACGTCAAAAGAAAGGTTATCTTGGCCATAATCCCCTCGAGAAGACTCATACCTGTCAGCACTGCTAGACTTCTCTTTTTTCCTCTCCCCTTCTCTTCTCTCTGAAGTTTTCTTCCCAGCAGGTTCATTTATCACCTGGGAAAGAGAATCAGGTGAAAAAGAATCAGTTGGGAGTAGTAACTGATTTTGTAACATGGTCACATCCCAGGAAGAAAATGGCGCCTTACTTTTTCTACTGAGATTATCTTCCCATGGAGCTCTGTTTTGTGCAGGTGGTTGATGCATTCTGTGGCCTCTTCTGCCGTGGACATTGTAACGAAGCCGTAGCAGCGTGCTCCAGGACTCCGGGCATTGGTCACAACTTTGGCGCCCACCACCTTGAAGGAAAACACACAAGTATAGCTCAGACACGAAGACCCCACACAGACCCCAACTGTGGTTCCTGCTAGCTCACCCCACTCCTCAGAGACACTGAGAACATGTGGACAACTAGTGGTACGTAAAGGTTGGGGAGGGTAATGCTGTGGCCTGACTGCTCCTACTCCATCCTGGCTGTTTCTCTAGAGAACGAGGATGACAGCAAGTGGAGAGAGGAGTGAAGCTGAAGGTAGTGTCCTGTTAGAATTCCGTTAATAATGTAAACCTTGAAAGGAATGTTTCTGAATATGCAGTCAAGTCAGGTGGACGGTGAAGCAGGAAGACACACCTACAGAAGGAGAGGGACACAGGACAGGTTTAAAAAGAGCACTTTGGAATGCAGAGCCCACCCTACTCATAAAACAAAATTTAAGGAGATGTTTAAGGTGCTACAGATACATCCTAGATGCTAGATATACATGCTAGATGCAAGTTAACTGACACAACCACAGAAGCAAGGTAATGCTGGGGACACCCTTCAATGGCAGAAGGCCCACAGCTCATAAGTGGTCCCACTGAAGCCAGGAGAAGTGGCTGGTATTCGTCTTCATTTTGCCACATGGAGTCTTAGCCCCAAAGGAAGGCTTCCAAGGGGCCTGGTGCCCTGTTCAAGCTGCAATAAGCCTGCAGTATACTCAAGACACTGCAGGTTCCAGACGGAAACTTCCCTGCAGAGAGCAGATGTCTGCTCTGATGGCCACTGCAGAATCAAGAGATGGGCCCTACGGAGTTACAGAGGCCAGGGTTTCATGAGTGTCTATGAGAAGCAAGTTTAAGTTTTAAGTCAAGTTTAGTTTTCCTTGTTAGTTTCTCAGCCTAAACAGCCAAGGTAAATGATGCTGGTTTTCTCCATTATCATTTTTTAATCCTGGGAATGAAAGCCCAAGGCCTGTGCTAAGTCTGACTTGTCAAAAACTGATTGAGGTTAGGGTGCAGCAGCTTATCTGGAGAAGAGTCCAAGAAGCACTGGAAGGAAGGAGGAGGTGGAAAGAGTAGGAAGGAAAGGCAGCACTCAATGTGTATGTGTGTGTGTGTTGTGGGGGGTGGGGTGCTGCCCACCTGGGCATCATGCCCACCTTTTTCATGCCAAGGGAGACAGAGAGAGATAAGCAGGTGTGGCAGAATAGCCACAGGCAGAGGTAGCCAGGATGGGGTGAAAACAGGGAGCAAAGACAGGGCTCCTGCAACTCTGTGAGCCCCACATATGGAAATGAGGCTCTGATGGGACCAGCAACTTTTCCTGGTGTGGCAGAGCTGGGGCCTAAGGTGGCCCATAAGGGTCGGGTCCACAGGCCTTGTTCGTAAAATTTCTCTACAGCTTCACAGTGTTCTGTAATCACCACCATCTCAGAAGAATGCAGAGTGTACCTCTGCCCAGAACTCCCCACGCCACAGTCTTCCCTCCCTGAATTTAAGGCTGGAAGCCAGAGAAACAGACTCAGGAAACTATCAAACGACTTGGTGGCTTGGGGGCCAGGGAAGCACAAGAAATACAAAGTGGATGTGGGCTCTAGGAATTCCTGCTGGCCTCACATCTCTTAATTGGGGGTGGACCCAGCACAGGCCTACACACCTGCGAGTTCAAAGAACCGCAAGGTGTTCCAAGTTCTCACTGCCAGGGACAGTGATCTGCCACAGAGGCCATACTGCATGAGCTCACAAGTCTCCTCCCCTAGTCTTACCTTCCCATATTTGCTGAAAAGATTCTTCAAATCTGCAGCTCTGGTGGTAGAAGAAAGTCCACTAACCCAGAAATTCCTTCCACAACTGCTACGACCTATTTTAAAAGAAAAGTGAAAGCGAAGTTGCTCACTCGTGTCCGACTCTTTGCGACCTGTGGGCTGTAGCCCACCAAGCTCCTCCGTCCATGGGATTCTCCAGGCAAGAATACTGGAGTGGGTTGCCATTTCGTTCTCCAGGTGATCTTCCCGACCCAGGGATGGAATCTGCATCTACTGCTAGAGTGGAGAAAGGCTTTGAGACAGGCTCAGAGGCCTATGAGGTATAAATGGGTGTGTGATGGCTAGAGCCAACTAGAACCATTGCTCCCGGGGGTGCCACCCTGCTGACTTACCCTTCTCCTTTTTGGAAAGCTTTTTTGTATCCGAGTCATCTTCGACAGAACTAGAGACAAAAAGACAATGTCACTCCAAAAGGAAGAAGCAGAGAGGAGACTAACTCAAAATTATGAAGTATGTGCTGAGGTTGCATACCTACCCGAAATTTAGTTCTGAAAAAAATGATACCCCTAAACGTGTATTGGAAATCTGACCTAACCATAAGATTTCAGACCCACAGGAGTTAAATAATTCTGCTGGGCTAAAGATAATCAGGAAGAATTAAAGAAAACAACCATGGTAGGTTGAGAAAAAAAAGATTATGTAATCAGCTTAAAATAAACAAAGAGAAATCAAACATTCTTTAGAGGTAAACTACAATTGCATCAGTCTGGCTGGCCAATTGCAGAAAAACAGCTCATGTGTGTCATTAAACGACCAATGAAAAGGAGATAGCGTCTGGTCTAAAACTGAGAAAAAACAAACCTCATTTTCTGATCAGCGCCCTCACTGGCTGAGGACTCTTTAGGAGCCGGAGAGACTTCATTACAAGCTTCAAAAGCAAACTTCTTCACGTCTTCTTTGCTATCCCCGGGGTCCGGGCTTGAGGCTTCCGGGGGCGCTTCCGCCGCCTCCTCGCTACAGGCTTCCGTGTTCTCTGAGGCTTTACTACTCTGCTCAATTGGCTTCTCTAGCCCTACAGGCTCACAGTCCATCCTCTCGTCATCGCCTGTCTGCTCCACGGGCTCCCTTTTCACTACCGCTAACAGGGTGTCTGCCTTGCTCGACTGAGCGTGTGCTGTTGACTCGTTGGCCAAATCTAAATCACCCTCCTCCGGATGGGCGCTGTCAAAAAGGTCCTCTTCCTCCGCAAGTTTTCTGTCTGGCCCCACGCTACTTGTTTCCTGTGCAAATGGCTGCTCCAGCTCGGAACCTTCTTCTTTTACTGGCTCAGATTTACAAGTTTCCCCCAAAATGTCGAGTATTTTCTCATTTTCTACGGATTTAACAGGAATAGAATGGCACAAGGTTTAATTACCAGGGAAATAAAGCAATCACAAATGCGGAACTGGCACGGCGGCCACACTAACACGAAGAGAACTGCTAGCTACACAGAGATTGGAAAACCCGCGGGTACACACACTTAACACTGGTTACACTACCTGCACTCCGACCGACTACAGAGTAAGCCTCTATGCTACATGGAAGAGAAATGCATCCCAGAGACTTATTTAACCCCCAACACCTTCTGGCTGATTCTTGACAGTCTTCATTCTGTCGGCGTGTATATATGCCTCTTCCAAATTTAGCTTCCAAAGTCCAAGTTGCTTAACTCAATGTATCACCATTCACTGAACAGAGCTCAATTTCCAAATTTCTTTGAATTTCTTTTAACAGAACAGTCCGACATGAAAACCAGAATCTCTTCCATCGGTGCTCTGAGATATTTGTAGTCCAGAAAGTGAATAGTATTTGTTTGGAATTCTCATGAAGAAACNTTAACACTGGTTACACTACCTGCACTCTGACCGACTACAGAGTAAGCCTCTATGCTACATGGAAGAGAAAAGGCCCCCACAGATTTAAACACCTACAACCGTGTGACAGCTTCTCGACAGTCTCGTTCACGTTTTTGTTCAAGTATGGGTCTTCTCCTTATTTTTCCAGTGTCCAAGGTGCTGAATTGAACGTGATCACCATTCAAGGACAGCTCGACCTTCAAATTTCTTTGAATTTCTTTTAACAGAACAGTCCAATAGGAAAACCAGAAATTTCCGCCGGAGGAGACAAATGCAGTCCAGAAGGGGACCAACACGTTGGAAATTTTCATGGAGAAATTCTGGTTCCTCTTCTGGAATTCAGTCACTTCTCAGGCCATCAGTGCCCTGACCACCGCTTTGTCCTACCTTCACTGCATTAATCTAACGACTGCAGGAAATAATACAAGATCGGCTTCATGTGTAGAAACACATGGGAGAATCACCGGGGAAGGTGGGGCAGGGGAAGTACTTAAATGCCACTCTACATGGTTAGAGAGATGAAAGTCATCACTACATCTCACTTAACATATCTGACCTCCAGAAACCAGAACAGCACTTCCATACATCTGGTGATACGAATGGGTTTCCAATCTCTGATCCTTGTACGATCTGGATTGTCCACCATTAAAATAATTCATAAGACCATAAAAAAGCTTAAAATATATAAACAGCTTTAAAAGAAAAGTGGGAAGACTTTCAAACCATAACTGTTGTGTTTCTCTTATCAGTACCTGGCTCCAACAGAGGTTCTTCAATATCCTATTGAGAAAAAGAAAAGACAAAACTCACAGAGCACTTTAATGTTAGCCCGTCCAATCCCCCCTTGCAGTTAGGCCTCAGCAATTGGCAACTACTTCCCAGTCCAGGCAGAGATCACACAGATGACTGCTTTAGACACCACACCAGATCTGAGAAAAATCTCTCCCCCAACATGGAACTTTACGTGTAACNGATGCTGAAAACCTCCAAGAGTCCCTGTCTGACAGTAGAGAGCTTGTGGAGGGGGAGATGAAAGAGCTTCCAGAGCAGCTTCAAGAACATGCTGTAGGTACCTCGGCAGGGTCTCTAGGATATACCCTAAATGTAAAAATTCCTCAAACAGCTTAACAGATAATAACTAAATTTGAAATTATGTTCTTTTAATGGCATTTCAGTACAATGTTTGGCTGATCCATTCACATCACAGATGAGTCTGAAAAGGCATACTTTGCTTCATTGAAAAATGGTGTCTTATGAGGAATGATTGTATCTGCTCTCTATTTGAATAGTGCAGCATTAAGCATCTTGAGGACACTATTCTAGCCTTGTTATAGGAGATTACTCTGTGATATAGTAGCTCTGATGTCTCAAATACCAAAACAGGTGAAAAGTTGGTCTTTTGCTGTCATTGGATTGGTACCACCACCACCTCCTGGGTCAGTCTTTGAATTCTGTGACCTTGTTTTTTTTAAGCCTTAGCTTTTATTGTGTTAGGATGAAATCCAAGGCACAATACAGTTATGGTGAGTATTAACTTACTGAATTCTGTCTGCCAGACATTAGGTGTTAGTTCCTTTCATCGTGTTAACCACAGATAGATAGATGCTATTATGCCCATTTTTCAATTGGGAAAATTGGGGGGTAAAAAGGTAAAGGTAAATATCTCCAGGCAGTAGCTCATATGAGAATAAGAATGAAGGCCAAGGTAATTCCAGATTCCATACACTTAACTCATACACTGCGTTTTCTCAGTGCCGTTAATTCAGTGGATTATGTTATTTCCAAAAGGATGAATGTCTCTCAGGTAGACAGAAAAGGCGATTGAAAAATAGAAGCCCTGAGACATCTTTGAAGGCATTTCTGTTATTGGTATTGTAAATTTTGTTCTCCGTTTATTTTACAGGTAGAGGATAAAGAAAGTATAAACAATTTAGATACTTCATCATCTGACTTCACTATATTACAGGTAAATTGTTGTATGGCTCAATAATTTTAAAATCAAAGGTTAGACTACAGTTTCTGGAACCCACTTCTGATAGGTCCCAACTAAAAGTCACTACAAGGTCTGTTTCCCTTTTTGGCCTCCTAGAGGGAATTTTGCTTTCAACCTTCCTGTTTAGAACGTGCCTATTGAGAATTCCTCATTGTTTCGGCTCCCCTGCCAGCATTGAAGATCCCTGCAGTTAAGACTCGGGACTTTTGGGGGGCTCTTGTTAGTTTGATCAGTAACAGATCAAACTGTGGGGTCTGTCCTGGACGGCCTCATCTGCAGCAGAAGTACTCCTAGGTGAGACATAAGACTGGAAGGGCAACACCCCCTCCCCAGGACAGAAGAATGGGGCTCAGACAACAGTGCAGGAGGGTGGGGTAGGGTGGCCTCAGCACTGACATCACAGCTGGGGAAGATGGATTCTGATTTTCCCTTTGGGAAGTTTGTCCTCAAAAAGTACACAGAGTTCTCTTGATGATTGTAGCAGCTTGGCTATTAAACACAGGTTAAACTACCACCTGTGTTAAAAGTTAAGTGAGAACAAATAAGATGTGGGCTGACTTTTAGGTATAGTTTGCATTAATATGGATCTTGTTTCCTTTTACTTTTTCTGTCAGCCAATATTGGTTTAAACTGTTGAAATAAACCTGAGTATCTGATTTTCAGAACGTTTTTGAGGAAATGAAAAAACGGCTTATGCCAGTCCTTGTTTTTTGTTGTTTTAATAATGTATACTGATTAATTGAAAACCACCTTTCAGACAAGACCTTCATTTCTCTCTGCCAGACGGGCCGGGTGTGTTATTAGTGAGCCACAAGCCAGCCTCCAGGAGGGTACAGATCACAAGAAAACTTGGTGAAACTTGGTTCACCATTCGGATTGATGTCTCTCCTGCTGCAGAGACAAAGCCTGTTCCTGACTCAGAAAGGAAAGGAGGAGCAGGCTTATTTTCTTCAGTGTCTCCTCAGGTTTAACAGTCCTGTGTACATTGTCTGGTCAGGACAGTACATACAGCCCTTTCAGAGACAAATAGGAATGTATATGTTTTTGTCTAGGGAAAGTTAGGAGAGAATCATTCTGCCTAAAATGATTGTTTCCTTCTGTGTAGAATCTTTAATTTCCAGCATGAAATGGGGAGAAAAAAAAACTTGATTACCAGTCAATGAAATTGTTATAAAAGTGACCCGTTTTCTAGCGCTCCCCAGGATGGCAGGTCACTGCCTAGTGGACTGTGCCAACCATTCATGTGCATGTAACTTACACGGTAAGCACCTGTGGTGTATCAGATGCACAAGGAGAGAGGTTGGTTGCCATCCTCCCTGTGTATAAACAGAACGATGGGTAGGCCTGACTGATAAATGGACTCAAGTCACACAGCCATTGCTCAAATCTTGGCTCTGCTGTATGTCCTTGAGCAAGTTTGTCAACCGCAGTCTGCCTGACTCCTGATCTTTGAAAAGAAGGGTGATACTAATAGAACCAACTTGCTAGGGCGGTGGGATGATTGGTTAATATATGTGTATGTAAAGTGCTTAAATTTCTGCCTGGAACCTAGACAGTGCTTATCAGAATTGGCTGGAGTTCTAGAATGTTGTCCCTTGAACAGAGAGAATGCAGGGGCCAGTGACCACACGTTGAAAGTCCCTTCCTTTAGTTGGGCAGGCTCTCTGTGATGAGCACATGGTCCCTGCACTAAATGTGTAGGACTTGGCCTGATGTGGGGTGAGGTACAGATGAGCCTGTTGTGGAGCAGGTAGGAATAGGGGTAGTAAAATCAAGCACTGGTGTTGGTGAGGAGTAACAGTGGTGTGACATGACAACTGCCTCCTGGGAAGGGCTTGAAGGATATTGAAGAATTAGAGCTGGCTGGCTGGATTGTTGATTAGAAGAGATAAGGAAGAAGGCACATGTGATACTGTAGGGACTCGATTGACCAGGTAGGTGGGCCTGTGTGTGTTGTGAGTCCACAGGGCACAGATAGAACATGGGTCAAGCCACCCATGGCTTTCTTTCCTTTGATCTTTGGAATTTTTGGAAACCAACTCTGGATTACTGAAAAATGATTATCAGGTATAATGTGTCTGGTATTCTGCTAGACAATAAAAGTATAAAACTAAAGCACATCTATCCAGACATTTAAGACAGTTGAGAAAGACAGCTATGTGATGGGTTCCTCACCATTAAAAGTGATAATGTTGCCAGGCGCTGGGAAACGCAGCAAAGCACAGGACTACAGTAAACACGGAAACAGTTCCCTGGGTCCGAGGTGGATGAAGTGCGGTACCAACTCTCCTGCAGGCTCTTGCCTGGAAAAAACAGGTTCCTTCGCCTGTTGGATTTGTGAGGTTCCTTGTCTGTGTTCTTAAAAATTCCCTTCTTAGTTGTTATACTTTGGGGTATAAATAAATTCTAAGTTTCATCCATCTGGCACAATTTTATTTATGTTTTTTGTTGCAGGAAATTGAAGAACCGTCCTTGGAGCCAGGTACTGTTAAATGAAAAACTTAGCAACGGGGTTTGGAATCATTCTAGTTTTCCGCCTTCTCTGTTTGAATTCTTTAATATTAAAGTTATCTTACTATAGTATACATTGTTTGAAAGGTTTACGATCCAAAATATACCAGGATCATAGAGATTGGAAACCCAGCCATATCACCAGATCTGTGAAAGTGGCTGATTTCTCATTTTGTAAAGCGTATTGGGTGAGATGAGACTATCTCATGCCTTTTTAAATGAACATGGCACTGAAACAGATACAGAGAGAGTTTGGATGCCTCTCAAAAGCTAATAACCTCTGTACTCCACAAAACAGATCTTGTGATATTGGGCAATGTGTTAATTTTGTGGTTTTTAATTCAGGCAGTGCAGGCAGTGGTAGGGAGATAACATTTTAAAGCATTGAGACATAACTGGATTCCAGCAGAAGAAAAAGTTTCTTCATGAGAATTCCAAACAAATACTATTCACTTTCTGGACTACAAATATCTCAGAGCACCGATGGAAGAGATTCTGGTTTTCATGTCGGACTGTTCTGTTAAAAGAAATTCAAAGAAATTTGGAAATTGAGCTCTGTTCAGTGAATGGTGATACATTGAGTTAAGCAACTTGGACTTTGGAAGCTAAATTTGGAAGAGGCATATATACACGCCGACAGAATGAAGACTGTCAAGAATCAGCCAGAAGGTGTTGGGGGTTAAATAAGTCTCTGGGATGCATTTCTCTTCCATGTAGCATAGAGGCTTACTCTGTAGTCGGTCGGAGTGCAGGTAGTGTAACCAGTGTTAAGTGTGTGTACCCGCGGGTTTTCCAATCTCTGTGTAGCTAGCAGTTCTCTTCGTGTTAGTGTGGCCGCCGTGCCAGTTCCGCATTTGTGATTGCTTTATTTCCCTGGTAATTAAACCTTGTGCCATTCTATTCCTGTTAAATCCGTAGAAAATGAGAAAATACTCGACATTTTGGGGGAAACTTGTAAATCTGAGCCAGTAAAAGAAGAAGGTTCCGAGCTGGAGCAGCCATTTGCACAGGAAACAAGTAGCGTGGGGCCAGACAGAAAACTTGCGGAGGAAGAGGACCTTTTTGACAGCGCCCATCCGGAGGAGGGTGATTTAGATTTGGCCAACGAGTCAACAGCACACGCTCAGTCGAGCAAGGCAGACACCCTGTTAGCGGTAGTGAAAAGGGAGCCCGTGGAGCAGACAGGCGATGACGAGAGGATGGACTGTGAGCCTGTAGGGCTAGAGAAGCCAATTGAGCAGAGTAGTAAAGCCTCAGAGAACACGGAAGCCTGTAGCGAGGAGGCGGCGGAAGCGCCCCCGGAAGCCTCAAGCCCGGACCCCGGGGATAGCAAAGAAGACGTGAAGAAGTTTGCTTTTGAAGCTTGTAATGAAGTCTCTCCGGCTCCTAAAGAGTCCTCAGCCAGTGAGGGCGCTGATCAGAAAATGAGGTTTGTTTTTTCTCAGTTTTAGACCAGACGCTATCTCCTTTTCATTGGTCGTTTAATGACACACATGAGCTGTTTTTCTGCAATTGGCCAGCCAGACTGATGCAATTGTAGTTTACCTCTAAAGAATGTTTGATTTCTCTTTGTGTATTTTTAATGGGTGATTTCAATTTGTTTTGTTTTCCTCAACCTGCTATGGTTGTGCTCTTAAATTGTTAAGTGTTATGGTCAGCTAAATAGAATTGATTTTTAAGAATCTGACATTGTATTGGGGGGGTGAGATTTCTAATATAAGCTTGCAAAGGTGCCTGTTAAAATTTTATTTCTGACTAATTTTCTGGTAGGTATTCAGTCTTAGCACATATCACACTTTTGATTTAGTTCTCTTTTTATTTTTTCCTGTACAAGTAATACTAACTTTTATCTCTAGCTCTTTTAAGGAAGAAAAAGATATAAAGCCAATCGTTAAAGATGAAAAAGGTATGATTCAACTTACATGTCAGGGAGTCACCTTCGGATCTCTTATTTTGGGAGGGAGGGGTCTGCAGGAATCCACAATTTGGATCCAGTACTTGGTTTTATTATGGATTACGGGAATTAATCAGCTAGCTAATTGTATCTTGACAGACTAATTTTTAAATGTTGATTAGCTTTTGAATGTATGTTTTTGTTGAGACTCATTTATGGAATGATGAAAGTCCTTTTATAGGACAGATATTTTTCTACTTGTAAAATGATAGAATTTTAGAAACTGCTATCTTGGTCATGAGCTGATCATTGAATGCCATTTCAGTTTGTAACTGGCATAGGTGTGATTATTCCTTGAGTGAGAAAATGGAGTTTTGTGATCTAGATTTTTCATATTCTGTCCCATGTGTTAGCAGTAATTCTTGAATCAGAGGAATCAAGGTTGGATTGCGTTAGGGTTTAAGAGAGGGCTGCAGTCTCAGGAGGCCAAGCGTAATCATCTCCCTCCTGCAGGTCGAATCAGCAATAGCTCTGGAAGGAATCTATGGGTCAGTGGACTGTCTTCCACAACTCGGGCAACAGATCTGAAGAACCTCTTCAGCAAATATGGAAAGGTACGCTCCCCTAATGTGCTGCCACCCGCCTGGTCTTGGCATGTTGGTTCTCATTTCCAGTTGGGGGAAAAGAAATAGACAAGGACGAAAACTTGGAGGTGAGTGGAACCTAACCAGTTGTGGGTAGTAAACCTTGTCTCCTGGTTGAGAGTGGATGACAGGCGGAGCAGACAGCTTGTAGGTGCTGCTCGGAGAAGGTGTGTAAAACTATAGTCTCCATGTCCCTGCTATGCTTTGCAGCTTCTCTTGAACAAACTGTCTTTTAGCCAATACCAAACTGGAAACTGGGACTTCCCTGGTGGTCTAGTGGTTAGGAATCTTCCTGCCAATGCAGGGGACAAGGTTCGATCCCTGATCTGGGAAGATTCCACGTGCTGTGGAGCAACTAGAAAAAAACACTGGCAGCTGGCATGCTGAGTTTTTCTCCCTTAACAGTAAGTGAAGAGTTGGTCTCCATATATCTTCTAGCATCTTAAGTACATAGTTGGAGAATTTGAACAGGATGGTGGCTTAAAAATAAATCAACTCCTGGTCACGGAGGCAGGAGGAAAATATCACAATTCAAGAACTTCTGAGGAATGTCCAAGAACGATTCTGTTGTCGTGGAATTAGCTAATGAAGCAGTCTCCTGGTCTTCTGGGGGTCCGTGGTGGGTGGGAGACGTCAGCAGGGTACCACTCAGCAGCAGGAAGTGGCAGGGGTTCCAGGTCGCTGTGCCATCCTGGCTGCCCGGTCATCATTCCTTTGCTTAGGGCTTTGTTCCTCGATGAGAAATTAGGCACTGAAGTGGACAAGACCCTGAAGAAGCATTTGGAAGGATGTAAAACACTACTATGCCAAAACCTATTTATTAACTTATTTATAGTCAGGCACTGGGCTTCTCTTGATGACTCAGTTGGTGAAGAATCCACCTGCAATGCAGGAGACTCTGATTTGATTCCTGGGTCGGGAAGATCCGCTGGAGAAGGGGTAGGCTACCCATTCCAGTATTCTTGGGCTTCCTTTGTGGCTTAGCTGGTAAAGAATCCGTCTGCAATGAGGGAGACCTGGGTTCAATCCCTGTGCTGGGAAGATGCCCTGGAGAAGGGAAAGGTTACCCACTCCAGTATTCTGTCCTGGAAAATTGCATAGGGTCTCAAAGAGACATGACTGAACGACTTTCACTGATTGTAAAGCTGAAACAGATAACAAGGCTTTGTTCTAGGTCTTAACATCTGATGGAAAATAACTTACTGCAACATGTCATATGTATTTATTTTTAAGTATATCAAAGATTACCACCTGCCATCATTGTATGGTAGAAAGACCTAATTTAGACTTGGAAAGTGGACTCAGTGATTAGCACTGAGGATGTGATGTTTAGGCCAAGACCTGAGTGTTGAGTGTGCCTGGCTGTTGGACCAGGGCAGCAGGACTCAGGAAGGCCCTGCAGTGGAACTGAGTCTGCAATGGAACTGGAACTGGATGTGCAGACAGAGGCTTGATCTCCAAGAAGCTTGATGGCTGCGGGTGGGAATCGGGGAAGGGGCGCCGACAGGGAACTGGGAGCTTTCTGTGGTGTCTGTTCTCACTTGGGCTTACCTGCCATCAAAAGTGATGCCTTGACATGGCTAATTAGTTGGATGGAATGCTCAAATGACCCGGCCCCTCACCTTGATAGGGGAGAAAGCAGAACTTCATCTCTGATGTGAGAACTGACATCTGTGTCCCTTTCAGCAGAGGCTCTTTCCCTTTTGGCCCTGTATGGGGTGCTGTGGACATATCGGGGCTTCCCTTTGCAGGGTGGGCAGTCGTTCTTTATCCCCATGTGGAAAACCATGAGTGTCAGGGTCTGCTGGGACCCTAGGGAGCATGGGTCCCCTCACCGTCTTACAGCTGGATACAGAAGGTCCAGAGAGAGGCGGGAACTTGTTCTCGTTGACCAACTGAGTCAGAGGAGGTCAGAGCCAAAGCCCCGGCTCACGTGTCTCAGGCTTCTGTGTGTCCCACCTGTCACTTCGAATGTCCTTTGGGAATATTTACATTTGACACAAGCGTTGGTATGGTGGGTTTTAAATCTGTCATCTTGCTCTGTGCCATGTTTTTTTTGGCGGTGGTGGGGGGGGTGGCTTGTGCCTGTTTTATCTGCTTGACTTTGCATTATGTGTTTTTGATGATATATGGCTAACTAGCTGTATTTGGTGTATGTGACTAGTTTGCATTCTGATTCCTTCCATTATCTATTAGAGTTTTTTCTTGTGTCTTGATGTGGGCATTCATTGCAATGAACTTTCCCCTTAGAACTTCTTTTGCTGCATCTTGTTGTATTTCCAGTTTCGTTTGTCTCGAGGTTACTGAAGTTGTGGTTACTGACGTCTGTCTTTAGCTTTTCTTATTTATATTGTCATTGTGAGAGTTGATCTTGTATCAAAAGCAATTGTATTTTGATAGGTCAAGATTAATTAGAAGTACTTTGATAAATCCTTGCAAGGAACAACAATTTCAGAAAAGTGCAAACAAGTAGAAATAATTCTGATGGTCAATTAATTGCATGTAATTTTTGACACATAGTGTGGTTATTTTTATGAGAAAATTAGAGTACCCTTTCTCATGAAGGTTGTTGGAGCCAAAGTGGTGACCAATGCTCGCAGTCCTGGGGCCCGGTGCTATGGGTTTGTCACCATGTCAACATCTGACGAGGCCACAAAGTGTATCAGCCATCTCCACAGAACTGAGCTTCATGGAAGGATGATCTCTGTTGAGAAGGTAAGGCTGTCCTTGCTGCTGGAACTTGCAGGATTCACAGGCCAGGAGACCTGATCCCTGAGCCATTTCTATCTATGTTGTGTTTTAGGCCAAAAACGAACCTTCTGGGAAAAAGCTGTCTGACAGAAAAGAGTGCGAAGTGAAGAAGGAAAAATTGTCTAGTGTTGACAGACATCATTCAGTGGAGATTAAAGTTGAAAAGTAAGGTGCTTTTTAAAAACCTTTCTTTGGGGAGGATGGCAAGTGGCAGCCGCAGGGTCACCAGCTCCTCATTTAAATCTCAGGTGGTTCTTGCATCTCAATATTCATGTTCAAATCACTTAGCCAGTGATTTGCTGTAATAAAGAATCCTCCTGCCAATGCAGGAGATGTGGGTTCGATCCCTGGGTCCGGAAGATTCCCCTGGAGGAGGAAGTAACAAACCACTCCAGTATTCTTGCTTGGAAATTCCCATGGACGCAGGAGCCTGGCAGGCTGCATGTAGTTCATGGGGTTGCAAAGAGTCAGACACGATTGAGCACAGCATAGAAATTTATGTTCAAACAAGTTAGTTATCTGTTGAAACAGATAACAGACTAAAAGACCTTTTGGCAAGGCAAATTTGAACTGAGTGGGTCCACTTACACAGGGAGCTTTTTCAGGAGTAAATAACAACAGCACTGTGGGGCCAGAGTTGATTGAAACTGCAAATGTGGAACCATGTGGATAGGAAGGGCTGATTATGAAGTTATAAGTTGATTTTCGACTACGTGAAACTAGCACCCCAAACCCCACATTGTTCAAGAGTCAGCTATATTTTTACTTCATTCTTGACATTCTGAGCTATTGCACGGCCTTGCAAACCTTGAAATCTTTCCTGATCCACATTGATTTTTGTGCAGTTCTTATATTTTATCACAGTAACTGCAGAAGCCTAGCTTTGCAAAGCCAGGAGTATAGCCTGATTTCATATTGAGATGAGTAACCAAAAGCTCCTAGTTCACCTAGCATCTGACTTATAGCGTGTGTGTGTGTGTGTGTGTAGTAACCAAAAGCTCCTAGTTCACCTAGCATCTGACTTATAGCGTGTGTGTGTGTGTGTGTGTGTGTGTGTGTGTGTGTGTGGGCACTTGTGAGTTCCATCCTGGTGTACCTTGAACTATAGTTTGGGAACTGCAGGTCTGAGGTACTATTTTTATAAAGGAGGTGATCTGCATCTTTAGTCAAGATGAAAACAAGGACAGATCTTTCAAAGCAGGCATTCCCTGTTGATACTTTTATCAAAACAGTAGGTTTCTGTCTTTTGAGGAGGTAGACTGTTGATGTACCTGACAGGGTGCCTTTCTCAGAAGGTAGAGTATCTGCCGTGAGTTTGTATTGGCAGCACAATTTATGTTCATTTCTAGGTCCACTTCCACTCTAAAAGTTGAATCCTTTGCTGAGAATGTCAGTCTTCTGTTATTCTATTTTTCTCCTTTTTTTTTCATGTAAGAACATTTATGGCTAAGTAAACATGCTTAGGGGCAAAATTATATTCATAAGTTAAACTTAGTTTTTAAAGATGTTCTTGTTGATCTTCATTGGAAATGAAATAGCCAAGTTGGAATTCATAAACCCTGGAGAAATGCATGTTAGGTGAGCCTTTTTGTATTAGGGGTGAGATGGTAATTTTATCGGCAACTTCTCCGAAAAGACACATCCTGTCAGAGGTTCTGAAAACCAATTCTGATAGAACACGGGAAGCCATGGGGGCAAGGAAGGGAGTGCAAGCCCCCTTAGTGAGCCCTTGTCAGGTGGATTCCACAACCAGTGGAATGATGCTGTGAGGCCTGTGCTCTGCGTGGAAGGAGGCGCAGCTAGGAAAGGAGTGGAATGGGCCTGTGGCAAGCAGGGGCTCTTCCCCCTGTATAGGGCACTTAACTGGGTGACAAGCTTAAGTTGTTTGAAACCAGACTGCTCTCACATAGGTGACCTAGGAGCATTTTATAATTTGATTTTAATCTTACAGTTTCTTCAGTAGACACCCTTGTTGACCTTTCGTTTTGAGAATTTCTAGGTTTGGAAATCTGCCAAAGGGACATAGAGAAGCTTTTCCTGAGGAGGGGGCTGGTCTTGAATGAGTTTTTATGAAATTGTCATTTAGAAAGTGCACTCAGTTGTCAAGTATAATCTCACTACCCAGGGCTGACACTTTTGGTGTATATATGCATCTAGTGTTTTAGAAATTGCTTTTTAGGAAATTCCTTGGTGGTCCAGTGGTTGGGACTCTTGTGTTTTTACCGCCAATGGCCCAGGTTTAGTCCCTAGCCAGCGAACGAAGATCCCACAAGACACACAGTGCAGCCAAAAAAAAAAAAGAAGAAGAAAAGAAATCACTTAACTTTGTGATACTGAGAAGTCCCTTTGTGTCTAGGAGGTGGCATGTGAATCTGGAACAAGTAGGAGGCATCTCCTTTCAAGATGTCGTTTAGGTCTCCTGGGAGGGAGAGGGTTCCCACGCCAAGAGTGGAAGAAGCATGTCAAAGGCATTTCCTGGGGACTTCTCTTGCAGTCACATAGTGACCAGGAAGCAATCGCTAGTCTGTCAGAGGAGAACCAGGTGAATAACAGAGGACTGTGGTGCAGCAGGTGAAAGGACCCACATCTGTGCAGTGTGTCTACACAGCTTGACGGGCAGAGCATGGGTTGGAAGGTGTGATAGAGCAGCACAAAGACCATCCTGCTGTGTCAGAAACCTAGAGTATCGCTGGAGGGCGTCATGGTTATAGGAACATGCATGTAAAGCCAGGAGAGGCGGAGCCACGTGATTGACAGTAAAGGCATCCGTGGTGGCTGTCTCAGGGTGCAGACTTGAGCTGTATCTATAGTGTTTTGTGTTTTAAAGGGAAAGTAGTATATTACAAGCATTTAGAGTGATTGGTTCCAATTAAAGATGATAGCTTCCTGCATGAAGTTTAGGAGGAAGGAAGGGTGAGCTGAGGGGCGCCTGGGAGAGGACTCCTCAGGCTTCCCACACTCTGCCTGGTTGGTGGGAAGAGAGGGCAGGGGGTGCCTGTTAGCAGACCTTGTCGGGCCTGGTTTTCCCAGCCTGGACCCTAGCATGCAGCGGGCATTCAGTAAGCCTGGACTGAGACAAACACCAGTAGAGGATGTGGGAGACTGTTTGAATAGCAGCCGTGATGTATTTGACTGCTTAGCAGGAGATTGCCTTCAGTTGAAACAGTACTAACGGCTTTCATGTTTGCTGGCACATCACATGGCATTGAGCCTCCCCCGAGTGTGGTGTGCAGGTGGTCTGGGTGGGAACCGCTGCTTCATGCGGCGGCACCACCCATCCTTGTGCTGAACCTCCATTCGGTTTTACACTCTACTTATTGGGAAAAGTGTGTTTTTCCTCCCAAAGGTAAAAATAATATTCCACAAATACAAAAGGAAACATTTGAAATTAGTCTTTAACAGGTTTTTCTATACAGTTGGGATGTTTCTATGTCTGCTTGTGGGTCTGTTGATGTACTGGTGCATTTAGCATTTGGGGAAAACACCCTGTGAGCCTTCAGTGTCATCCAGCAGGTTTCTAGGTGTAGCAGGGAACTTCAGTGGGAAGGGGCTGTATCTGAAGAGGGTATTATCTTTCCCATGGTTTTCAAATAATTCTACCCCTTTGATTGCCAGCGGGCAGGTTTGCTGTGTATGAAAGTATGACCTGCTCCTGTGGGACTCTCACGAGTTCAGGTGTGGTAACTTTGTTTCTTTGTACACAGAAACATCATTAAGAAGGAAGAGAAGATGGAGAAAAAGGAGGAAAAAGAGCTTGAAGACATTAAAAAGGAAGAGAAAGATGAAAATGAGCTGAAATCAGGACCTGAAAATCGGTCCAGAGTCACGAAATCAGGTGATGAGTGTTATGTGTTGACAAGACGGGAAGAGATGGCAAGGGTGGCGAGTGGGCATGTGGAGCGAGGGCCCAGCAGGTGCCCTTTGCTGAGCTGAGTACAGGAAGTGCTGAGAGCACCAGAGCCTCGGCGATGAAGTGGCTGAAGGGAGCTTGTCTGCAGCATCAGAGACCCAGAGCTTTCCTGGTTAGGGTCTGTGTTGCTTGGTGGCTCAGGACCTGGGTATTTGCTTTTCCTGAGTCTCTGGCAGAATAAAGTGTGGGATTTGCAAGAGCCAGGTGCCCTGGGTTCCTATGACTGATTCCGTGAGATTCTTTTCTTCTGTCATCAAGTTTTTCCTGCATTTATGTTAACACTAGATATAGTTTTAAAAAAAAAGGGAAAAATAGAAAACGGAAATCTCAGAGGATGTACACCCATTGCACTGTTGCAGCAGCCACACTTGGGGCACTTCACCTCTGTTGTCATTTTATCAAAGTTGATTGTGCTCTGACCTTCAGGCTCGCATGAGTCCACAGAGCACTTTGTTGAAAAAATAAAACCAACGTGTGCACCCTCCCTTCCCCCCCAATAAAACAAAACCCAGCCATCTGGAGCCTGGGAATTTGGTACAGCACATTACAAGTTACATCTCAAGTGTTTGGGATAATTTGCCAGCAATTTCAAGACAGGCATGTTTTTTAAGATGTTCCTCAAGTGTTATAAATGTCCCTAAATCAGTAATTCTTAGGGTGGTTAGAGCCTACTAATTGTGTTGTTGAGAGAAAATCAGCTTGGAAGCCTTCATTGTGGGAGATGAATGAGGGGAGCTCACCCATCTGGCAGGGCACATGAGCCCGTGGGCAGCGTCTGACTTGGAATATGGGGCCCTGGGTTGTGCAGAGTTCCCCAAGATGTGTGGGCAGAACACACGTCCGATTGGGTTCACCTTGAAGCTGCTGGGTTTAGTGTGGGGGTGAAGGAAGCCCGCAGGTGGCAAATGTTTGCACCCATATTGCAGAATGCGCTTTGATCCTCATTTATGCCGTAAGATTCGAACAGATCACCCCAGATGAGTAAAGGCCAGTCGGGGGACACCAGCCACCTCATACCCAGTGTTGCCATGTCAGCAGCGCTTTTTATCACATTGGAGAGGCGAGTGGGGGCACCAAGGCTCCAGAACTTAGCAGCAGTCCGTGGAAGGCGTGTCCAGAGCCCCTAGTCAGCCTGGGGCCCACCTGTGGTCAGGGAGGGAGGATGTCGACATGCGTTCATAGATGGTGTGTTTTTTCCTGAAGGAAGCAGAGGAATGGAACGAACTGTTGTGATGGATAAATCCAAAGGGGAGCCTGTCATCAGTGTGAAAACCACAAGCAGGTCAAAGGAGAGAGTGAGTGTTGCCCCTGCCTTCTTGAGTCCGGCCAGTTCCAGTGACGGTTTAACAACCACATTGATTTGTGCTTCGAGAACAGCATTGTTTCACCCTTGAAATGTTAAGGTTCTTTGAAATACTTAGGAGACATGTTGCTATTAATAACTAGACTGTGCACAGACATGGATTAGGTTCTGAAACTTACTCTGAAACAATCCTTAACTATGTTTGTAGCCCATAAATGGGTTGACCCTTTGCCAATCCTATTATTCTATACTATCTTCCAGGAGAGCTGATTCATGAACTGGATAGAATGGGCAAGGCCTAGAGCTTGTCAGGCTGGAAGGCAGGTTCTGCTCATTTTCTGTAGCTGTTTTTCTAGTTTTTTGTTAAATTAACCAGAAAGACAAGTTGAGCCCACCTGCCTCTCTTCTTTGATCAGAGAGTGAGCTCCGTTGCCTATGTGGCTTGCACCACAGGACAAGCTGATTGCTTATTTTACTTTTTCTACTCTGGCAAACTGAACCCTTTGCTTCCCAGCTGAAGGTTCTAACTAAAACATTAGTGAGGAGAGCAGTGCCCTTTTAGTGAGTACAGAGCCAGCAGTGTTCACCCAAGAGCACTTTATGATGTTGAGGCTTAATTTTGAAATGAGCACTTGGGGTCCATAAAGCGGCAGTTCCCAATGCTGTGTTCCCCCGAGGAGAATCATAAAATACAGAGAAAAACCAAGGAAGGCCAGTAATCTCACCAGCCAGATAACTCTGATGTTAAACAAATAAAAATGTAAACTTGATGAGAAATACAACTAGTACAGAAAGAGATGAGATAAGCAAAGTGGAAGCCTCCACTCTGCATGGGCCCCTCTCAGCGGCCAATGCACCTGCCACTTGCATATCTACACGCACAACACCATGGGGGCTGGGCCTCCTGGGACTTGCTGTGCACATCAGTGCTGTCTTATGAAGCTTTATATATGAGACAAAAAGGTCGGCTTTAAAGTTCAAATTTCGAAGTGATTATAGATTCATAGGAAGTTGTCTGAGATCCCAAGAACCTGTCGGAGTTGTACAGAGGTCCCAAGAACCTGCCCGGTGGCTCCGTCCCAGTTAACTGTGGAGGTGGGGCAGCACCAGGACACTTTGTCAGCAGCGTAGACTTGAGTCCTGCCACTTCAGTCCACGTGCACACCTGGTCCCTCAGTGCAGAGGTCTCCTCCTGGACACCCCTGTAACGTTGCCCACCCCGCCAGTCCATCCCCAACGCTGGAAGCCTGTAAGCGGTTTTTTTGTCACCAGCATGGTGTCCTGAAAATGTGTGTAAATGAAATCATACAATCATGACCTTGAGATTGGTCTTTGCCCTCAGCATAGTATCCCTGAAATCCATCCAGGGGTGTGTGTGTGTCGGGGGGGTGTCCTTTTCCTCGTAAAGCTTTATTACTGAGCTATGGGTGTACCGTGGTCATTTTGACCAAATCCCCTGGTGACGGACACTGGGCTGTCTCCACGTCCCCTCTGGACGCAGCATTTATGGGTATGCCATTTGTCAGGGCAGGTCAAGAGCTGCAGACACTTTGTTTGTTGTGGTAGATGCTCACTGAGTGCCCTTCAGAAAGGTTATGGAGGACACTGGCATGTGCCAGGCCACTAAAAGGTGCCTAGGGCAGGCTGTGGACCCGGAAACCCAATGTGAGACACACACCTCTCCCCGCTCCACTGCCACCCCACCCTCCCCAGCAGAGGACATCTGTACCTTAGGATGTAGGCCGTCTGTCCTTCCTTCTCCAACCTGCAGTGTGTGCTCAGACTCCCAATTCTGCACTCCTTGCAGATCATTGCGGTGTTTGGGGTTGTGAACCTGTCCTTGTAATGAGCGTGGACAGGCCTCCTCTGTGTCCCCTCCTTTTTTTTCCCTCTTCAGTAAAATGTTTGGTTATGACCTTTCACTTTCTTTCTTTTGGATTGCTTTGTTTTTCATTGATATTTTGCCCTTCTGTGAGCCAGTTAAGAAAAGACTGCTGAGGAGCTTTTTAAAAAATGTATCCCAGGCTCCTTCCCTGGGAATTGTGAGGCAGTGGGTCCACAGGAGGCCCTGGGTTCTGAGTTACACGAAACCCTCTAGGAGAGGCTGGCTTGTGGCCAGTGTGGGAGCCCCAGCCTTGGAGAGCCTCAGAATGGAGGTCATTTGTTAGTGTTTCCTGGCTTCTCCCAGAAATGGAAGAGCACAGAAGTGCTCGCAGTACTCGGCTTTATCTGGAGTGCCGGTTTACACTTGTGGGCCTTTGGGTTGCTCTGTATGGAGGCCTCCTGCCTGAGCCCCGAACCGGCAGTCGAGGGGTGACCCCAGCCAGCAGAGGGACTGCTGCGGTGGCTTGTGCACCTGCCCTGTGCCTCTGGGGATCCTGGTTTTGCTGTAGATAATGCAGAGCGCTTGGCTCTGCGATTTCAGAGAAACTGCTTGCTGAGGTTTTACTCTACCCCTCCTCTTTCATTAATGCCCTTGGCAAGATTTGAAAGCAAGGCTGTAGCATCAAAACTCAGGCAGCGTGAGGCAACCCATGCTGGGCCCTCCCTGTAAACCCCAGGGGACCCAAGTTTCTTAGTCTAGTCCAGACATGCTAATTCCACTTGCCTCCTATGTTTGTCATCATCATTTCCCTGACATTAATAAGCCAGTTTTGGTCAACAGAGCTCAAAGAGTCAGGATCGCAAGTCGGAAAGCAAGGAGAAGAGAGACATCCTGTCGTTTGATAAAATCAAAGAACAGAGGGAGCGAGAGCGCCAGAGGCAGCGGGAGCGGGAGATCCGAGAGACAGAGAGGCGGCGGTGAGCGGGGTCTCTTCTCGGGGGGATTGCCCTTCCTCCCAAGCCAGTCGCCTGGGCTTGCTGGCCTCCTGCTGTCCATGCTGCACCCACCCACCCCACGACATAGTCGTCCCAGCACAGTCATCCAAGCCTGTTTCTGCTCAGCAGCATCTCCTCTAGCTGAAGTTGTGCCCTGGCTCAGGTAGCACGTGTACCCAGGCCACCTGTGGCTTTGACAGAGGAGGGTCTTTGGGGTTGAGACCTCAGTTTTCCCCACCAAACTGGATCAACAGCTTCTCCAGTTTGTGCCCTTGGTGTAGAGCCTTCCCTGGCGCCCTGGGAGCGAGTGAGGAGAGCAGGGGGGCATCCCCAGCTCCTTTGCCAGCTCCTGTGTGCAGTGGCTGAGCGGCAAAACCTGTGATTCCTTCACTGGTGCCTGGCTTTCTCCTGTCCCCACACCATCGTAGGTCCCTTTCAAAATGCCATGTGTTAAACGTACACCCTCAGAGAGGGAAGGGGTGACAAGAAGGAGCATGAGTTGNGCTGAGCGGCAAAACCTGTGATTCCTTCACTGGTGCCTGGCTTTCTCCTGTCCCCACACCATCGTAGGTCCCTTTCAAAATGCCATGTGTTAAACGTACACCCTCAGAGAGGGAAGGGGTGACAAGAAGGAGCATGAGTTGCCTCTCAAGGAGAGTGTCTGTCATCCGTGTCTGCAGGGTTTTATCTGCTCAGGAACTTCAGGGTAGCGGTTATCCTTTGATTTACATTTCTGCCGTTTACCTGTGGTTTCATTCTGTTGCTCTTTGAGCAGGTCCTCCTGGTCTGGACCTGAGGCTCTGTGTCTACTCGCCATCATCCCTCCCTTCCAGCTCACCCTGGTTTTGCTAGTTAGAGAAGGGGAAAGGATGAAGTTTGGGGTTTCTGGATGATCAGAGCAGTTCAAGGGGCGGGTTGGAGCCTGTTGAGGGGGCAGCCAGTTCACATCCAGGAGCTTGATGTGTCCAGGCTCCCTCCGAGGACCTCGGTGCCCGGGTGCCACCATGTGGGAAAGTCAGGGTGGCCTTCCTGTATCTGCAGAGAGCGTGAGCAGCGGGAGCGGGAACAGCGCCTGGAGGCCTTCCACGAGGGCAAGGAGAAGGCGCGGCTGGAGCGGGAACGAGAGCAGCTTGATCGCCAGTGGCAGCGCCTGGAGCGGGAGCGCCTGGAGCGTGAACGCCTGGAGCGGGAGCGGGAGCGCGTGGAGCGGGAGCGCCGGCGTGAACAGGAACGTATCCAGCGGGAGCGTGAAGAGCTGCGGCACCAGCAGGAGCAGCTACGCTATGAGCAGGAGCGGCGGTCGGTGGTCAGGAGGCCCTACGACATTGGGCGGTAAGGCTGCAGCCAGAGCGGGGAGTGGCTGCATCCACCTTGGTGTGGGGAGTTGGGAGTGCTGAAGATGGACACCTGGGCAGAGCTCATAGTTGCTGCCTCTGCAGCTAGTAGAGTATCTCCAGAGCGGCCCCTTGCTGGAGGCTTGAAGATGCTCTTGCCTTAGTCCTTTCATTGGCGCTGTGGCTCCTGGGGGCGCTCGACACTGTCTCGTGGGGAGGAGACAGGCCGGCACACGTTAGGGCGTGTCCCCTGCCGCCTCCTTCGGGCTCACATATCCTCCCTGGAGTGAGAGCCACGGAGACGGTGCTGTGGAAAAGCAGGTTGCCTTCTTCTAAGAAAGGAGGATTATCTCTCTCCGCCTTCTCTGAGCTGCTTAACTGATGGTCTCCCATCACCCCACCACCTTTGAGCCTAATTTTCTAGTAAAAATTAGGAAGAAGATAATTGGAGACCATCCCAAGTTGTGTGTAGTTCGCTGTCACCCAGTCTAATTCCTTTGCTTCTGTAAAACACGGAGAGAAGTTCAGATTACCATAGATGATGAGTTGGAAATGTGGTAACTCAGAACGTTGTTTCTGGAGAATCAAATATTTCATTTTACTTGCATTTGAGCTCTTGTGGGGATCAAGGTATTAACAGACTTTTGATACAATTAGTTCACACAGTGGTTCTTCTTTCAGGACTGTCAAATGAGAATGCCAGAGTGCCTTTTGGTAGTTTGGGGTTTTTAGTATATCAAATCAAAGCAATAATGACTGAATGTTTAGAGATTAGCCCTGCAGGACATTTTAAATGATACTGTGTCTGGAGAGAGCATTCCAGCTCCACCCTCTTTATTTTTTCCCCTCATTCTCTCTCATAAGTGAAATTTGCATCTTTTTTAAAATGAAAAACAGGCGAGATGACACCAGTTGGCCAGAAGGAAAGCGCATGGCCATGGAGGACAGGTACCGCCCGGACTTCCCTCGGCCTGATCACCGTTTCCACCACTTCGACCACCGTGACCGGGGCCGGTACCAGGAGCATGTAGCTGACAGGTCAGTGCCCCACCCCTCTCCAGCAGGGGTGGGTCTCCATCTCTTCTCGTGCTGGAGGTTCCTAGTGACCGCCGCATGAGGGATTTAGAGACAGACCTTGAGTGGGATGTGGGAATTGGTGGTCCCTTAGGGCATTTTTGCTTTGACTATGGGGAAGGCCTCGTGGTGTGTGTTTCTCGCACTGTCCTCTTAGGATGCACAGGTCCCAGGCTCTGGGTTGCATAGCTCCCTGGGGTCTCCCTGGCCACTCTTCCTTCTTGTCCCTCCCCCGGCAGGAGTTGCACTGGGGCACAGGTCTTTGAGGAGGGGAGGGCATGGCCCAGCCTCCTTGTTCTTACAGATGAGGAAGTGGTTTAGAGAAAGGCTGTGACCCACTGGAGCCATCTGCAGGGGTCACTGACCCGCATGGGGCCCAAGCCAGCCTACACCAAGGGGACTGACTGCAGGATGTGGCAGTGGCCCTCTCAGGCCTGCTTTATGTTTTAAGGGTCAGTGCCTCTTTAATGAAGACTGTCTCATTTATTGGAAAGGCAGCCCTTGATTTTCCAGTTGAAGCATTCTCTCTAAGTTTCTCATTGCGCTCCCCCAGGCTGCATATCCTTGAGCCATTTCACTGCTCATTAGCTCCTCCATGAGGGAAGGGAGATGGGGGTGAAGACAGCCTGAGACACCACTCATTTATTTAATCATGGCCAGACTTGGTTTCTGATGTGTTAGTCACATGGGTCAGATCATACCACAGGTTAAGACCACCAAGGCTTTCTTATTACCCAGTTTGTCACCAGGCCACAGGTTAATTTGGCATTGGCTTCGTGGGTTGTGTCTCTATCTTCTGAGACCCCTGTGAGGGATTTTAGTTCAGTAAAACCTTCCTCCCCACTTTCTTAGGCTCTGACTTCACTCCTACCCCCAGGGAGCTGTCAGCCAGCTCTTTTTTCAGGCCTGTCCATCAATTGACTATTCTCATGTGGTGAAAGAGTATAAGTACCCCAGTTGTTGGACTCTTCCATGTGGTCTGCAGCAGTGTCAGGGAGAGCCGTCAGCTGCCACTGGAATGAGATACTTCTGTTTTGCAGGAGGGAAGGTTCAAGGTCAGTGATGGGAGAGCGAGATGGGCAGGTGAGTAAAAGCCAGACCTCAGGCTGGGAGCGTGGCTGCTTCTGTGCAGTGGGCAGACGTGGACATCAAATACATAGGGCTTGTTCTTCACCTTATTCAATAGGAACTGAATAAAGAGGATTGATTGTCTGCTTATGTAGTGTGCCTTCCAGTCTAGACATGTGGGACCTCCCAAACGGGGGCTTAGCAGCCTGCCGGAGTCATTTAGCCTGTGTTTTAGGGCATCCCTGTCAGGTACTGGGGTGGTTGCCTCTGTCTGAGGGTCTGTGGGTGCCCTAGGGTGTCAGCTCAGAGGAGAGCGGATGCCACCCCCACGAGACAGATGGGGGCAGCATCAGAGTCATGGCTGTTTAAATGGGGTCGGGAGGTGGAGGGGATGGTGAAAGAATATATAGCCTCTCTTGCTCCCAAGATGTGCTGACCTCCAGAGCACTGACTTGGTTGGCCAGGGGCATTGAACCACTCCCAGTAGCACTGCTGGCTTCCAGGCCTCCACAGTACTGAGCTAGGGGTCTGAGGGCGCTGGCCTGCCCTAGTGGTGTAGGGGAAGCTTCCTGTCACCAGCAAGGAGCAGGTGTTGGTCGTCTTCAGGGAGGATGGGTCTGAGTGATGCTTTGGTGGACCCAGAGCCTGGGACTGTCCTTGTTCACAGGGCCACGGGGCCCTCTGCTGGTCCTTCATGTGCATCAGTGATGGAGCTTTAGGGGTACTTGGGGTTCTCAAGTGAGGAAGGGATCAAGAAGTGTCAGAAGGGGCCTGGGCAGGGCCTCTTGGGTGGCAGGTTCTACAGGTTGACCAAACCCAGAGGGTGGGCCTGCCACAGGCCTATCNTCAACCTTTTTTTTTTTAATAATTTTTTTTAATGTGGACCATTTTTAAAGTCTTTATTGAATTTGTTAAAATATTGTCTCTGTTTTATATTTTGTTTTTTTGGTCTTAGCTCCCTGACTAGGAACTGAACCCACAGCCCCTCCACTGAAAGGTGAAACCTTAACCACCAGACCACCAGGGAAGTCCCTTGATTTCATCTCCTGAGATATTTTCTCAGTGAACAGCCTAAGACCGGAGTTTCACTTTTGTATTACTGACAGCTGCTCTTTGACCCAAACATTTATAACAGCCACTGGTTTATTTCTCATCCACATGAACTTTACAATGGAAAGAAAATTAAAGTACCTAATTTTTAGACCCCATCGTGCAAATGAGCTGCCTTTCCGATGTCAACAATGGTGTACACTGATGCAAAGTTGAGCCTGGAAGGAGGGAATCATTTTCCCCCTTCTTCAGCTTTCCTTTGGGACAAAACAGCAGCTAAAAGCTTTAGCTATATTAAATCCCAATACTTATCTGCCAGGAAATTTAATCTAGAAAAGAGAGGACACTTCTCTTGGACACCACTCCAGGAGGGGACTCCTGAAGCATTTCTGCATGGTTTTGTTTATACTTAGGCATGTCTCGGTCCATCAGCTGACAAGAACAGCATTATGCATGCCTTTTTGTAATTGTGTTATCCAAGGCCACACTAAAAGAAAGGGAAGAAAAGGGGGTTAAAAAAAAAAAAGTGAGATTGTATCTACAAACAAAATAAAACAGCATTTCTCTGCTTCTGCCTTTCATTTAGAAGAAACAAAACTTTCTTTCAAATATTTTAGGGACTACTGGAGGCTGTCTTGTTTGAGCTCTCACCATGTGTCCATCTGTGTCTATTAGGCTTCTCTTCTCTTCTCTGCTCATTGTTGTTGGTGTTGTTCACTCACTAAGTCCTGTCCAACTCTGCAACACCATGGACTACAGCATGCCAGGCTCCCCTGTCCTCCACTGTCTCCCAGAGTTTGCTCAAATTCATGTGCATTGAGTCAGTGAGGCTATCCAACCCTCTCACCCTCTGCCACCCCCTTCTCCTTTTGCCTTCAATCTTTCCCAGCATCAGGGTCCTTTCCAATGAGTCAGCTGTCATTTCCTGCATCTCTGTCTCTTTCTCTCTCTCTTCAGCCTTTAGCTTCTCTGGCTCACATAACTCAAAATCTGAGATGTAAGTTTCAGGTGAGTCTTAATCCAGCAGCAATGTGAGCACAGCAGTTTCTTTTTCTGAATTTTTCTCGTCTGCTTCTTTGTAGGAGGCAGAGGTATGTGCTAATCCTTAGATTTCCTTTTTGGCCACAGGATTGGAGTCACCAACACCAGGGTTATTATATGCTTTTTGGCTCCTGTCAGAAGAGTACATTTTCCAAATAGTGGGGGGAAAAAAAATCGGATCTGGTGATGATCCCTGCATCCATCACTGTGTGTGGCAGTGCATGGGTGTAGGGAGTGGTAGGTTATCCTGATTGGGCTAAACCATAGATTTACTCAAGGGATTAGGCTTGGGTCAATCCCATCTAAACTCTATGAGTGACACACTCTGGATATTGTTGGTGAGACACATATACCTACAGAAATAGACACAAGAATCTTTATGCCCTTACTCCAGCAGCCCTACTTTAAGGGAAATATTCTAAAACACAATAATGAACATATTTATGGATATATTCACTATTATTTTTAAGAGCAGAAAGCCAGAAGCATCCTCACTTTTAATCACTCATTTATTCCACAGCAGCTTTTTTTTTACAATGGGGTAGACTTTTGTACTAGACTCAGGAAATGTCTGGGGAGATGCCTACAAGAAGATACAGTATGGTTGTTACACTCAAGGTTCAGAGTGGAAGAGAAAGTAAATGCACAGCTTCACCAAGATCATGAGTTTGAACATAGTAGACACAGAATATGCTATGGGAGTTCAGAGGAGATGTACCCAATTAGGAGTTGTGGGATAACAGCAGGGAGGCTTCCTGGAGGAAGTGAGACTGAAAAGGCCAGTGAGAGTGAATCACTCAAGGGGAGTGGGGATGGTTACGGGTAGTGGTGGTTGTGGTGGTGGGACCAAGAAAAATACTAACACCTGGGTCCTACCCCTACAGGTTTGGTTTGTATTGGACTGTGTGGGGCCTGGAGAGCCCTGTAATTGTTTAAAAGACTACGTTGATAAGCTCCTTAGGGTAATTGTTTAAAAGACTACGTTGATAAGCTCCTTAGGGTAGGTGGATAGAACATGGAACCCTTCAGACCAAGGCTTAGGGGCAGGAGGTGAGTGCTAAGATGTGGACGCTGAGACTAAGGGGAGAGTACATTCTGGTTCTGAAGTAAATTAGGAAAGGTGATGAGGTTGACCATCAGTGTTTATGGTCCTCTCTCTCTCCTTCCCTGCAGGAGTGCCTGCAGGATCAGGCAGTTCCCAGCTACCATCCAGCCCTTCAGGACCCCTCCCTTCCACAAGAACTCAAGTTAGATTGTTCATCTGGTTACTATTGTTACAAATCTTTTATTCTACATAAGAGAAGAGCACGGATTCAGTCCATAAACACTGTATAGCACTATACCCTCTATATAAAAAAAAACTTGGCTCTCAACAATAATTGATGATCAAAGAAGCATTTTCCTTCTATCCTCAAGGTTGGGCCAGGGGATCATTGCAATTAAGAAAAGGGTACCAGAAGGGTGCTAAGGGAATCCTGGGGGTGGATCCATAACCCTCTGGATCTGGGTTTGTATTCTGAGTTTGAGTCCTGATTCCACCAGTTAGTAGAAGTGTGACCTTGGACAAATC
>SJYV01009579.1:22-13908 GCA_006410875.1 Neotragus pygmaeus | reverse complement strand
CACAGTTCAAAAGCATCAATTCTTTGGTGCTCAGCTTTCTTTATGGTCCAACTCTCACATCCATACATCGACTACTGGAAAAACCATAACTTTGACTATATGGACCTTTGCCAGTAAAGTAATGTCTCTGCTTATAATTACATCCAATTTATAGAACTAAAGGTCAAAATTTACCAATTTACACTATTTTAGGAGTTTATGGTTGTATCGTGGTCTTTAAATCCCTAAATTGGTCACACTTATGGTGCAGTACTTAGAATTCTGGGGTCTCAAAAGAACAGAGTTGGAGGAGTCACACTCTCTAACTTGAGAGGATACTACAATCTATAGTGATTAAAACAGTTTGGTATGGCACAAAAATAGACACACAAATCAGGGGACAAGAATAGAGAGCCCATAAATACATATACATACTTATGGTCAATTAATAATTATTAATTAATAAATTAATATGACAAAGAGGCAAGAATATACAATGGGAAAAAGACAGTCTCTTCAATAAAGTGATGCTGGGAAAACTAGACAGCTACATAAGAATGAAATTAGAACATTCTCTAACACCATATACAAAAATAAACTCAAAATGGATTAAAGACCTAAATATAAGACCAGAAATCATAAACTCCTGGAGGAAAACATAGGCAGAACTTTCTTTGACATAAATCATAGCAGTACTTTTTTAAATCTGTCTCCTAAAAATAAAGGAAACAAAAGCAAAAATAAACAAATAGGACTTAATTAAACTGAAAAGCTTCTGCATAGAAAAGGAAACCATTGAAAAAACAAAAAGACAACCTGGAAGAAAATATTTGCAAATGATATGACTGATAAAGGATTAATATCCAAAATATACAAACAGCTCACACAAAGCAACATCAAAAAACAANGCTTCCCAGGTGGTGCTAGTGTTAAAGAACCCGCCTTCCTGTGCAGGAGATGTAAGAGACACAAATTTGATCCCTGGCTCGGGAAGATCCCTTGGAGAAGGGCATGGCAACCCATTCCAATATTCTTGCCTGGAGAATCCCATGGACACAGAGAGTCTGGCAGGCTGCAGTTCATGAGGTCACAAAGAGTCAGACACAACTGAAGTGACTCAGCATTCACACCACATGTTAGGAAAAAAAAACAAACTCTGGCCTTTCAGCTTTGGTTTGCATTTTTCTTAAGAAAACCACCAATAGGACCTCAAACAAATCTTCCCCATGATGTTGTGTGTTACTTCACTTGACTACGAGGTAGAAGAATAACCCATCATTTTATTTCACTTCCATCTGTAGCATGGATACCCTAGAAGTTAAGTTTAGTTTAGTTTTTCTTTTTTTTTTCCTTCCCAGGAACTGAAGGTGAGTTGAGCATTGTGACATGGACTTATAGTCCAGAGAGTACAGAGGCTTCCCTTGTTCAGTGCCTCCTGTGTTCAGGTAATGTTGAAGACATTTGAGTTGTGTCATCCCTAAACCTCATGTTAATCCAGCAGAGACGGGCATGATTATCTCCATTTTTCAGATGAGGAGACTGAGGACTGGGGAGGGAAGGTTAAATTATTTATTCAAACTTATGCAGGTAAAAATGCAAATTCATTGTCAGAGTGGGGTGGGTGCTATGGCCCGTATCCAGGAGAGGAAGGGGAGGTACGCACTAGCAGGCAGACCACCCCTCTCCTTACCGACGCCTCCTTGGTGTTGGTCTCCTCTGATGCTGACTTGGCCACCTTTTGGATGATGGGAGCAATGTTGGTGGGGCCGTAGAGCTGGAGTTTGGGAAGGCAGCTCTGATAGGCTTCCACAACTCCTTGAATCCCTGAGGTAAAATTGGCAAAGATCAATAGCTAAATAGTCTTCTAAATATATTTAAGAATACACACATATACACATGAAGGATTAACTTCCTCAAGGAGTCCTTATCAATAGCACATTTATGTTCTTAAGATAAAAAAGAAAACATCACATCTGGGCTGGTGTTTCTGCCTCCGTTCCACTAAAATCATTCTCTTTAGGCATTTTAATTATTTTTTGAAATTGGCTTGGGAAGAATTTATTAATGAATGATTGTGTTTCCTACAGAATACAAACAAGCCTTTTTATGACAAAGTGAATATTCTAGACCAAGTTAAAAAAATGGCAGTTACAAACCTATGTATTCCTGAAACTTTTGTACACTTTCAAATATAAGGGATTCATGCTGGGGATATTTTGCAACCCTACAGCTTAAAACTCAGAGAGAAATCTTTTAGTCAGAACTCATCCTCTTAAAAGGCTCACATTAAAAGCGATCATTTTTACAGGTGAAGAAACTGAGGCTCAGAGAGGTTTGTTGCAGACTCAGGATTCACACAGGTGTGTCTTGCTCTAAGGGCCACGCTCAAGGCTTTAACATTTCTCTAGTTTTTGCACCACCCTGTTGACTCTAGTACACCAGTTCCAGGCCACATATGGAACATATGTGAATAATGTATACATACAGCCATCTCTCCAGAGGCTAAAGCCTTTGCGGGCAAGAATTGTACCTTCCTCTCTCATAAGCTCAAGGCATGTCAGGCACATAGTAGCTGCTCCCCAAACGTGTGATGGATGAAGAAAATGACTGTTACTGTTATCTGTTGGGGACTACAAATGATGCTCATCACCATGGGCACCCTTCATTTAAGGGGGCTTCCATCCAAACATCGTGACAGGTGGGCTTTGTTTGTGGAGCTTCTCCCAGCCTGAGTCTTGACTGCACACTGAAGTTTCTAATCATGACGCACAGTGACACAGTCCCATTACCAGTGATTTTTGTTCAAAGGGTCTTCTCCGTGCCTGTGCCTGTGTTCCCTCTCTCATCCCTGTTTCATCTCATCCTCCTAAAGCCCTCTCTATCCTAAAACAGCACACTGGTCCTTCAGGCCAGAGAGACTCACAAAGTCCCTCCTGTGATTGTTTTCTGTCCATATCTTTCTAACCAGCTTTTGGGCCTCTTGGATGTAGCTGTATTCTGTTTTACCTTCATACACGTGCATGTAACAAAATGTGTGTGAAAATGACTGAAAGTGTTCCATTCTCTTTAGTCTGCCATTCTAAAGACAGATACCAAATCAATATACATAGCCTGGTTTTGAAGTTAAGTGATACTGAATAGAAGTCCTTTATCTTTTTTGGCCCTTGAGTTTTCGCTTAAGATAAGCAAGTTTGAATTCTCTTTCAAAGGTACCAGGCAGATACATTCTACGATGTGAAGCAGGTTAACATGGGATATGTCCTTCACTCTGCTTTGATGAAAAATCACTCTTACAGTTGAAGAGCAGGGATGGTTCCATGTGAGGGAAGCCTAAATTGTAATAAACTTGGCATGAAGGATGGTAAAAGGGAATAAGAGCTGAGTGGAGATCTGGTCTTAGAGGTTGTTCTGTGCAGACCTGGGGGTACTGATGTCATGTTTTTGGACAGTTAGTGCCAGATTTGTGAAAGAAACTGCAGAAAGCTCGACATCCCTCACAGGAGCTGAATTAACTCTGTTCTGAGTTCCTCCTTGACAGGAAGGAGGAGAGACACAAATGTTTCCACCAGCCCACAGTAAAAATGTCTTACCATTTTCATAGCAAAAGATTTGCTTGGCTCTATTTATCATTTAGAAACTAGGAAAAATGATTCTAGGAAATAATTTATCATCATAGACATCATCATTATTTTGTGAAATGTGTTGGAGAATCTCCAGCTGGAAATAACAGAATAGGGATCAAAGTCTTTGAGGAGCTCTTTCTGGCACAAAACCATTGAAATGACTTCATTACCAATATGGTAAGATTGTCATATGATGTCCATACTTCCCCCCTCTTCTTATTACTACACAGGAAGTTGTGAAAAATAAATACTTGATGACAACTTGGAAAGCAGAAAGGGGGTTACCTCATCACTGCCCATCAGGTGACCCTTCCCTCTTTTTTTTTTTTTGACCAAAGAAATCCAGAATTAGGATTGATATTCTTGCTCGCTCAAGACCAATTCTGCATTCTGCCTTTTCCAGCTCTTATATCTCTGTTCTCTGTTATTTGGGTCCAGGGAGCCTAATTCTCTGCTGTGGACAATCATCACTGATATACTGCATCAGGAGAGAGAAACTAAGATGGGAAAAAGGGGAAGGGAAGGGCTGTGGGACCCTGGCTCCCTTTCACATCGTGATTTACCTGCACATTCCGGGTTGTCTTCATTAAAGTTGATGGCGAAGTCATGAGAGACCTGGACACCAATTAAAATTTACAAAAGGAAGACAGGAGAATGACGACATTAATCCAGTCAGGAGGCACTGGGGTTAGAGTTTGCAAACAGACGCTCGTTACAATCATTTTGTGTCAAGCAGCAGGAACCATTTTAAGCCTTTACAGAATCTCTCTGAGATGGAGGGTGGATTCTCAGCTCCCTGTGGAGTTGAGGTGACAGGGAGATTTTCTAGAATCAGATAAATGCTGACAAGGGAGGGAGAATAAGGTATATGAAAAAAAATACAAGGAAAGATTTCAGAAAAATGTTAACTCCAAATAGCTTCAAGAGAGAAGTGGCCTCAGAACAGAGGCTAGATTTGGCTGAGTTCTATTTGGACCAAGTGATTAAAAAATGATAACTCAATAACCCAAGCTGTCTGCTCGAGATGGCTATGCTTACAAAGGCTCCAGCTAAGCTGTTGACATTTACGACTCATTCTAACATAATATATAGAACTGCTGGGCAGGAGGATTTTCACATACATACAGGTAAAAATAGACTCTAGCTTTTGGAAAAGTAATAAAGTAACATAATTTGGAAACTTCCAATACAGATTCCTCTACCTGGTGGGACCTATGTACAATACAAGGTTAAATAACATGTGGCTTATTTTTTTGTTTCTAAAACTTGATAAAATAAGAAGTGTGTCCTGGCATTTAGACATTTTTATTGGGTCAAATGTAATTTTACTGAGGTTTCCATTTCAAAGGCTATTTCCCAAAGCACTGACTTTCTGGGGCCTCGAAAATAAATATTGTGGTAAAAATCCCTTTTTTCCCAGCGGCGGTCAGAGCTGATGCGGTTGGTGCCCTACCCACATTCCCTTGCCCTTGGCTCTTCCAGGCAACTCAATCAACTGTCAGTTATCTTACCTGGTTTATTTACCTTAAGTTTTCCTTGGGCTTCCAGAGCTGGCGTGGCTTACCCAAGTGACAGGCAAAAAGTGTTGGGGAATTAATGTCCCCCGAGAGCAATGTCCCTGGAGAGTAGCTCTTCATCATGGGCTGACAGGAGGCTGTGAATCAGTATCCCAGCCCTCTAATCCCTTGGGGTCTGTGTGTACTCTGCACTGTCTCCCAGGATTTGGTTTTGGCTGTCCATGCTGGTAATGACTTGTTAGAAAACCCTATATTGACTTCTTCCCATTTCCCCTCTCTTTACTGAGGCTTTCTCCACTTCTCAAATAAACTGCTTAGTTCCTAATCCTTGCTGCAAGGTCCCTGGAGAGTGTGCAAACTAAGACAGATGTGATTGTGACTCAGTTTCAATGCAAACTGAGATTTTATCCTGAAGAAATAAGTCATGGTAACCTTATAAATTCTCTGGGGGCACCTGAGTTGCTGAGACCATCAGGGCCTGTCTGGAGCAGAGGGGAGATGAGGCATGGAGATGAGGCATGGAAAAGGGGTATCTGAATGGCTTTGGGGGAATAGAGTGAGGATGCATAAGGGATGCCTGGTAGGGTAGCAAGAAGAAGTTAGCTATTAGGCAGAGTGGATCAGGAGGAGGATCAGAACTTTAGCTAACAGCTAGAAAAAGTTGCTTTAGGAGGGGGATCAGGCAGATGTCAGGGATGAGGACAGGAAGGCCTGGAGCCAGGTAAGGCACACACCTTTAACTTCAGCCCCACTGAGCCAAGGCTACTTAGGGGGATTGGGGTGTATGCTTACACATCTCAGGGCAGCTGGACTGGTGGTTGTCCAGGTTCAATTCCAGGCTAGAGGCTTAGCAGCTCTGTGAGGAAGGTGGGCACCCACCTGCTCACATCCTGGAACTGATACCCCATCTGAAGGGGACTGCATCTCCTGAGCTCTGGTTAATTCTTCTATGTATGATCTTCTAATTTTAGTATTGCCAGGTCTTTCAGTTTTTCCAGAGAAGCCAGAAATCTGACATTTTCATGAAATTGTCTAATTCTTTAAAAAAAAAAATTTTCAGAATATATTTGTGGCCTGATTAACACCTATAAGCCAACAGTTGACAACACTTGATCTATATTCTTTCCCCACCATGCGCTCCATTTCCAACAAATGCTTCCAGAATTCTGTAGCATGGCCAGCAGGGAGAACAGTGTGGGCCATAGGTAAACAAGAAGGAGGACAGGTCATGGAGACAGGCTACTCCATCACTGTTCACTCCAGCAGGAAAAGGAAGGTAGACTCCTTTTTTCATGAAAGGCCTTCAGTCTGACTGCTATGGGATGGGAGCAAAAGTTGGCATCTGCCTCCTGATGTGTAGCTCAGATTAGGTCAGTAAAAGAGAAATTAATGACTGGGCCGTATTGCTTGCATTTATTTGGGACTGCAGAAGCCTCCTAAGGAACAGGGGTNCAGTCTGACTGCTATGGGATGGGAGCAAAAGTTGGCATCTGCCTCCTGATGTGTAGCTCAGATTAGGTCAGTAAAAGAGAAATTAATGACTGGGCCATATTGCTTGCATTTATTTGGGACTGCAGAGGCCTCCTAAGGAACAGGGGTCCCTGCTCCTCCCCAAGATTCTCCCATCTGGGCCATCTGGTATACCATGGGAGAGTGCCTCAGCCCCACAGCAGCACAAATCTCTCCATATACCGTCTTTGCCTTCTTTGTGTCATGAGAAATTGGCATCAAGGTCAAACAGGATTCCAGTGTTTTTACAGTAGCCTTTCAGCTCCAAATTCTCTGAACCCAAGTAGCTCTTTCCTCAGGATTTCTCTGTATCTCCCACACAAGATTGGCACTTAGGAACTTGGGAGGAGGGAGTCTGTAGATTTCACTGTCATGGATTTTCACTGTCAGAATGGTCAATAGGGTCTTTCTCCAGGAGAGATCTGAATAGATGGGCTCTGAGCCATTGAAGATCAATTTCCAAGTGTTTCCACAGTCTCTGACTTGTCTATATGAAGCTAAACAAGTTTTCATTTGGAATTAACTCTGAGACAGCCCATCGAGAATCCCAGGAGAATGGGTGACATCTATATGCCAGCTGGAGGAGCTAACCTCACTGGTTGTGAAGATCACTTCTGACTATGGGCCTTTACGTGATTATATTAAAGGTTGAAAGTGTGGAACTTCTGTGAGGGAAACCCACGCCATCCTTTGTAAAACACCCACTCACCGTGTACTCTGGGGGTATCCTGGCACCGAACCCAAAGGCTGGGAACATTTTGTCACTGAAATTAAAAAAGAAGTTGCTGTATTTTTTCATCTAATGAGAAAGAAAAACATAAACCTGCATTGCCTCCCTAGAACAGGTCATTATGCCAAATGCTAACTCATGCTTTTTGATTACTTATGGTAACAGGGGACAGCAATAGAGTGGAAAATTGAAATAAAGAAATAATCCCCAAAGCTCATCACTTTACTGCTTTCCTATACTATAGGTGAGAAGTGAGTAGGAGAAGAATGAACACTGATTGGCACTACAACACCAGATATGAGGCCATGTCTATACTTGGTTCATTTTCATATAACATTTGAAGATCCACCTACTTTTTATTCCTGTTTTGTTGATGAATAAACTGAGCCTCAAAAAGTCTAAGAAAGTGAACTAAGGTGTTTACCAGCAAGCACTGCTTAATTCCAAAGCCTATGAATTTTCTATTATACCATCAAAACTTAATGATTATGTACAGTATTAAATGTGGTTTCCTCTTGTGTTTTCTGTAACTGGGCCCCTGATCAGACCACAAACAAGACACTTCTTAAGTGAATTTTGTGCTGTCAGGGGATTGTTACAGTGGAGCTCAGGAATATTGCTCTTTGAAGAGAGCACGTCCTTCTCAGGACACCTACTTTTTATTTGCTCTCCCATTAAAGACTCAATTGAGATTTGTTCTTGGAGCAATTCCTCCATTTCTCAATTCTCACAGAGTCAGTCAAGGAGAAGAGGAAATTCATATAAGGGCTCACTGTCCCTGGAATGTCTCTGGAAGCAGAAGGGGAGCCCCAGGCTGAGAAGTCAAAGGAGCAAAGCCAGACTGTCACCCATCACCATCTACTGATTTAGATAGAGGTCACTGGTAGCCAAAGACGGCTTTGATGGACCTTCACCAAAATACATCCAATTTGACCAAATTTGGGGCAGGGGTTGGGAGATTCAGAGAAATAAGAATTCTTTGAAATCAGAGGCTAACTTTGTCAGAAAAATGACATGTTCCCCCTTTCCCTCTCTGTTATGTAGATATGGACTTTGCCTATATCTAGCATGTATTAGGGTATTAATGATGATAAACAGAAAATCATAAAAGCTTATAAAGGATTAGACACAGGTCTGAAATACTTCTGGGCCTCGAAAATATTGAAATGCTTTGTCTCAGAGATTCCTTCTTAGCTAGGATAAGGGTAAAGACTGTGAGGGAGTTTTTAGAAGTACTTTCTAGTTAAGTCTGGAAGAAACCTGTTCTGGGTGGAGAATGGGTTCAGCTTCTTCCAACTCAGATGGCTCAGAAGTCAAAGCAGAGGAAATTAGGAAGCTCCACACTTTTTATTTTCTTTGATGAGTTTAAGAGAGGTGAGATCTAGTATTCTGTTTCTAATCAGCAAACAAGTGTTTCAGATTTTATACCCTCAAGCCACCCTTGGGGATTTGAAGTTTACTGACCATGAGGCACTGTTATACAATTGAGTTTCAACAGCAGGAAGGTAGGGAAAATGTCTCACCTACAAGGGGAATAATTAATGAGTCATGAGGGTGTCAATTCTTTGAAGTTAACCACCACACAGGCTCTAATAAGCATACTAAAGAAAAAAAAAAATCAAGCCTAAGAACAATAGATTTAAGTATTCACTTTCCCTGATTAAAAATAAAATGAGACAGAGAAAGGGAAGGCAAGTTGAGCACACAAGCAAGTGAAAGCTTGCCAACACATCAGGGAACTTAAAATGAGACCTACCAGCACTTATAGAAACTACTGAGATGACTGGTAGAACCTCCCAATCTGGAAAATTCAAGGCAGATTGAATTTTCTGAAGGCAATATTTCTTACTATTGGAATGAAATAGTATAAAATATGATCAAAGAGCCCAGGGTTTACAGTGGCAATGAGCTTGCTGTCTTGAACTTAGGGAAAGGCCCTGGTCAGATGATATCCCAATGGGAGATGCATTTTTGTCTTCCCAGGTAAGGAAGAAGGGGCTACAGCAAGAGAACAATTAAAGGAAAGACTGTGTCCATAAGGAAATGGAGATGAACTCAGTAAAATCGCATTTTAGAACAGCTACACATTAAATAAAGGCTGTTCTCTAAAGCGGTGGTCTTAAAGTTGGGGTATGTGGAGGTACAAAGCCCTTCTATAGATATAAGAGCATGGCTTCTTTGCTTTTAAAGGAAATCAATATTCAGCTCCTTTACCTCCCCATGTATTCTTTGCTGGAACTGATTTGGGAACGTCTGTGATTGAAGTTCCTGCTTCTCATTCACACCTCCCATCTCCCAGTTAGCCTCTGCTCACCCACGCAGGATCTCAGCCACCCTGTGCACTGCTCCCCTTTGTAGAAGCTCCAAGCAGAATACAAAGGGACATTTCCTGATGAGAATGACTGCTAGCAAACAAATCCTTTCGTGAGTCAGGTAGTTGCTAGTTTTTGCTTAAAAGAACTGTTGGAAGTGCTGATGTCAGATGGTAGACCATTAAAAATATCTTTTGATGATAGATATGTAATTTTTTATATAAAACTTTGAATTGAAAGAACTGCATAACACTGCTGGGCAAACTCTTTCCATTACCGTGGACTTATAAAAACAAGCTTTCTTAGTATTTACATTGACAAAACAAAAAATTGAATTAGAACTGATGCTGGACTTTTCCATTCTGGTCAGAGGGGGCAGTTACCCACAGATATGTAAACTAACTGGGGAGTATCTGTTTCATTAAGATTAAAAAAAAAATTTATGGATAATAATCGGTTATCGAAATTTCCCAAATATTTATGATCAATTAGGCAACAATAATGATTATAATAGAAACCAAACCAGAAGATATTTTTAAATGCTTCAAATCTTTTCATTATAGTAAATTTTAGAAATTGGAAATTTTAAGTTTATATTCATATTTTAATTAAAGACATAATATAGTCATCAATTAAGGAATTTTAAAGCAAATTTTAAAGATACATTGGGATGAAATTCTATGGGAAAAGGGAATGAAAATATGACTTCATGAAAAACAAGAAACAGAATTCTCAACTCAAACTGATGAACTTGTTTACGCAGTTTTTAAATGGATGATGGTGGGTATCAAGTGGAGTTTAGTTCTGCTGGATGCATTCAGTAGAGTTATGTAAGAGTTTTATTTTTAAATGTCCATATTTATATGACATTAGAATTTTCATTCTTTGTCACTATTTAAACTCATGATGGAAAATGTTAGATTTCAGTATAATAGGGTGTGAAGGTTATATGTTTAAACATTCTTTTTAGGGGTATGTGAGCCAAAAATTTTACAGGTCATTGGTATAAAATGACTTTTAGGTCTGACACTATAGTTCTTTTCCCTTTTGTGTCAGTTGATGTTTTAAATATAAGTAAAGAGTATAAGCCTCTATCACTTCAGTTCAGTTCAGTAGCTCAGTCGTGTCCAACTCTTTGTGACCCCATGAATCACAGCATGCCAGGCCTCCCTGTCCATCATCAACCCCCGGAGTTCATNAGCAGAATACAAAGGGACATTTCCTGATGAGAATGACTGCTAGCAAACAAATCCTTTCGTGAGTCAGGTAGTTGCTAGTTTTTGCTTAAAAGAACTGTTGGAAGTGCTGATGTCAGATGGTAGACCATTAAAAATATCTTTTGATGATAGATATGTAATTTTTTATATAAAACTTTGAATTGAAAGAACTGCATAACACTGCTGGGCAAACTCTTTCCATTACCGTGGACTTATAAAAACAAGCTTTCTTAGTATTTACATTGACAAAACAAAAAATTGAATTAGAACTGATGCTGGACTTTTCCATTCTGGTCAGAGGGGGCAGTTACCCACAGATATGTAAACTAACTGGGGAGTATCTGTTTCATTAAGATTAAAAAAAAATTTATAGATAATAATCGGTTATCGAAATTTCCCAAATATTTATGATCAATTAGGCAACAATAATGATTATAATAGAAACCAAACCAGAAGATATTTTTAAATGCTTCAAATCTTTTCATTATAGTAAATTTTAGAAATTGGAAATTTTAAGTTTATATTCATATTTTAATTAAAGACATAATATAGTCATCAATTAAGGAATTTTAAAGCAAATTTTAAAGATACATTGGGATGAAATTCTATGGGAAAAGGGAATGAAAATATGACTTCATGAAAAACAAGAAACAGAATTCTCAACTCAAACTGATGAACTTGTTTACGCAGTTTTTAAATGGATGATGGTGGGTATCAAGTGGAGTTTAGTTCTGCTGGATGCATTCAGTAGAGTTATGTAAGAGTTTTATTTTTAAATGTCCATATTTATATGACATTAGAATTTTCATTCTTTGTCACTATTTAAACTCATGATGGAAAATGTTAGATTTCAGTATAATAGGGTGTGAAGGTTATATGTTTAAACATTCTTTTTAGGGGTATGTGAGCCAAAAATTTTACAGGTCATTGGTATAAAATGACTTTTAGGTCTGACACTATAGTTCTTTTCCCTTTTGTGTCAGTTGATGTTTTAAATATAAGTAAAGAGTATAAGCCTCTATCACTTCAGTTCAGTTCAGTAGCTCAGTCGTGTCCAACTCTTTGTGACCCCATGAATCACAGCATGCCAGGCCTCCCTGTCCATCATCAACCCCCGGAGTTCATTCAGACTCACGTCCATTGAGTCAGTGATGCCATCCAGTCATCTCATCCTCTGTCGTCCCCTTCTCCTCCTGCCCGCAATCCCTCCCAGCATCAGAGTCTTTTCCAGTGAGTCAACTCTTCGCATGAGGTGGCCAAAGTACTGGAGTTTCAGCTTTAGCATCATTCCTTCCAAAGAAACCCCAGGGCTGATCTCCTTCAGAAAGCCTCTATTATTTATTAAGAATGTACAAAAGGCAGAACTTCTATATCTAATTCTTACAAGTACTCTGCAGGGGAAGTTAGCTGAATCTTTCATTTGCTGTCAAGGAAACAAGGCTCAAGGAGTTTAACCTCAGGATGTGCACCAGACTAATTAAATCTGGGGATCAGGCCCAGGCACCAGCCTGTTTTTAAGGCTTCCCTAGTGGTTCCAAAGTGGAGCCAAGAGAACAATGGATTGGTGTCTGCAGAGTGAAAAAGATAGCACTGTAATGTGACTTCTGACTTCTAACCCAATCCTCTGCATTCCAGCCTGTTTCAGTTCTAACCGTACCTCACAGCACCCTATACAGCACTCTTCGAAAGAGACACTTGTCAGACACTCACATCTCTGCTGAGCCCTAGGAGTGGATGCCACCCTGGCCTTGGCAGCCTAAAGAGACCACATTGTTTGTAGGAGCTGGGGGAGGGCTACAACCGACTGGGAACAGATGAGCTCGTTTGGGAGGCACACACTTGGGGAGCTGGAGGAGACAGAAGGCAAGGGTCTCTCTCTCAGAAACACAGAGAAAATGGGCTAGCGGAGCTGCCTGCTGGGCTTAGGACCTGAGCCTCCCCTCAAGGCCTCCCTGAGAACTCTGAGCTTCATGCGTCTCTCAAGCTGTTCAGCTTCATGGATCAGCCCGTCATGACCCGTGAGCAGTGAATGTACAAGGCAGGAAGAAAACTCTTGGCTCTCAGAGGCTGAGAGGAATTTCAAGGTTTCTGAGATCAAATGCCTCTGTGTCGCTGCAGGTGGGCAAATGGAGCCTTCTGTCAGTTTTTACTCAACTGTTTCTTTTCGAGCAGCAACTTCACTGACTTTGATGCAAGAATAAATTAATTCCAAAGCCCCTACTTGCAATGTCCTGACTGTCTATTGTCTTTCCACCCACACAGAGAAGTGAGGGAAACTTGTCAGTGAACTTATTAGTGTGTGTGCCGATTCCAATGCTGAGGTGCTTTCTTCACATGAAAAATAAAAATGCTCCACTGAGTTGAAGAAATCTGATTTTCTTGGCCAGTTGGGACCAACAACTTTGGTATTTTCCTTTAAAAATTTAAAAAATAATTTATTTGAATTGGAGGATAATTACAATATTTTGATGGTTTTTGCCACATATAACATTAATCAGTTTTTTAAAAGAATCATCTGAGATGGTTCTTTATGTAACCTGAAGGTGATCTCTCTTACTTTTATCTGTACTTTTGAGGAAATACAAAAATCCTCCCTAGGCTTTGTCTGGCTCATATTATAAAGGGATAATAGCTCCAAAAGATGTGTGGGTCCCTCTGACTGTCTTATCTGCATTTTGAGTTTGAGGTAATCAGGAAACAGAAGTTCTGTAGCCTGTCCAATAAATCTGCCGCAGAGGCACAGCAAGGGCTCTGGGTGTTGGCTTCTTAATTTCTGGCCAAGCCATCAATTTGCTCTTTGGAATTCATTACTAGGCTGCCTTGTGCCTGCAGAGTCAGTCAAGGCCAAGTTTATTGACTCAACTAAGTGTCTATTGTGTTGTATTAAGTGCGTTTACCTACTTTATTTTATGAGCATTTCAATATTTAAAAGTTATTAAGAATCCTGAAGAAATTCTCACTCTTCTCTTAAATGGACACATTATGATACAAGGTAACAT
>SJYV01009578.1:0-13755 GCA_006410875.1 Neotragus pygmaeus | reverse complement strand
GTGGGGGGGGGGTGGTTTGCAATTTAAAATGGGAGGGGTGGTGCCAGAGAAAGTACCATTGAGGTGATGGACCTGGAGGAGGTGAGCAAGGAAGACATGAGGGTGCTGAGAGAGAGAATGTTCTATAGAGAGGAGACAGCGTCAGGCAGAGGCCCTGAGTGGGGAGGATGCCCAGGGTTTGAGAAACAGCCCCTAGGCAGAGGCATGAGTGCATGCGGTCATAGGGATCACCAGCGCACCCCTCAAGGCTAAGAAGGCAGTCCCAAGAACTGGCTCTTCCTCCGTGAGATGGAACATTGCCAGGTCAGGAAAGGAGGACTGAGAATTTCTGAGTGACATTTAATTTATTTTTTAAGATTAGTTGACTTACTTGGCTGCTCCGGGTCTTAGTTGTGACATGTGCGACCTTTAGTCACAACCTGCAAACTTAGTTGAAGCACAAGAGAATCTAATTCCCCAACCGGGGATTGAACCCGGGCACCCTGTGTTGGGAGCATGGCATCTGAGCCACTGGGCCAGCAGGGAAGTCCCTGATGAAGTCCATTTTGAAGATGGAAACTCTAACGGGAGCAGGTTTGTCGGGGAAGAGATGACCATTTTGGCCCAGGTGAAATTTGAGTCTCCAAATGGGGATGTGAGCAGACAGGTGTATAGACTGCTCAGCCGAGCCCTGGGGCCTGCCCACGTCTAGAGGTGGGGAGAGGAGGTGGGAGGAGGACCCGGGTGTTGGAGAGGAGGGAGTGATCAGCCGGGATAAACGCTGTCCTTGAGGACAGAATTGACACTGGATTTGCCAGCATGGGTGCCATTGTTGACCTCGAGAAGCAGCGTGGGTTGAGAGGTAGGGCCAAAACCCTGACCGAGCAGGTCGAAGACAGACAAGGAGAGAGGATTTGGAAACAGTAAGTGCAGAAGACTCCTTCAAGCGGGTTTTGCCGGTAAGGGGAGCAGAAAATGGGGCAGTAGCTGGAGGGAAAGGGGGCTGAGAGAGAGGGTTTTTTTAAGATGAGAAAAAATCTTAATTGCTTTTTTTAATTTAAATTTTATTTCATTTTGAATTCGAATAGGTAATATGTTCCCATGATACAAGTTATAATAAGGTTAAAACAATCACTGCACATTTTGCATAAGAATACAAAAGTATGTTCATCACTCAGTCCTGACTCTTTGCAGCCCCATGGACTGTAGCCTGCCAGGCTCCTCTGTCCATGGAATTCTCCAGGCAAGAATNTATAATAAGGTTAAAACAATCACTGCACATTTTGCATAAGAATACAAAAGTATGTTCATCACTCAGTCCTGACTCTTTGCAGCCCCATGGACTGTAGCCTGCCAGGCTCCTCTGTCCATGGAATTCTCCAGGCAAGAATACTGGAGTGGTGCTGCTAAGCTGCTAAGGCACTTCAGTCATGTCCGACTCTGTGCGATCCCATGTACCGCAGCCACCCAGGTTCCTCCGTCCATGGGATTTTCCAGGCAAGAGCACTGGAGTGGTAGCCATTCCCTTCTCCAGGGGTTCTTCCTGACCCGGGGATCATACGCGGGTCTCCTGCATTGCCCTTCCTTGGTGGCCTAGTCAGCAAAGAATCTGCCTGCAATGCAGAAGACCTGGATTTGATCTGGGGGTCAGGAAGATCCCCTGAGAAGGAAATGGCTACCCATTCCAGTATTCTTGCCTGGGAAATCCATCAACAGAGGCTGGCGAGCTATAGTCCATGGGGGCACAAAGAGTTGGACATGACTGAGCGACTCAGGACACGCCTAGTGATGGGAATCCCCCAGCAGTGAGAACTCCGGCTTTCAAACGTCCCCATCTCCCAGCCAGAGATTTCTACAGGCTGCTCCTGAGATTCTGATTGGTGACCCTAATGGGTCAAAGCCCGTGGACACTGTGCCCCATAATCCCACACATCACAGATTCTGAAGGGCATTTAAAACATTCTCCCTCCTACCCGGTCACTCTTCCACATCCCTCAGGTATTCAGTTCCTTGCCCTGGAGAGAGCCAGTGTGATCAGTGCACACATACCTGGGCAAACACACAGACACGCACAAACACACAGACACACACAACAGACACACACAGACACACAAACACACAGAGACACACACACAGAACACAAACAGATACAGACACACACCAACACACAGAGACACACACACAGTCACAGAGACACACACAGAAACAGACCCCCACACACACATAGACACACACACACAGATACACAGACACACACAGAGATACACACACAGACACAAACACACACAAACACACACACATAAACAGACACACACACACAGAGACACACACAGACACACACACACACAGACACATATACACAAACACACACAGATACAGACACACACAGAGCCAAAGAGATACACATACAGACACACAGACACACAAACACACAGAGACACACACAAACACACAGAGACACAGACACACACACAGATATACAGACACACACACAGAGATACACACACAATCACAGAGACACACACAGAAACAGACCCACACACACACACAGACACACACACACATACACAGACACAAACACACACAGATACACAGACACACACAAAGCCACAGAGATACACATACAGACACACAAACACACAGACACACACAGAGACACACAAACACAGAAACACACACAGACACACACACAGTATTATTTTTCCCTTTTTGACATGAATAGTAACATCCCATATAGACTGCTCTGTACCTTGCATTTTTATACTTAATAATATATTCCCAATATCATTCTCCATCCATACACAGAATGCATTCTCATCCTTTCATATGGCTTTGTATTATTTTACTCAATGGTACACCATGTATCTTTTTTCATCCAGCCCTCCACTGATGGACAGTCATCTGAGATGGGTTCTATTATTATCTCCACTTTACTGGGAAGCCATGAGCTGCTGAGAGGTTCACCAGCCGCCGCTGCTCAGCTAGTGCGCTGCGGCGTGGGAACTCCATGCCCTTAACCACCCACTGGACTCTCCTCCAGGATTAGTTTCCAACTCGATTTCTCCCTCACTCCTCTGTTCTTCGCAATTATTTTGGTATCCTTTTGTTCCTTCAAATAGCACATATTTACAAGCCCTGACCTTGTGCCAGGCACAGGGCTAGGCCGGGAGGATGGAGGGGGATGTAACAGAAGAGTCCTGGGCCGGCAAGGAGCTGGCAGACTAAGTCTGTGCGTTTTTGTCAGCCACCTCAAAGCTTCCATGGAACGACGCAGAGAATTAACAAGGAGGCTTGGTCCCTGTTTTCACTAATGAGGAAGCCGATTGTGCCAAGAAATCACTGTTACAACCCCGTAAGCTGAACACCATAAAAGAAGCCTGGGAACCCAAAACTCATCGAACTCAGTAGCGCTGGCCTCTTCGCCCCAACCTGGCCCCCCTCCAGTTTCCCATCTCAATGAAAGGCCTCAGGCCTAGGCTCCTCCCACTTCCGTCCCCAGGTCCTGCACCCTATCTGAGATCACCCCCTAAAGACCTCTGGACTTGGCCCAACTTTGCTCTCCATGGCTACCAACCTGCTTGGGCCTCCTCTTACAGGGGCCACCCAGTAATTTCCTCCCTGGTATTCTTTTCTCCACCAGCTTCCTCTCTCTCACTATTCCTCCAGCTCACATGTCCCGGTGTCATTTCCTGGTTCTAACCTTCCAACGCTTCCCTGTGCTGCCCTTGGGCTAATGAGGTGGTGGTATAAGCCCAGTGGTTAGGAGGGCTCTGGAGTCTGAATTTCAGCTATGCCACTTATTAGCTGTGTGACCTTGAATGATAGCTGTGTGACCTTGAATGACCTACTTAACTTCTCTTTGCCTTGTGCGCGAGTGCATGCTAAGTCACCTCGGTCATGTCCAACTCTTTGTGACCCTACAGACTGTAGCCTGCCAGGCTCCTCTGTCCATGGGATTATCCAGGCAAGAATTCTGGAGTGGGTTGCCATGCCTTCCTCCAAGGGATCTTCCGGACTCAGGGATCAAACCCAGTGTCTCTGACGTCTCCTGCACTGGCAGGTGGGTTCTTTACCACTAGTGCCACATGAGAAGCCCTTTGCCTTAGATGAGGCAAACTGAGATGAGATAAATGATAGTGAGATAAATTAGAAAATGATGATGATGATAACCCCTACCTTATACAGCTGGTGTAGGAATTAAAAGTTAATGGACCTAGTGGTCCAGCGGTTAAGAAATCTCCTTGCAATGCAGGGAATGTAGGTTCCATCTCTGGTCTGGGAACTGAGATTCCCACATGCAGTGGGGTATGGCCCAAAAGTTAATGAATATAATAATAAGGCCTTTGTGATCTGGACCCTACCTAGGGGTCTTCAGTCTTACCAGTTTTCATCTCCTCTATAAACCCACTGAAACATTTTTTGGTTTTCTCAAAGCCTCTGGCCCCGCCCTCCCTCTCCTTCTCCCAACCCCTCTGAGCTTAAACTGGGCCTAGAGACCAGTTCTTCTTCCCCACTGGATCTCTAACAGCTGTCACATAGTGTATTGAATAAATGAATGAGAAAGTTATTACATTTGGGTTCTCATGGATGAGTAGGAGTTTTTCAGGTAAAGAAGTGTTCAAGACTGGGCTATAAAAGGACTTTCTCCATTCTTGGAGCTACAAGTTCCCAGTGACTGGAGGACAGAAGGGAGATTAGACTGGAGAGGAAGATTGGGCATAGTCCAGAACTCACTGTGTAGATAAAACAAGTCCACGAAGGGAAGGTTTTTGTGACAGTGGGTGTGTCAGTTGCAAGAAAGACTGAGGCCAGTAGCTTGGATGTGTGGTGGCTAAGCTCTGGGGCAGCAATGAAAAGCCCTTCAGAGCAGTAAGCTGTGGGAATGAAATGAAGAAGGAAAACTTCGAGAGATTTGAGAGAAAGAATTAATATGATCTCCTAAACACTTGTACTGAAGGCATCTTAGAAATGATGTTGGGCAGTTGTGGGAATAAAGAGCTAAAGTCTCATTTCCTCCCAACTTCAAGAAGCTCAAATCCTAGGAAAAGTAGACAGACCTATAAATAATATAGATGCAGAGAAGGCCAAATTTGGTCACGGCCGCCAGACTTACAGAGACATCCCTATATGTGTAAAGTCAGTCAATTGAAGGACCATGCATTTCTGAGTGTCTCTGTCATGTACTCCAAGTCTCTTTTTATTTGTTTAAAACATACTGCAGGGACTTCCCTGGTGGTCCAGGGGTTAAGAATTTGCCTTCCAGTGCAGGGGATTCAGGTTCAATCCCTGGTTGGGGAACTAAGATCCCAGAGACCTCAGAGCAGCTAAGCCTGCAGGCGGCCACTGCTGAGCCCTAGTGCTCCAGAGCCCACAGGCTGCACCTGGAGAGTCTCTGCACCACAGTGAAAGATTCCCCATGCTGCAACAGAGATCCCGAGTGCTACAACTAAGACCCAGTGTAGCCAAATTAGTAAATATTAAAAAGAAATCACACACAACACCCTGCAGTGTATTTCCATGACCCACCAACTTTTAGAGACTGTGTAGTGTAGAGATTTCGGTGGGGCCCACTTCTGCCATTTAGCAACCCATAATCTTAAGTTACTAACTTCTCTTAGCCCAAGCCCACGTTAGCTACCATAGGAAGATGAATGAGACTGAAATGCTGGGAGAGAAAAAAATGAGGCTGGAGGCCTGTGGGTAGTGTCAAGATCCTGCAAATCCTTGTGAGCTACCAGAAAGGTTTTGGATTTTATTACTAGTTCAATGGGAAGCCATGATCTTCATCATTCAGAAAACTAAGTTCATGGCATCCAGTCCCATCACTTCACGGCAAATAGATGGGAAAACAATGGAAACAGTGACAGAGTTTATTTTGGGGGGACTCCAAAATCACTGCAGATGGTGACTGCAGCCTTGAAATTAAAAGACAGTTGCTCCTTGAAGGAAAAGCTCTGGTAAACTTAGACAGAGCAGAGACATTACTTTGCCAACAAAGGTCCGTCTAGTCAAANCAGAGTTTATTTTGGGGGGACTCCAAAATCACTGCAGATGGTGACTGCAGCCTTGAAATTAAAAGACAGTTGCTCCTTGAAGGAAAAGCTCTGGTAAACTTAGACAGAGCAGAGACATTACTTTGCCAACAAAGGTCCGTCTAGTCAAAGCTATGGTTTTTCCAATGGTCGTGTATGGATGTGAGAGTTGGACTGTGAAGAAAGCTGAGCACCAAAGAATTGATGCTTTTGAACTGTGGTGTTGGAGAAGACTCTTTTTTAAATTTATTTTTTATTTATTTGGCTGCACTGTGTCTTAGTTGCTGCATATGGGATCTAGGGCTTCCCTGATAGCTCAGCTGGTAAAGAATTCTCCTGCAATGCAGGAGACCTGGGTTTGATCCTTGGGTTGGGAATATCCCCTGGAGAAGGGAAAGGCTACCCACTCCAGTATTCTGGCCTGGAGAATTCCATGGACTGTGTAGTCTACAAGGTTGCAGAGAGTCAGACACGACTGAGCAACTTTCACTCACTCACTCACTCCCTGACCAGGGTTCGAACTTGGGCCCTGTGCATTATGAGCTCAGAGTCTTAACCACTGAACCACCAAGGAAATCCCATGGAGAAGACTCTTGAGAGTCCCTTGGACTGCAAGGAGATCCAACCAGTCCATCTTGAAGGAAATCAGTCCTGAATAGCCATTGGAAGGACTGATGCTGAAGCTGAAACTCCAATACTTTGGCCACATGATGCAAAGAACTGACTCATTGGAAAAGATCCTGATGCTAGGAAAGACTGAAGGCAGGAGGAAAAGGGGATGACAGAGGATGGGGTGGTTGGATGGCATCACCAACTCAATGGACATGAGTTTGAGTAAGCTCTGGGAGTTGGTGATGGACAGGAAAGACTGGTATGCTGCAGTCATAAAGAGTCAGACACGACTGAGTGACTGAACTGAACTGAACTGAATAGGAAGCCACTGGACCTTCCCAGGTGGCCCTAGTGGTAAAGAAATTGCCTGCCAATGCAGGAAACATAAGAGATAGGGGTTCGATCTCTGGGTCAGGAAGATCCCCTGGAGGAGGACACAGCAACCCACTCCAGTATTCTTGTCTAGAGAATCCCATGGACAGAGGAGCCTGGCGGGCTACAGTCTATAGACCGTATACGGTTGCAAAGAGTCGGGCTCGATTGAAATTACTTACTACGCAGGAGAAGCCACTGAGGGGTTGTTTTCTTTGTTTTTTTTTTGGTCCCAATTTATTATTGCTTCTCAATTGAGATTTAATCTGCTTACAGTTAAATGCAAAGATCTTAATGTTGAGTTGGATAAGTTTTGACAACTACATACATCTGTGTCTGCTGCTATTAAGTCACTTCAGTCGTGTCCGACTCTGTGCGACCCCATAGATGGCAGCCCACCAGGCTCCCCCGTCCCTGGGATTCTCCAGGCAAGAACACTGGAGTGGGTTGCCATTTCCAGTGCATGAAAGTGAAAGTGAAGTCGCTCAGTAGTATCCGACTCTTAGCGACTCCATGAACTGCAGCCTACCAGGCTCCTACATCCATGGGATATTCCAGGCAAGAGTACTGGAGTGGCGTGCCATTGTCTTCTCCGATACATCTGTGTAACCACCTGCTAAAAGGAGACACAGAACATTTCTGTTATGCAAAAAAGGTCCCGCCTGCCCGGTTCCGGTTAATTCTTCCCGTTTCCAGAATCCGGTTGGGTCTAAGCAGATTGTGTTTGCGTTTGGAAAGGATCACTCGGGCAGTAGTGCAGAGGACTGTCTGAGACCAGCAAGGAGAGGACACACAGGCTAGGCGAGAGCTGACTGGGTGGCACCGAGGTCGCCTAGCAACCTGAAAGCGTTGTCTGAGGGTTTTGACAGCTCCGCTCAGGCGGAAGGGGAGGCTCCGCCCCCGCCTCCCCCCGCCCCTCGCACGAGCCGGTAGGCAGCCCCGCCCCGCGTCGGGGGCGGGCCGAAGCTTCTTATTGGTCGGCCCTCCGGAAGCTACTGGATTCGGAGTATCGCCCCAGGTCATATCCCGCTGGTTGCGTCTGGGTGCTCGGTGTGTGGCGGCGGCGCGTGGTGAGGGGCTGCATAGCGGGCCGCGCGCCTTTCCGGCTCATCCTGGAGAACTCTACGCCGCCGCTGAGCCTGTTTTCTTTCTCTGTCGAATTGGAGCGCGCCCCGCAAGGGACACCCCGGGCCCTACGGCGAGCCCGCCTTACCGGCCTGGGGACGCCAAAGAGCGGGCTCGGGGATCCCCACCGCCGCAGGCCCCGGTGCGTGCCTGATCCTTCGGCTCCCAGAGCCCCCGGCCCAGGCTGGGATGTTTGTCCTCGTGGAGATGGTGGACACCGTGCGGATCCCCCCGTGGCAGTTTGAGAGGAAGCTCAACGATTCCATTGCCGAAGAGTTGAACAAAAAGTTGGCCAACAAGGTACTGGGTCCGCGGGGTCGCAGGCAGGCCTTTAGCACGGGAAGGGCCAACACTGCGTACCTGCCCGCCGCCGGCCTGGCCTTGCCAAGCCTTGGCGTTTAGGCAAGGAGCTTAACGTCCCAGAACTCGGTTTCTTCACCTGTACGTGGGATGAACTCATCCTTTACCCCACTAGGATGTTGGAGAGAATCAAAAATTGGGTTTGAAAAAGGCTCTTGTAATTGGGGAATATTCCCAGGGACGGCGGAGCCTGGTGGGCTGCCGTCTATGGGGTCGCATAGAGTCGGACACAACTGAGGCGACTTAGCAGCAGCAGCAGGAGCAGCAGCGTCCCCACTTCCAAATTATTGATAATTTGCAATCTAAATCAAGTCATTTACCCCCTCTGGGCCTCGGTTTCCATTTGCAAAATGGAAATAATCATTGTTGTCCAACCATGCATTGTTGCTGTGAAGATGGGTGGTAGTTCAGCTGTCAGGAGGTTTAGCCATTCATTCCTTCAACAGAAATGTTTGTGCACCTTTTACGTGCAAGGCCAGCACGCCTTAGTGCCAGTAAGAGGCCTTCCCTCTGCCTTTTCTGAAGCAGTTATTCTGTGCCGAATCACTCTTTCCTTCTTAGCAGTGGCCACACTCTCCTTGCTTGCTTACTGGGTTACTGTTTTTCTCTTTTCCTCTACATGAGGGCAGTGACCTTTTTCTTCTCCGCAGGTAACCCCCATAGAGTCTGGGCACAGAGCAGATGTTCCATAATGGTTTGTTGAATGAATAAAACAGACACACTTTTACTCTGTAGTGTGGTGGGGACAGCAGATATGAACAAGAGACTCTCCCAGTCGAGTGTGTAATGACAAACTGAGATAACTGTTATGGGCTTCCCTGGTGGCTCAGAGGTTAAAGTGTCTGCCTGCAGTGTGGGAGACCCAGGTTCTATCCCTGGGTCAGGAAGATCCCCAGGAGAAGGAAATGGCAACCCACTCCAGTATTCTTGCGTGGAGAATCCCATGGAGGGAGGAGCCTGGTAGGCTACAGCCCACGGAGTCGCAGAGTGGGACACAACTGAGCTACTTCACTTACTTACATTATGACAACAGGTGTTCTCATAAGCCTGTGGAATGAGGGGACTTCGCCTACAACAAGGGAGATGAGACCTTGCTAGCGGGTGTTACTTGAGCTGAGATCTGGTGGTGAGGAAAAACTCATGTACGGGATTCCGGGCAGAGTAGAGCTATGCAGGAAGCAGAAACAGCATGTGCAAAGGCCCTGTGGCAGGAAGGAATATCAAGCCTGTCATGGCTTGGAGGAGGCTGGTGTGGCCAGGGCAGAGGGAGAGAGGTGATGGCAGGCTGGAGAGTGGTGGGAGCCAGTCCATACAGGGCCCACAGGACCTCACTGGAGTGATGGCCTTCATCTGCAGTAGACTGAGAAAGAGCCAGCAGGAAGAAGACTGGTCCGCTAGAGACTGGAGGCAGGTCCCTGCCATAGAGGCTGAAGGAAGAAAAGGTGGGGTATACAGACCTGGGGTGGTGTTGTTGGCGAGAACTCACAGAGTCCTTAGTGGATGGTGTCTGGTTGCTTTGTAAGGTATAAGGAGAGGGGGCTTCTCAGGGGACAGAGAGAGAAGCTATGAAAAGTCCAAGAAGGGAATGTAGTCCTTCTGTGGCGCAGGGCCTTCTCTGATCTGTTCAGACAAGTATTTCTTTTTTGTTGTTGCTCCTTGAGTCTTGTGGGATCTTAGTTCCCCAGCTAGGGGGTTGAACCCAGGCCCTCAGCAGTGAAAGTACAGAGTCCTAACCACTGGACTGCCAGGGAATTCCCAGACAAGTATTTCTGCATTTGAATTACTGAGTCATTTGAGAGGAGACCTCGCAAAAGAAGGAGCAGGCAAGGGCGCCTGCCTCCTTGTGCTTCCAAAACCAGCCAGACTCTGGGCCTCACTGCGTTGAGGTCTGGCCAGGACTCACTTCTCTGAGCTTCTTGCTAATCCGTAAACAGTCCTGCAAGGTCTCTGTTTGGGATGTGATGTTGCTGGTGTCAGATAAGCACACACCGAGCGGCTAGTCCTTTGGAGCATCGTGGGGGTGGGAACGTCTGTGTGTCTGAGAGTTTGTGAGCAGAACAGCGACCAGCTGTGGTTCTGACACTCTGAACTGTGAGATCCAGGATGGACTTGGGACCTTGGAAAAGTGTAGTTTTAACCTGGGGTTCCCCACCCAGTCCTTGCTACTAATAGTAATGATCCTTGATTGGACAGGGTTCCTTCTAGCAGGTGAGCCGGCTACTGAGCTAGGCGCTTCACATCTGTTCTCTTTGAATTTAACAACCCCGCAGCCTGGTATGTCCATTGTTGCAGATGGGAAAACCAAGGCTCAGAGAAGTGACCTTGCAGGCCACACAGGGAGCTGGTGGAGCTGGTGTTGTGATTTGAATCTGTCTTGTCACCAAAGGCTTTGTTCTTTTCAGAGCTCATTTACTGGAGTTCCTTACCTCAGGTAGTGCCCCAGTACATTTAAAATGGGGATACCTGCCCCGTGGATGGGGGAGGTGCGAATCTCAGGAGAGACTGCCTGGGGAGCCAGGCCTCGGAGTCACTGAGCGTGTCATGGACACACACAGGTCGTGTACAACGTGGGACTCTGCATCTGTCTGTTTGACATCACCAAGCTGGAGGACGCGTACGTGTTCCCAGGGGATGGTGCGTCACACACGAAAGGTGGGTGCCCTCCTCCTGGGTTTTTCGGGTTTCTTGGGGCTCAGTTTTCGGTGAGGGGTCCTGGTCTGGGGTTAGGAGATCTGGGGTCTAGTCCTGAGCACACTGCCAGGAATTTTCTGGGTGGTGTGGGCAGAATCTTCCCATTTCTGGGCCTCGGTTTCCTGTCTATAAAAAGGGAGGCAGGGACTTCCCTGGTGGTCCAGTGGTTGAGACTCGGTGCTTCCACTGCAGGGGGCACAGGTTCAATTCCTGGTCGAGGAACTAAGATCCCACATACAGTGCAACATGACCAGTGAAAAAGGGCAGGTGGATGAGGTGATTCTCGAGGCCTCTCCATCAAGGCCTCTCCAGCTCTGAGGCTGTGGCTCTGTCTGCGCACGTGTCCCCTGCGGTCCTGTGTGTTGTTTGAGCCCCGCTCTGCGTGGCTGTCAGTGCGCCCAGGTAGGGGGAGTGGACAGATGGTGGAGTCGGCATTGCTGAATAAAAGTGGGGAGAGGGAGGAAGGGCCCAGGAGGCTGGTTGGGGGTGGGAGACCTCAAGAGACACCAGGGCATAATGGTTAAACTCGTGGCTTCTGGGTTCAGATACCAGCTCTGCTGCTTGTTTGCTGTATATCATAAGCAGAATAGGCAGCCTCTGTTTCCTCTTCAATAAAAGGCAGTTAACAGTAGACTAAGTTACAGGACTGTTGAGGGTTACTGAGTTAATACACGCAAAGCTCTCGGGACAGGACCTTGGCTTATAGCAAGCGCTGGTGGCTCATTGGTCTGAACTGTTCCTCTGATTCTGTCGGTCAGCTCGGTGGTGGCCTTCTGGGCTGACCTGACCAGGGCTGGGTGGTGTAGGGTGGTCTCATGCGTCTGGTGGTTGGCACACTGGTTGGGTGGGAGGCCTCGGCTGGGCTGCTCATCTCTGCTCCACGTGGTCTCTTCTTTCAGGAGGCAGACTGACTGGGTACCAAGGCGCCTCCGGGCTGAGCCTCTGCTCGGATCCTATTGGCCAGAGTCAAGGGCTGGAGAAGGACTCCTCCGATGGGAGGAGCTGCAGTCGCTTGGCAAAGGGATGTGCACCCCATGGGAGGAGGGCTCTCAGGGAGGAAATGGGGCATTGATCTCTCTCCTGCTGGGACAAACCAAGTCAGAAGCAGAGGGCCAGGAGGCCGTTGAGATGGTTTGGGGCTAGTCAGGGTGTAGGCATGTTACTCTCCATCAGCTGGGTGCTTGCCCATCTGCCCCAGACCCTCTGAGTCAGATTCTCTGGGGAGGGCCCCGCAGTGATTCCCACCCAGCCCTGACCCCCACTGGGGGCTTCAGCCTTGGCACAGGGATGTCCGAGCATTCTAGAACGTGCTGCCAGGCTGCCTGGTGTGTGTGTCCAGAAATCCGGAGACAATTCATTCATGAGGATGCCGTGGAGCTCTGAGTTGTGTGTGGACGGGACAGTTTCGTGAGCAGAAAGGTCAGATGGTGATGTGGAGACAAGGCCACGTGGGCCCTGTTTACAGCAAAGGACGCCGTCCAGCTGAGCCAGTCACTGCTGGGGAACAGGGGCCTTGCTGTCCAGGAGACAAGTGGTATGGGGGCCAGAACTTCAAGAGAAACTGGAGAGAAAAGTTAAACATGCAGAGATTCTGTCTGTTTATTAGGTTGTTTCAGCTGTTTGGCGTCGTTGCTAGTTTTCTGACCGACCCCCTGTGCCTGGGTCCCCGGTGTTCCTGGGGTTGAATTCTGGCCCTGCCCCCCCTGCAGGGGGACCCCGGGCAGGTGGCTACCTGGCTCAGCCTCACTTTGCTCATCTGTAAAATGGGTTAACACTTATGGCAGTCAGGCTCCTTGGGGCCCATGGAGCGTCGTGCAGGGCGAGTTGTCCATCTGTGGTGGGGTAGTGGCCAGGCTTTGAGGCTGACCCCAAGCCAGGGCCCCCTTCCCCCATTGCCTCCCCAGGGCTGTGGCCGAGGGTGTGTTGAAGGGTGCCCAGCCCTGGGCCTCCGCCTTTGCTTAGAGGGTTATTCGTTCGCCAGTCGCCTTCTACTTCTGTTTTTACTTCTACCCCGACCAGGTTACTTAAACTCTCTCCCCAAGACTCATTTCTGGGAAAACAGTATGATACTCATAGTACCTGCCTCACATAGCGATTACAAGGAGTCCAGGAGAAAAACCACAGGAAGCCTTTGGCCTGGCGCCCGGCACATATTAAGTGCTCGCGAGATGCCGGCCTTTTGATTTGTGACACCGGTCCCGACTGGCCAGCCTCATCCCGTGTCACCTAGGGTACTTTTACCTGGCACCAGCCCTGCGTGCCCCATGCCCTCCAAGCTGGGTAGACCCAGCCCCCAGGAAGTCCCTCCTGACCTGCCTCCTGCCCCCGCCTCTGGCTGAGCTAGGGCCCCACTCATGGCTCCGGAGCAGCCTGTCTTGTGCCTACCGTTTGCTTTGTTCTTTTCCCTTTTATTTTTTTTTTAAGCTGTGATAGAACATAACATTTGCCATGTTTAGCATATAGTTCCATGACAGTATGTTTACGTTGTTGTTTGACCATCACCACCATCCATCTCTAGCACTTTATTGTCTCCCAACACTGGGTCTCTGTCTCCACTAAACGCCAATTCCCCCCTCCCCTCTCC
>SJYV01009572.1:9995-25075 GCA_006410875.1 Neotragus pygmaeus | reverse complement strand
ACCCCACGGCTGACTGGAGCCCTCGGGGTGCTCAGGGCCCACGGACAGCCCGCTCAGCACTCCCCACCCCTCCCCAGGGAGACCCACCACAGCCACCGGCTCGGCCCGTCCCCCAAGGCCGACCCCTTCAGGGAGGATCCTCAGAGCACCCCAGGAGTTCCACCAGGGGCCAGGCAGGCCGGGTGTCCTGAGGAAGGGTCTCGGGGGACACCCAGGACGTCTGGAGGTGGCGGCATCTGCTCGGGGCCTGCTCACTTCCTGCGGGATAGACGCCAATTCAGACAAAGGGGCCGTGCACCAGGGGGGTCCCACCGCCACCCGCGGCGGCCCCTCACCGGCTGCCACAGAGGAAAAGCAGGTTCTGCACGGCAGGGACGGTGGAGCTGGCGTTCTGCCCGGTGACCAGGTGACGGTCCAGCACCACGTGCACGGCGTCAGGCTCGCTGGCTGCAGGGAACCCGAGCGCCAGGGCCTCAGGCCGCGCGTGGGGTGCCCCAGAACCCCGCCACCCCAGCAGGGGCTCGTGACCAGGGTTCCCACAGCCCTCTGGACGCTCAGCCCAGTCGCTCACCGCTGAAGCAGGCCCCTGCGTCCTTCACGAAGTCCTCCACGACCAGGGGTAGGTGGGCGAAACCCGGCGCCCGCACGAGCTCGTACACGGAGGGCTGTGGGACCAGGGCAGTGCCCAGGGTCAGGGGATTGTGCCCCTTGGGCGCTGCCCATGGGGGGGGGNATGTCTCTGCTTTTGAATATGCTATCTAGGTTGGTCATAACTTTTCTTCAAAGGAGTAAGCATCTTTTAAAATAATTTTAGATGGTTGTAAATGCTATCAAGAAAACAAAGCTGGCTATAAGAAGATAGAGAATGATGGTGGGGTGGAGGGGACACTTTCAGATCAGGTAGCCAGGAAAGGTCTTTTGAGGGCATGGTCTTTGAGCTATGACCTGAGTATTGAGAAGGAGAAACATATACTATGAGATAGGGAATAGAATACCAGGCAAAGTGGACAGCAAGCATGAATGTACTCAAGTGAGACTCAGTATTTTGTGGTTGAAGAATTACAAGGAGGCCATTATGTGACTGGGAATTATCAAGAGAGGGGAGTGGATTGGTAAAAGATGAGAGCAAAGTTGTATTCAAGAAGCAATGATAAATAACAGCATTTCATATAAAGGGTAAAATCAAGTAAAAAAAAAAAACNCTGCTGTTCCCCGGCCCCCTTCTCCCTTGCTCCCGGCGCCCCATGCTCGGCCCGCTTCACCGTCGGCCGGGGCGTGGGTGCCTCAGGACCCGAACATGCGGGGCCCGGCGCCCCCGTGCTCTCTGCGCTGCTGGAGCCCGCGGAGTCCGCCGGTGGGTCAGGGGACGGCGTCCCAAGTACTTAGATTTGGAGGGCGGTTCCTGGTCCGCCGTGGCGATGCGAACCACTTGTGGTTACAAGGGGCGGTTGCGTTGCGCGAATGTCGAGCAGGAACAGGAGTTAGTTTTGGGCTCAGAAAGACCAGACACTGCGAATGGCACCACCTGCTTCTGAAACCGTGTGCTGCGCCCTTTCTACCCCTGCCCAGGGCACGGCTGTGCACGCTGGTGACCACGACCGGGTGCGGGCCGATTAGACGTTCACCGCCTGCGACCGAGGAGCCCCGGGGGTAAAGCCCCGCTCACTGCAGGGAGGCAAGCAGAGCCTGCTCCAGGTTTAGGGTTTCCTGGCTTGACTCACACCTCCCTGGGCGGGAACTGGGGGGCTTGGCCTTCCCATCCTCTGCAGCAGAAACTCAGACTAGCTGACCTCCATTCCCATCCTCTGTGAACCATGGAGGTTGTCAGAGAAATCGTGAAATGTTCTGTGGCTGGTAGTGCTCCAGGGCACACGGTAGGGAAGGGACTTCCTCGTTTCTGCTTTCTCATGGTGACTTGAGAAACAGGCTTTATTTCCTCTTTGGTAAGAATAAGACTCTTATCTCACAGAGCTGAGGAAAATGAGTAAGCATATTTGGCTGCTTAAATATAAACGCTGGAGATGGTGATGGGTCCAACCTGTACGTTAAACCAGCTGACAGAAGGTTCCCTCCTGGTCAGAGCTGGGGGCCCTGGGAAATTCCAGCTCCGGCTGACCTGCGAGGCCACCGGCTTCTTCCCACCTGTCCCTCCCTGGTCCAGGCCTCTGGCCGTGACCTCACCAGGATAGAGGGTCTGGGAAAGTGGCTGCATGTCTTTCTGCTCCTCTTTGGTTCTAGTTTTATTTGGTTTGGCTGCACGGGGTCTCTGCTTCGCACGGGCTTTTCTCTAGTTGCAGCACGCGGGGGCTGCGCTCCAGCTGCAGTGGAGGCCTCGCACCGTGGTGGTCTCTCTTGTGGAGCATGGGGTGTCGGGCTCAGGGCCTTGGTACTTACGGCTTGAGGCTCAGTACTTGTGGTACACCAGGCTTAGTTGCCGCAGGGTGTGTGGGATCATCTGGGCCCAGGGACCGAACTCACGCCCCCTGCAATGGCAGGCAGATTCTTACCCACTGCATCACCAGGGGAGTCCTGGTTTGCTCCTTAGTGTGGAGTATTACCCACCTTTGCTGAGTCTGTGCTGTTTTCCTGTTGGGTTTCACTGGGCAGCGGCTGCAGGCTGGCTGGTCTTCAAGTTAACTCTAACCCGTAACCTCTGTCACTGTAGGCCCAGCGTGTCCGGAGGCGTCTTGGGGAATGCTTGCCCTATGTTCTCCTCTTTAGAAACGTTTAAACCCAGGTGCTGACACTGAAGATTGCTAAGGGAATGTTAATGACTTTATTTAAAAATACATATATTGATAATGTGAACAGTACAGTAGGTGTGTGTTAGCTGCTCAGTTTTGTCCGTCTCTTTGTGACCCCATGGACTGTAGCCCACCAAGCTCCTCTGTGGAATACTGGAGTGGGTAGCCATTCCCTTCCCCAGGGGATCTTCCCAACCCAGGTATCTAACCTGGGTCTCTTGCATTGTAGACAACTTCGTTACCAGCTGAGCCACCAGAGAAGCCTGTAAACATGTAAATTGTACGTAGCTGTAATTTCAGTTTTACAGTCATTTTATGAACTGAAGGGTCTTGCCTTTGGGGCGTCATAAGCCTCTTTGAAAATAAGTCAAAACTGTGGATGCTCTTCCCAGCTCCATGCCCCATGCCAGGTTTTGTATTCTGTTTAAGGGTCCCTGGAGCCTGAAGCCCATCTCTTGACCCCAGATTTTGTTTTTAATTTTGTTAAAATTCAGCATTATCAAGGTACTATCTTCAGCGCATTACACTGGGTTTCAACACATTTGTGTAAGCTCCACTCCAGAGCATGCTTTCTTAACTTGCTATTTTGAAATAATTAATAGACTCCAGGAAGTTGCAGAATTAGCTCATAGGGTCCCGCAGATCCTCTTGCCATCACCTCCCCGGGTGTTCTGTGTGGCCGCGGTGTGATAGCAGAACGGGGGCTTGGTGCCAGCATGGTGCTGTGAACAGGCTGCAGACTGGCCCTGTGTTCCCTAGTTTCCAGCTGCACAGAGGAGGGGTCATCCCCTGTGGCGGGCTCTTAGAGCCGCCAGGACGGGCAGGATACAGCTGCTCCCAGCCCCTGAGAGCCAGCCCCCTCCCCTGTTTTCCATCTCTGTAGTCTTGTCATCAGAAGATACTTTGAAAATGCTAACTTGCCAAATCAACTTACTGAACCGGCTAATCCTGGAAGCTGAGTTTTGATGAACTTGAGCTCAGCTTTGCCCTGTGACAGCCGGGGCCTTGAGACTCCTTGGAATTCCCGCCTGGTTATCAGGAAGCAGCAAGTGTGTTAAAAGAACAGTTTGAAGGCCCGGGTCCAGCCCCTCCGCGGCTGACCTGGGTGCCGGCACCTGCGGACGCCGTCAGTCTCCTGGCCGCCGCCCTCCTTGCTCCCTGGTGCTGGGCGGCTCTCGGCCCTTGGCACACCGCTCGCTGGCTCAGCCTCCAGGTCTCCTCACTGCGCGCAGCTGCCTCTTAGCCAGCCTTCCTGCATGAAGTGTGGCCGCGCCCTACTTGGCTCTGCTCCTGTGTTTGGGCTTTCAGGGGTCATCTCAGGTTTCTGGGTGGAAGCGGGCACTGCACTGACCCCTGCTTCCCACATTTACTTCCCAGCCATCGACGAGTACAAGCCCCAGGATGCCACCACCAACCCGTCCCTGATCCTGGCCGCGGCACAGATGCCAGCCTACCAGGAGCTGGTGGAGGAGGCCATTGCTTATGGCAGGAAGCTGGGCGGGTGAGTGCGGGGCCGTGGCTGCGGCTGGGTCTGCCTGCTTCCCACCCCTGAGGCCAGTTCGCCAGGGTTTTAGGCTCCAGGAAGGAACGCTCTCCGCTTTCTTGCGGGCATCACCCACTGTGAGTAAACAGGTGGCTGAGTTTTGCTGGCAGGAGCATGTAGACAGCGCCCCCGAGTCTGTCCCCCGTTTGCAGGTGGTGTCCTCAGCCCTGGCGGCCGCGGAGCTGCTTTGCTACCTTCTGACAGTTCTGCTGGAGGGAGAGTCCCTGTCTCAGTCAGCAGTCCAGCTCATTCTGAGGCATTCATGCATACAGTGGTGCAGCCACAGTCCAGTCCAAGAATGTTCTCACTTCCTAGAATGTTCTCTTGTGCCTCCGCCTGCAACTCTTTTCCCACCATATGTTTTTCTTAAAAAACTTTTAAAGTGGTGATGAAACTCACAGCAGGAAACTGACCGTCTTATCCATTTTCTTTCTTTTTAAATTCTGGCCACACCACACGGCTCGCTGGACACCTCAGCTCCCCGACAGGGGCCGAGCTCGAGCGCCCGCCCTCTCCCCAAAGATGCAGCTGGTCCGGGCACGGAGGCTGGCTACACGGGTGCGGCCACACCCGCCTCACCTCCAGCATCTCGTGTGGGAAAAGTCTGTGGCTCTTCTCTCCATAGACTCTCCTTTGCTGGGTATCAGTTTAAATGTTCATCTGGGTGGTACTGCTCAGCTGAGAGTGGGCTCGCAGGGAACAGTGGCCCCTGGCAGGAGCTGGGCCGGGCCTGCCTGTCCCTCTCTGGCACCCCGTGTGCTGAGGTCAGCCCTGTGCAGGGTGGCGGTCATGCCTGGGGCCTGCTCTGCCCCCCGCCATGCTCCCCGTGCTTCTCGATGCTCCTGGAACTGGTGACGAGGCCGTGCCCTTAGTGATCAGCAGACTGGCCCTGATCTCAGGCTGGAGATCTTTGCCGTCCATCTTGGAGCCGCACTGTGCCCCTTATTCATCTGCCCAGGCAGCTTCAGAGAGGTTGGAAGACTGTTTTGATCAAGCCGCCAAAGATGGGAGGGCTCAGCTCGAAGGCTGGAGACACTGGAGGTGAGGCCGGTGTGGCCTCACCCGTGTAGCCAGCTTCCGTGCCCGGACCAGCTGCATCTTTGGGGAGAGGGCGGGCGCTCGAGCTCGGCCCCTGTCGGGGAGCTGAGGTGTCCAGCGAGCCGTGTGGTGTGGCCAGAATTTAAAAAGAAAGAAAATGGATAAGACGGTCAGTTTCCTGCTGTGAGTTTCATCACCACTTTAAAAGTTTTTTAAGAAAAACATGGTGGGAAAAGAATTTGGGAAGCAGGTAACAATTTTTGTAGAATCCTATGCATTTAAAAGTAAGAAGCTTCTAACCTAATTTTTTCCCTTGGAATTTCAGGTCACAAGAGGAACAGGTTACAAATGCTATTGATAAACTTTTTGTGTTGTTTGGGGCAGAAATACTGAAGAAAATTCCAGGCCGCGTATCCACGGAAGTGGATGCCAGGTAAGGCCTCAGGGCCGCCAGGTGGGGGTATCAAGAGCAGCAGCCGCTGTTGTTCGTGGCACCGCATGCTGCTGTGGGCGCCTGGCCTCCGCTTGCGTCTGCCCCACTCAGCCGCTGCAAGCAGGCACCCTGTCCCCCGCAGGCTCTCCTTTGATAAGGATGCGATGGTGGCCCGCGCCCGGCGCCTCATCGAGCTGTACAAGGAGGCTGGCATCAGCAAGGAGCGGATCCTGATAAAGCTCTCGTCCACCTGGGAAGGAATTCAGGCTGGAAAGTAAGTGTCCCCGTGAGCGAGGAACTGCTGGGGCCTCTGCCTGTCCTGGGTGGGCCCCTCGGGCAGTGGGCCTGTGCGGTGCCACAGGCAGAGGTGTCGTCTGCCAAGGACAGAGTGGGAGTCGGCTCCCCCCAAGCACGCTGGGTGCGGAGGGGGCAGGCGGGTGTGGACAGGACGCTGCCCTCGCGCCCAGGCTCGGCTGTCCTGGGAGCGCCTGGCCACCCCCATGGGTCCCTGTGTTGTTACGGCGCTGCACCCTTCTGCCTCTGAACACTTCCACGGGCTGGGGCCGCGCCGCACGGGTCCCTCTGTTGTTAGACCCCGCACCCTTCTGCCTCTGAACGCTTCTGCGGGCCGGGGCCGCGCCGTGTGTGGCCTTCGGGTGTGGCTTCCCTTGCTTGGCTCACCTTCCAGGTTCACGTGCGTGACGCGTGTGGCAGAGCTCGGTCCCCCTTAAGGAGGTCTCCCTGTGTGTGTGCACACCTGCCAAGCACATCCTCCCGGGGCGCGTGGCTGCCCATGCTGGATAACGCTGGGCGTGTGCCCGGGGCGCTCTCCTGTGGGCGCACACCAGCGGTGGAGTTGCTGGCCCAGTGCTTGTGGCGTTGACCACTGAGGTGGCCCTGTGCCCCCAAGGCTGTGCTTCTTGACCGCTTCCTTGCGGCCCAGCGGCCGGGCGCCTCTGAAACCATCCACTGGGACAGGAACTCGCCTGGCGGGTGGTAGAGCTTGGCCAGGACCCCCTTCTCATGGCCGGCCTGTCGTGTCACCTGGGGGACGGGCTCTCTGCGGGATGACCCAGAGGGCAGACGGGGGCCGAGGGCCCGGGGAGGCTGTGGGATGGAGGCAGGACGCTGCTGTGGATGGAGCCGACACTTTGACCTCCAGCCCGGAGAGCCCTCCTCCCTGGGCTGTGCTGGGCTCACGGTTGCCTGGCTCTCCTCCAGAGGGGAGGCTGGGGCTTCGCGCTGTGGCGGCTCCTCTTGTGGAGTACGGGCTCTGGTGCTCCGGGGCATGTGGGGTCTTCCCGGACCAGGGACTGAACCCGCGTCTCCTGCACTGGCCCAGCGCGGAGGTTCTATGACGAGGGGAGAGCTGTGTCTGCAGCTCTCAGGGGGGCCTCTCACTGTGCTCCCTGTTCTGAAATGTGGGTTTGATGAGGTCTGGTTGCCCACAAGCCAGCCGCTGGCCTGAGCTCGCCCTGGTGAACTTGCGAGGGTGGAGTGCCCTACCCCTGCCTTGCGGGGGCTGACCCGTGCGCACCTGCCTTGCGGGGGCTGACCCGTGCGCGCCTGCCTTGCGGGGGGCTGACCCGTGCGCGCCTGCCTGGCGGGGGGCTGAGCATGCGCGCCTGCCTGGCGGGGGGCTGACCGTGTGCGCCTGCGTCCCCGCAGGGAGCTGGAGGAGAAGCACAGCATCCAGTGCAACATGACGCTGCTCTTCTCCTTCGCCCAGGCCGTGGCCTGCGCCGAGGCCGGCGTGACGCTCATCTCGCCCTTTGTGGGCCGCATCCTTGACTGGCACGTGGCCAACACGGACAAGAAGTCCTACGAGCCCCAGGAGGACCCCGGTCAGTGGCCCGCCGGGCCGGGCCAGGAGGGTGCTGCGCCACGTGCTTCTGAGGGGGCCGGGACTGAGGGTCGGGCGGCTCGGATGGCAGCTCCGGTGTGTCCCCCTAGGAGTGAGGAGCGTCACCAAGATCTACAACTACTACAAGAAGTTCGGCTACAAAACCATCGTCATGGGCGCCTCCTTCCGCAACACGGGCGAGATCAAGGCCCTGGCCGGCTGTGACTTCCTCACCATCTCGCCCCAGCTCCTGGGGGAGCTGCTCAAGGACCACAGCAAGCTGACGCCTGTGCTCTCGGCCAAAGCAGGTGAGACCGCCCCCTCCCACCCTCCGCCAGTCTCGGGCTCCACAGGCACCAGCGCCGTGCTCCCTTCAGGCTGTGGCCCTGGAGCTTCGGGATGGCTGCCTCCACCTGGCAGGGGGCCTCACTGGGCGAGGCTCTGAGCCCACGGCCCCGGCATCTGCTCCACAGCCCAGGCCAGTGAGCTGGAGAAGATCGAGCTGGACGAGAAGGCCTTCCGCTGGCTACACAACGAGGACCGCATGGCTGTGGAGAAGCTCTCTGATGGGATCCGCAGGTTTGCCGCGGATGCGGTGAAGCTGGAGCGGATGTTGAGAGTGAGCGCTGGGGCCATGGTTGAGATGGGCGTGTGGGCAGGAGGGGTCATGGGCCGGCAGAGGGGCCCCGGGGTGGGAGGAGCGGGGCCGTGGCCCAGGGGCAGGGCCGATGTCGGGAGGGCCCAGGGCCGCAGGCCTGGCCAAGGGCGGGGTCTGGGGGCAGCCTGGTGGTCGCGCCAGCAAACACCATTCGTTTCCAGGAACGGATGTTCAGCACAGAGAATGGAAAATAGGGTGGCACCCGAGGCTGGACCATGGATCTGTGCGTCTCTGAATTGGCGCCTAATTGCACATGCTTTGTGATGAATCTTGGATTTTTTTTAAATTGGAGCAGGGACGAATCATAGATTTCTGATTTATGTAAAAATCTGCTCAGCGCATTAAAGCCCTCACTTTTCCTTCCTGTCTGTCTCCTTCCCCGGGCCTGATGAAGGCGAGATTAGGTCAGCAGCCCCGTGGGGACCCCCAGTCAGTGGTGACAGCCCCTCGCCTGCTGCTGGGCAGTGGCCTGAGAGCTTCGACTCTGAAGGCGGGGACCCCCAAGCTCTAGGCTGTGCCTGCAGAGCTGAAGGCGGGGACCCCCAAGCTCTAGGCTGTGCCTGCAGAGCTGAAGGCGGGGACCCCCAAGCTCTAGGCTGTGCCTGCAGAGCTGATGGCGGGGACCTCCAAGCTTCTAGGCTGTGCCTGCAGAGCTGAAGGTGGGGACCCCCAAGCTTCTAGGCTGTGCCTGCAGAGCTGGGCGGGGGTGCTGCCCTGGCGGAGAGGCCTGCTGTGGGGACACCTGGCTCCCCTGCCTCGGCCACGCTGCCCCGACTTTCCTCTGGCCCAGGAGCCTTTGGGGGTGGTGGTGCCACCTTGTGGGGACAGCATGGCATGTTTGGGCCTCGGCTTCCACACCGCACACCCGAGCACAGGCAGGCAGCCTGTGCAGGCGCTTTGCTGCACCATTCGGACTTTGCAGTGGGCGTGCTGCATTGTGGAGGGCTTGGGGCGGGGTCGGCGCGGAGCAGGGTCGGGGGAGGCCGGGTCTGAGGGTCGGCGCGGGCGGCGGGGAGGCCCTGGGAGCAGGATGGGGTGGCTGGGCGTCCAGGTCTGCACCAGGGGCGCCAGATGTTGGGACGGGCCTGTGGGACACACCTCAGGTCTGGATGGGCCCACTCTCCTCCCTAGGGGCCCTGCCAGGCCGGGCTTGTTCCCCATAGCTCCCTGCCAGGGAGCGCGGCCCCTGGGAGTATGGCTCTGGAGCTGCCTCTGGCTGCCCTCCCCAGAAGTAGGAGCGGTGCTGGGTGGGCAGGGCTGAGGGCAGGCGCCACGCTGCCAGTGTGCTGGTGGGGCAGGTCTTCCCCAGCCCCCTGCCAGCTGCCTTGCCAGCTTGGGTCAGATGGCCACGGCTTCCTGCAAGCCTTCAGTGACACCCCTGACTCCCTGCACCAAGCTGGGGAACAGGCTGTGTCCTAGGAGGTGGAAGTGGCTTGCCAGGCCGCTTGGCCTGGGGCCTTGGCGCAGACAGCGGGTACAGCTGACACCTGAAGGCCACCTGCTCACAGGCCCGACCCCCTGCAGCCAGCACCGTGGGACACACTGGCCCCCGACCTGGCCCTGCACCCTCCCACAAATGGGCAGTCCACTGTGAATCTCCTGGACGCCTCATCGCGTGTCCACTGGGCACGACGTGAATCCTATCCATTAACAAGAACGCTCCTTTCATGTAAGCTACAACTCATCAAAAACACCACTAGATAGCCACACACCATTTTCGTGGACTTGGAGCTCAGGGTCTGTTTTCAACATTGAGCATGTGGGAAATCCTAGGGGGCTTCTTGCTGGGTCCTGGGCCACGACCCCCACCCCAGTGCCCTGGGCATGGAGACCTGGCCATGTGGGGCCAGTGAAGAAGGCTGGGTAGGGCCCGGCCCCGCAGAGCCCACCCAGGTCAGGTATGGACACTCAGAAGATGCTCCTAAGGCGTCACCATTTTTCTCTTTATTTGCGCTACCATTTTAAAAAACGCTTTTGTCCAGCTAGGTCCATCACCAACTGGTGCCACACACGGGATGGCTGGTGAGGGGGCCCAGGCCCAGGGTGTGGAGGCCAGCAGGTGTCTGGAGCCGCTGGCAGAGAGGAGTGCGTGCAGGGCACGGCCTGGTCTGCGGCGCCGGGACTGAGGCGCCTGGCCGCCTCCCTCCTCCCTTCCGAGGGGCTGGCCGGGGCAGAGCCAGGCTGAGAGAGGACACGTGGGGCGGGGCAGCTCCGGGCCCAGCTGTGGGCCCCAGGCCGGGCGGGCGCCCCGAGAGGTGGAGAGCGCCCAGGCTGCACGGAGTCTGCTGGCAGGATAGCCACCCCAGGCCGGCCACACACACTCCCAAGAGGAGCTCAGGGCCCTGCCCCGTCTACCCCGAAGCAGGCCTGGCCATCAGGACCTGGACACCGCTCGGCAGGGTGGCCGTGTGCTGTATCCACAAGCTTTCTCCCAACGTTGGAGGGGACGTGTAGACGCCGCAGCGTCCACCTGAGTCCACCCTAGCCTTCCGTGGGGTTGCCATCGTGTTGAAACAGCGTGCCAGGCCAGCGTCAGGGCAAGGGCCCTCCCCTCCTGCCCCCACCAAGGCCCAAAGGGGTGGGGAGAACACAGGGAGGCCAGGGGCGGGACCCCGGGGTCCTGGGCAGCAACTGCCCCAGCTTCCAGGAAGGCTCTGCGTCCCCCCGGGACCCCACGGCTGACTGGAGCCCTCGGGGTGCTCAGGGCCCACGGACAGCCCGCTCAGCACTCCCCACCCCTCCCCAGGGAGACCCACCACAGCCACCGGCTCGGCCCGTCCCCCAAGGCCGACCCCTTCAGGGAGGATCCTCAGAGCACCCCAGGAGTTCCACCAGGGGCCAGGCAGGCCGGGTGTCCTGAGGAAGGGTCTCGGGGGACACCCAGGACGTCTGGAGGTGGCGGCATCTGCTCGGGGCCTGCTCACTTCCTGCGGGATAGACGCCAATTCAGACAAAGGGGCCGTGCACCAGGGGGGTCCCACCGCCACCCGCGGCGGCCCCTCACCGGCTGCCACAGAGGAAAAGCAGGTTCTGCACGGCAGGGACGGTGGAGCTGGCGTTCTGCCCGGTGACCAGGTGACGGTCCAGCACCACGTGCACGGCGTCAGGCTCGCTGGCTGCAGGGAACCCGAGCGCCAGGGCCTCAGGCCGCGCGTGGGGTGCCCCAGAACCCCGCCACCCCAGCAGGGGCTCGTGACCAGGGTTCCCACAGCCCTCTGGACGCTCAGCCCAGTCGCTCACCGCTGAAGCAGGCCCCTGCGTCCTTCACGAAGTCCTCCACGACCAGGGGTAGGTGGGCGAAACCCGGCGCCCGCACGAGCTCGTACACGGAGGGCTGTGGGACCAGGGCAGTGCCCAGGGTCAGGGGATTGTGCCCCTTGGGCGCTGCCCATGGGGGGGGGTCCACAGCAGGGGCAACCCTGCCTTCCCGGGTCCCCCCCAGCATCAGGACACTGGGCCACCAGAAAGGTCCAAGCAGGTGAGCTCAGGGCCGAGGGTCGGGCACGGAGCCTGACAAGGGGGTGTGGCAGTGCCCCTAGAGGAGCCCCCCAGGACCCGTGAGCAGTCACCCACTCAGTGGGGCTCGAGGGGCCCCCGCTGCAAGCCCCCTGCCCCGAGCTGGGGTCCGAGCCCCGACTGGGCCAACACCTGCTGCCCCGCCCGTCCGTGCACTCACCCCGGTGACACTGTAGCCTTGGAACACCCAGGACCTGTCCTCGCTGGTGGCGCAGCAGAGGGCGGCCACGCCGTGGCCCACAGCACAGATGGGCTCTGCAAGCCGGCCAGTGTGTGTTCGACGCCGCGGCCGCCCAGGCCCCAGCGACAGCCCCACCTCCCGGCCCTCCACACAACATGGGTCTGTTCAGAGCTCGGATCCTCTCAAGCTGTTCAAGGGCTGAGAGCCAGGCTCAGTGGGAGGAAGGCAGCTGCTGGGTCCACCCATCACACAGGAGCTCCGCCCTCTGCCCGTCAGAGCTGCCTGACCTGGCCTCTGGGCAGCGCCTGGAGCCCCCTCCTCCGAATGCAGCTGGTAGGGGGGAAGGGGGACCCCAGTCCTCCGCTCAACCCCAGGCCCCTGGCTCCAAGCCCCCGTCTCAGAGGGCAGGCTGGCACAAGTGCGTTCCCACGGCTGAGTGCCCGGACGAGCACTGCCCATGGACAGGAGGCCCCGTTTCCACCAACAAAGGACGCTGTGTGCAGCCTTGCGTTTGCCCACTCTTCCCGACGCCAGGCCAGGGCAGTGTGCCACGGCCCCTCGGAGCAGACACATCTCCCAGGGCAGTTTTCCCCGCCCCCTGCCCCATGGCCACCCGCAAACCCCACCAGGAACCAAGCCAGCATCCTGCCTGCCCATCTTGCAGGGAGTGGTGTACCCAGCCCACAGCCCACAAGGGAACCAGACACCACCGAGGCGCCGCAGGGGCAAGTTGGGGGGCCGGCGGTGGAAGGCATGCCCACCTTCGCGCGTGTGTGTGCGTGCATCACACACGCGTGTATACGCACTGGGTAAGCCTGTCCACTCACTGGTCAGGACCGTGGCGCCCCGCACTGACCTGGGCAGCTCCTGCAGTGACTCAGCATTCCCACCAAAGCCTGAACCCTGACGAGGCCCACGACACCACCGCCCACACCCCACCAGGCACTCCTCCCGTCAGCAGGGTCCCATCTTCCCGGGACCTCATGCCGCCCCCAGCCGGGCCCGAGGCACCTACTGCTCTCGGCGTGGAAGTGCTGCAGGATGCGAGCCAGGGACCCGCTGCTGGCCAGGTCTACCAGGGCCCCGGGGCAGCTGGGGATCAGCAGGGCGTGGTAGCGGGCTCCTGGGGGACCACAGCCCGGTCAGTCACGGACGACGAGGCCAGCAGCCGGCTCCTCGCTGCTCCTGCTGCCCCCACCGGCTGAGGCTCCCAAGGCCCGCAAACTATCTGTGTGCCCGCCAGCCCCCTCCCCGCTGGGAGTTCTGGCTACCGGACGGGCCACGGCCCGGATGGCCACGGTGCTCTGTGGCAAGCCCCGGAATGCTCCGGGAATTCGAGAAAGCAGTTTGGGGTCAGGACCTAGCAGGAACCGCACCCCCCAAGGCCCTCCCAGGCCCCACACCGTCAATGGACTCCAGCTTGGCGGGGTTGGCGTAAGCTTTGAGGCGGAAGTCCTGCACCCAGCGCGCGTTGCTCTCGTTCACGTCAACGAAGTCCATGGTCTTCCCCTGTGGGAGCCCAGAGGCTAAGGGTCAGCACCTTACCCCCTGCTACTGGTATATGGAGGCTCCAGGAAACTGACAAGGGCTGGGACCCCCGGCAACCCCTCGGGACAAAGACACAGTCAGCCCAGCCCCTCAGCCCCTGCCGGCCGCAGTCCCCTCCCGTCGAGTGGAAGCAGGTGTCCCAGGAGCCTCTGGGGAGACTCTCCGCGCAGGGCCCTGGGGTCCCGGCCCCGTAGGCCCCTCCAGGAATGGCATCACTCTCCTGGAGACACGGGCTCTCCTGGAGACATGGGCGCTGGACTCACCCCAGGGGTGGCCACTTGCAGGCTGAAGGCAGCGCTGGCCAGCGTGAAGCAGTGCAGGAAGGACTGGGCCGACACGCCTGCTAGGAGACGAGCCCGGTGGGTTCGGGGCTCCTCCCGGCCTGGACCTCCCTGGGGGGCAGCCCTTCACCCCGCCTCACCCAGGGCCCACCCCGCACACGGCTGGGGCAGCAGCTGCAGCCCCCCAGCTCCCTCATCCCCTAAAGGGGGTCTCTCTCCCCGCAGCCTGACCACCACAGGCCTTTTCCAGAAGGCGAAGCCAAGTGTGAGGGTCCCTAACACTCCATCACCAGGGACTGAGACCCACACACACCCACCGATCTCAGCCAGAGGGGGGCAGTGATAGAGGCCTGTGGCCTCTGTCCATGGGGAAGGGGGGTGCATGCGGGATCGGGGCGGTGGGCTCCTTCCCTCACGGAGCTCCTGGGTCCTGCACGCCACCCCAGCCCTGGCCCTGTGCCCTGCCCTCTTCTCTGTGGACCCAGGAGGAAGGCTCCCCACTTCTGGGGGCTGAGGCTCCATCACAGACACCTGCTTCTATAGGGACTTGATCTGCACCCTTCCGCCTTGACTTTAATCAGGGGGCCCCACCCCTGACCCTCGTCTTGGACCTCATCTCTCCAGTCTGCGGATCCAGTCGTGCACACTGTAGATAGTCTGCATATCTGGCAAAGGCAGTCTCCCCAGTTCTGCCCGGCTCCTCCAGCCCCCTCTACGCCCCCTGCTTTGGCCCAGGGTCCCCTCCCCTGAAGGGCCTACTCATCCTGCCCAGAGCCCAGCACCCTTTCAGAGCTGTGCCCCCAACCCACGTCCTCAACATCCCTCCCTGGGAGCACACCCAGGCCGACGCGATCCCTCCTCACCATTACCTTGCTCCCAGCAGTCACCCACGACTCCAGGACTGAACCCCACTCTCGGGCTCTACCTTGGACCTCTCCACGGGAGGTGGTGCCCCTCAGTGTCTCCGTTCTCGGGGGCAGCTCAGGGGCCCCGCCTGGGGCTCAGCACACTGCGACCCCGTGACCCGCTGCCCACGCTCCCCCGCCCACCTGGGCAGCAGCTGAAGTCAGGCCGGAGGCAGGTTCCCGAGCGGGACCCAGGGACCCGCCTGGGCGCCCCGCCTCCCCGCCGAGCGACCTCCTAGCGGAGGCCGAGGCGCCCGGCGCCCCCGCCCGCCGGCCTGAGCACGCGAGGCCTCGGCCGAGAAGCAGCGCTCGTGGCACGGGGCCCGGCCGCCCGGCTCCCCTCGCACCTTCACCCGGGACGCAGCCGGGGGGCGCGGCCCGCGCACCGCA
>SJYV01009568.1:0-10591 GCA_006410875.1 Neotragus pygmaeus | reverse complement strand
TCCCCTCAGGAACGTGGAGACACCAAGTTTCGAAAATCACATCCCATGGAAATTGGCAGGAGCTTAATAAATGCGAACTGGTATTTCTATTGAAATATACCAGATAGCAGGTATAGCTGATATCTGAGCTATTTCCTGATAGCTCAGTTGGTAAAGAATCCATCTGCAATGTAGGAGACCCCAGTTCGATTCCTGGGTTGGGAAGATCCCCTGGAGAAAGGAAAGGCTACCCCCTGCAGTATTCTGGCCTGGAGAAGTTCATGGACTGTATCATCCATGGGATCGCAATGTCTGGCAGACTGAGCTACTTTTACTATACCAGATATCAAATTACACCCTGAAGCAGAGGTTCTCAGTGTGTGGCCCTTGGACCAGCAGCATCAGCACCATCTGGGAGCTTGTCAGAAATACAAATTCCTGGGCCCCAGGCCCAGCAATCAGTGTTTTAACAAGTCTCCCAGATAACTCTAATACAAACTCAAGTTTAGGAATGGCTGGTCTAAAGATACAGTAAGTCAACATGTTTGCAAAGTTGCAATAGGACAGACTGTGAGCAAATCCCACCTGGAGGACTTGAAGGGAGTCACTTACCCTCTTTAGATTAGGTAAATCTAGCCTTCCTGGAAACTTCTACTTCCGATCCTAGATCTGCCCTTTCAGGCTATCTGCAACTTCACCTCCATCTGGTTTCCAGACAACAATAATCATTCAACTACTCCCATTTCATAACCTCCTAGTGAGTGAGTGTCCGACTCTTTGAGATCCCATGGACTGTAGCCTAACCAGGTTTCCATCCATGGGATTTTCCAGGTAAGAATACTGGAGTGGGTTGCCATTTCCTCCTCCAGGAGATCTTCCCGACTCAGGGATTGATAACGTCTCAGCCGCCACGGAAGATCCTAGGACCTCCCAGTACTGTACTGTACATCCCACATGTGTGATTTTGTTTAATTCCTCCAACCACCCTAAAAACCAATCATTGGGTTGGCCCCAAAGTTCGTTTGTGTCATGAAGCCCCTGACACCAAGAATAGTGAGGTCTCTTGCCTAAGACCACACAACTGTAGATTAGCAGAACTCATACTTCTGTTAGTATATATAATCATACCTGGCCTTAGTCTAGTTTGCCAACATTCCATTTAGCAAGAAGCAGCCAGGACGGAAAATGTGCAGAGACAATAGAGGAAATCACCTCCCTTTACTTGATGCTTTACCTTTATTAATCTGACCCCAAGTAAGTCTTAGAGGTTACTTTTCTTAACAGGCACACATGCTGATACAGAAATGTCCTGGGTGGAGGGCAAGAGGTTAGGAGTTTACTGGGTTGAAGTGGGGAACCTCACCAGTCTGGAAGAGACACTTTGATCTTCTCCATCAGTCCTAAAGAAGGATCCAGCTGGAGGAAGCAGGCAAGTTGAATTGCACTGAAGAGGAAAAGCCAGCTGAGGGGGCTAGCAGGGAACACGCCTGTGAGAAAGTCGTTCTGTGGAGAGGAAAGGTCACCTATTCAATCAGTTATCCGATCTGCTAAGCACCACTCTTAGATGTTGACTCAGCATTGAGATGCGTGCCCAAGATACCGTGAGGAACAAACAGATCTGGGTCCTGCCCCCAAGGAGGTCAGACCAGAATGCAGTGAGTGCTCATGGCGATAGGATAAGGCAGGTTGCTCAGGCTGAGGGAGTCAGGGAGGGCTTCCGGAGGAGGGGTTACTCTCAGGCAGGACCCTGAAGGTGAGACTGTCAAAAAGGCAAAACAATTGCCAGGATACATCAGGGTCCAGAGCTCAGGGGCTGGCCTTGGAATGAATGAGGAATGAATGAAAATGTTGGGTTGGGATTCTCAGGTGGTCAGGTTGGTAGGATTCCTCGCTTTCACTGTCATGGTCAGGGTTCAATCCCTGGTTAGGGAACATCCCACAAGCTGCTGGGTAACTAACCAAACTCCCAACTCCTAGGGAAGCGATAACTAACATTTAATGAGTGCTTACTACATGCCAGGTGCCATTTACAAGTATAAACTTTTTTTTTTTTTTTTTTGCCAAACTGTGTGGCTTACGGGAATTTAGTTCCCTGACCAGGGATCAAACTTGTGCCTCCTGCAGTCTTCCAGAGAAGCACACAATCACACACAATTTCCTGGACTGCCAGGAAATTCCCAGAGATCATGGTTTAGACCTTAGGCTCTGGAGTCCCCACCCTCTGGGCTCAAATCTCTGCTCTGTCACTACCTAGCTGAGTGACTGCAAGCACGTGACTTTACCTCCGTGTCTCAGTTTCCTCATCTGTAGAATGGGAACAATCCAAATCTCAGTACTTGGCTCATAGGGCTGTCACGAGGGCTGGATGAGGAAATGTCATTCCACAAAGGCTTACTGCAGTCCAACAGCAGTGACAAGACAGCAAGATTCCTGCTCTCATGGGGGATAGAGACAACACCTACATAAATACAGGCTTTAGTGGAATGAGTCAGATGGCAAGAGGTGCTATGGAGAAAATGAAGCAGAGGGCTGGAGGTGGAGTGGGGTGGGGTAGTGTGGTGCAGGGTGGTCAACTGCATAGCTCAGAGTCAGGCACACCATAGGAGCTCAGTAAATACTACCGTGTCCTCTTTGTTGCTAACCTTCTTCTCACTGGGGATTTATTTACTGGGCAATCTCCCTTTGGCTTGGCAGAAGGAGGTTACTGGCGAACCCTGTTATTTTTGTTGTTTGTTTTTTCTTTTTTTTAAAGATGTTTTCAGTGCTTCTATCTGGGACTCTAGATTGCAATAGAACAGGGGCTTCCTAATATCAGAAAATTTCTCTATAGCATTTCCCAAGTACCAGGAGCATCGTTTAATCATTTCATCCCCCTGTCACACTCAGTAAGAGAGTAACTATTCGTATCTTATCATATGGGTGAAGAAACGGAGGCAACAGAAAGTTTGAAGAACTTGTCCCAGGCCACATGGCCAGGAAGTGGTGGAGGCATGATTTGAATCCAGGTCTCCTGGCTCCAGAGGGCACTGTCAATCACTCAAACCAGCCAGATGAGGGTACCATACTCTGAAGTATGCTGTATCTGAGAATTTCATATCCGTTTGGAAACCATCTCAGGCAACACTCTAATCTCCTGCCAATGAACCACTTACACCAAAGCCACATGCTTGGCCCAAGTGACCCACTGCGTGTAATTCACAACAACTCTTGGGCATCAGTACTGAGACCATGTTCTGGAAAAGCAGCCCAGGATAGTGAGGAGTCAGCATGGGCTCCAGAGCCAGACTTCTAATTCTTCCAGGTCTGCCTCTACTTCTGCATCGTGGCAGCTGTGTGACCTGGGGGAAGTGAAAACATCTCTCTGAGTTTCTGTTTCCTCATCTGTAAAATGGGACTAATGATGGGCTTCCCTTAGAAGGCTCTAAATGAGGGAATTCCCTGGTGGTCCAGTGGTTAGGGGTGCCATGGCCAGGGTTCAGTCTCTGATTAGCTGATTAGAGAACTAAGACCTTGCAAGTCACTCAGCATGACAAAAAAAGAGGTCTTAATGAGAAGCAGATGAGCAATGTATTCAAAGGCTCTGCTTGGTATAGAGCCTGAGGTTCTATTACTATCTATTATGGTTTTAGAAATGAGGAAGCAGAAGGCCAGAGAAGTTACTAACACGCCGGAGGTCACACACAGCACCTGTGTGGTATGTAAGATAAGAACGGCAATACTGGAGTGGTGACTTCTGTGGGTCAGCCCTTCTCCTAAGACAACGAATGGTTCCAACAGTCCCTCAAGGCAGGGACTGTCAAGATTCCCATTTTTTAAGTGAAGAAATTCAGGCTTCGCAATGAGTCTCTGGAATTACAGCTCTGGTGTTGCTGAGGGCAGAGCCCTCACCTTGGGACCCAGCTCCAGGAGCTACGGCTTCAGGGTGGTTCCTGGGCTCCCCGATTGGAAAGGAAGGATGTGAGAACTCCACGTGACCATCAGGGCGAGAGGCAGCTATTGTGACTGAAAGGAAAGAGTCACTATTACAGTTATCAGTTATACTCATATGAGTGTCTGGTGGAGGCCACTGACCGTCAGTGACATTTGAGTCAGAAAGGAGTTTCAGAGCTGACTCGAATACAGGCGTTACAGGTAAAATTTTTCAACATAGCAACACCCGTTCAAATCTGTCTATAAGCATAGAAGTCAGAACGGTGATTGCTTTGCAGCGAGGGCGAGGTAAGGGGTACTGGCGGGAAAGGGGCTCTAAGGAACATTCTAGAATGATGGCTTTGCTGTTTTGTTGGGGAGTTGGTTACATAGGTGTTATCCCAGTTACAAAGATACTACAAAATTCAAGGTCTGAACACTTATAAAAATCCTCATTTTTCTGTATATGATTACATCTTAGTTTAAATACCTATTTATGTGTGTATATATGTGTGTGTTTATCTATTAAACCACAAGTTAACACGTTAGTTGCTGGATTGGCCTGAGGCCCAAGGGTTCCCTGGGGTAAGGCTGAAAGGAGTTCTCTGGGGGTTTGGGTTAGTGGCTATTTACTCACTGGAGCAGATACATCTCTATTTTAACAATCGTTTTAACAACCAATATGGCCATAGAAGTGTATCCAGCCTGCTCAAATGTTCCAGCTCCCAAAGAGAACCCTGGGCTGCCCCTGGGTTGTATTCTAACACCTCCATGCTCTCTCTCCCCTCCCACATTACCGTCCACTATAGCACATCACCATCTGACATACTCTATGTTTTGAGTACTTATCTTCCCCATGAGGAAAGGACTCTGTCTGTCTTGCTCCCTGCCATGGCCCCGAGGCCACAAATGGTGCCAGGCCCTTCACAAAAGCTCCACAGATATTTGGCCAATGAAGGACCATATTATAATCAAAAGCTAACACTCAGAGGGCTTCCCTGGTGGCGCAGTGGTTACGACCCCTCGCTTCCACTGCAGGCGTGTGGGTTCAATCCCTGGTCGGGGAAGTTCCACGTGCCTTGTGCTCAATCATGTCCAACTTTCTGTGACCCATGGATTGTACCCCACCAGTCTCCTCTGTCCCTGGAATTTTCCAGGCAAGCATACTGGAGAGGGTGGCAATTTCGTTCTCCAGGCCACATGCCTCAAGGTGCAGCCCAAAAAAAGTTAAACTTCAGCAGTTGCCATGGGCCAAGCACTTGATTCGGGGCTTGCATGTGAGAGTTCGTTTAATCCTTGCAACTGTGCCGTGAGGGAGGTGCTACCATCACTCTTGTTTCACCTGTGGGGATACTGAGGCTCAGAGAGACGTGCTTGCCCAGGCCACACAGCTAGTCAGTGGCAGAGTCAGGACTCAAACCCATTCCTGGCAGACCACAAAGGCATTCAAGACCTGTGTTCACAAAGAGGGTGTGGCCAGCAGGGAGATTCCATGAGCCCATGCTAAGTTACTTCAATCATGTCCGATTATGTGACCCAAGGACTGTAGCCCACCAGGCTCCTCTGTCCATGGGATTCTCCAGGCCAGAATACTGGAGTGGGCTGCCATTTCCTTCTCCAGGGAGACTCCATAGATGGTGCCAGACTTCTAGAACTGGGGACCCCGGGGCTGACACGGGTTCTAGGTGGATGTGAGCATTCTAAGGCATTCTAGGGCAAAGGCCAAGAAGTGGGAATTTTGGGATCCAGTCAGTGGAGGTTCATATTTCAGAACCAGAGGGAGGGTGTGCCACATACTGGAGAGGGTACTGGGGGCTCAGAGCAGGGGCAAGGAGGTGGTGCAGAGAGCCAGTGGGCAAGGGCTTTGGGAAAGGGGGCCTTCAGGACTGGGGTGTGGGCTACTCAAGTCGTTGATCAGGCCATGGGGTTCTGGAACAGGGAGCATCTCGTTTAGAGCCTGGAGATGAAAGGGAAAGGTGAGAGGCGCACCACAGGTAAGGGGACTGACTGAGTTCTAGAAATCGGGGTGGAAGCTGTGGGTGTGGGGAGTGTAAAGATGACCAGGAAGTGGGTGCCACAGGTGAACGGCAGTTCTCCTAGGCGAGGCTGAGGAACCCAGCAGTGAGCCACAGAGAATCCGGAATTGGCTTTAAGGGGTCTTGGAAGCGGACATGAAAACTCCCCAAAGCGGGACCACCCGGGGTGCCGGGAAGGGAGCCTCGAGTATAGCGGAAACAGGCAATAACTGGATTCCCAGAAGGAAACCGCGTCGCAGCCCTTCTCACCCAGAAACGGGAGAGATGCCTTTTCCAAGAGCGCAGTCCGGAGAGGCAGATCTCCTGCAACACCGGGGCACGGAGCTCCACTTCCCCCGCGTCCGATGTCAGTGAGGGTCGGAAGCCCACCGCCTGGTGAGCTTCAGCCATGTCAGGCCACAGCCCTGGAGGAGGACAGAGGGTCATTCCCCAGACCCCCAGACCCTTCTCCGCAGACCCAGGAATGTAGGACGCCAGCGCAGCCTTCCCTAACACCTGAGGGGTCTTGAGGGTTCTGGCCGTAGACTCCAGTGTTAGGGGGACTTCAGCCGGGGACCTCTGTGAACGCACGGAAAGGCAGGGCGGATAATTCGCGTTAACCCCTTTTGTGGCTATTCCGAGAACGCGGTGCGGGGACAGTGGCCCCCTCCAAAGGACTTTCAAGATTTGGGGGTCGAGGCGGGAAACTGGTCTAGGGTGAGTTGCGGGATCTCGGGAAAGGCGTTATTCCCAAACCGATTTTGAAATGAACACCTGCCGGACGTTGGGATTGTCCACTTCATTTCCGCTTCCCATTCCGAGGCAAGGACTGGGGNCTTGGAGAATTTTGAGCATTACTTTACTAGCATGTGAGATGAATGCAATTGTGTGGTAGTCTGAGCATTCCTTGTTATTTCCTTTCTTTGGGATTGGAATGAAAACTGACCTTTTGCAGTCCTGGGGCCACTGCTGAGTTTTCCAAATTTGCTGGCATATTGAGTACAGCACTTTTATGAAATAATCTTCCAGGATTTCAAATAGTTTAATTGGAATTTCATCAGCTCCACTAGCTTTGTCCATAGTGATGCTTTCCAAGGCCCTCTTGATTTCACATTCCAGTGTGTCTGGCTCTAGGTGAGTGATCACAGCATCATGATTATCTGGTTCATGAAGTTCTTTTTTTTACAGTTCTTTTGTGTATTCTTTCCACCTCTTCTTAATATCTTCTGCTTCTTTTAAGTCCATGCCATTTCTGTCCTTTATTGAATACTTCTTTGCATGAAAAGTTTCCTTGGTATCTCTAATTTTCTTGAAGATATCTCTACTCTTTCCCATTCTGTTGTTTTCCTCTTTTTCTTTGCATTGATTGCTGAGGAAAGCTTTCTTATCTCTCCTTGATATTCTTTGAAACTCTGCATTCAGATGCTTATATCTTTCCTTTTCTCCTTTGTTTTTTGCATCTCTTCTTTTCCCATCTATTTGTAAGACCTCCTCAGAGAACTATTTTGCTTNGATTGCTGAGGAAAGCTTTCTTATCTCTCCTTGATATTCTTTGAAACTCTGCATTCAGATGCTTATATCTTTCCTTTTCTCCTTTGTTTTTTGCATCTCTTCTTTTCCCATCTATTTGTAAGACCTCCTCAGAGAACTATTTTGCTTTTTTGCATTTCTTTTCATGGGGATGATCTTGATCCCTGTCTCCTGTACAATGTCATGAACCTCTGTCCATAGTTCATCAGGCACTCTATCAGATCTAGTCCCTTAAATCTATTTCTCACTTCCACTATATAATCATTAAGGATTTGATTTAGGTCATATCTGAATGATCTAGTGGTTTTCCCCACTTTCTCCAATTTAAGTCTGAATTTGACAATAAGGAGTTCATGATCTGATTCACACTCACCTCCCGATCTTGTTTTTGCTGACTATAGAGCTTCTTCATCTTTGGATGCAAATAATATAACCAGTCTGATTTAGGTGTTGACTATCTGGTGATGTCCATGTGTAGAGTCTTCTCTTGTGTTGTTGGAAGAGGGTGTTTGCTATGACCAGTGCGTTGTCTTGGCAAAACTCTATTAGCCTTTTCCCTACTTCATTCCATACTCTAAGTCAAAATTTGCCTATTACACCAGGTGTTTCTTGACTTTCTACTTTTGCATTCCAGTCTCCTATAATGAAAAGGACATCTTTTTTGAGTGTTAATTCTAAAAGATCTTGTGGATCTTCATAGAACCATTCAACCTCAGCTTCTTCAGCATTACTGGTTAGAGTATAGTCTTGGATTGCCATGTTATTGAATNTTCTCAATAATCCTCCCACCAACACACAAAACCTAAGAGATAGGTCTTACTGTTTTTAGTCGCATTTTAGAAACAGACAACTAGGATTTATGCTCTAAGTAGAGACAGAAACAGGATTTGAACTCAGGCACTTAGCCTTCAGGACTCGAATTATGGTGGTTCTCTAGAAGGTTACATTCTAAGAAAAGACCCAAAGGCTCACTGAAGTCTGCAAACAATTTCAGACAGAGGATTTGCAAATATGAAACCAGTGAAGAATTCATGAGTAAGCAGAATTTGAGTTGAGTCAAAACAACAAAGGGAGGTCGAAATAACCAGGCTAGAGAGAGGTCTCTCAGGCCCGGGACAGGCAGGGAAGCAAGGCAGACGGGAGCTCACCGCTCTCCTGTGAGGAGCAGTGGCTGTGGCGGCCAGATTCCTGAGAGGATCAGAGATAAAAAAAAAACAAAGGCTGGAGGAAGGGTAGATTCCATGACAGAGACCGATGGCTTCACTGCCCTTAAAGTTTACACACGACAGTCCTTTAAACACGCTAATCTGTTCTGGGTGTGGAAAAGTTTGTTAGTCACTCAGTCCTGTCTGACTCTTTGACACCCCTGAACTGTAGCCTGCCAGGCTCCACGGTCCAAGGAATTCTCCAGGCTAGAATCCTCGAGCGGGTTGCCNGACAGTCCTTTAAACACGCTAATCTGTTCTGTGTGTGGAAAAGTTTGTTAGTCACTCAGTCCTGTCTGACTCTTTGACACCCCTGAACTGTAGCCTGCCAGGCTCCACGGTCCAAGGAATTCTCCAGGCTAGAATCCTCGAGTGGGTTGCCATTTCCTTCTCCAGGGGATCTTCCTGACCTAGGAATCTAACCCTGGTTTCCTGCATTGCAAGTAGATTTTATTTTTCGTCTGAGCCACTACAGGCAAATGGAAATTTATAGATGTCATTAAGGTTCAGTTCAGTTCAGTTCAACCACTCAGTCGTGTCCAACTCTTTGCGACTCCATGAGTCATTAGCACACCAGGCCTCCCTGTCCNCCCACGCGCGTGGGAGCCGGAGCGAATCTCAGCCCCACCACCAGAGGAGGGAGGGGACTGCTTTGGGGTCCGGTAGACCCACCAAAACCACCCACGGGAGATGCGGCTGCAGGGGCTGAGTTGGCATGGAGGTGCTACAGCGGGTCGGATTTAAGTTGATCAGAGGGGCTTCCGTTGGGGGGGAGGGATTGCCTGGATAAAGCGGAGAATGTATTAGAGAGCCGGCTCAAATTGGGAGGCCAGAATGGGCACAGACAAGCCGACTGAAACACGGAACTCTCGTTTTATTCAGCTCTGGACGTTAACATTCTTTGTCCCTGCTGGGGCCGGTGTGCACGTGGGTCCAGCCCAGTCACAGCGCGGGGAGAGCCCAGGAGGTGGAGTTAGGGGGTCTTGAAACTTGAGGTCACGGCCCCAATACACGATGGGTAAACTGAAGCCAAGGGACGAGCAGAGATGTGCCCAGCATCACCAAACCAGCTGGGCACTGCGCTGGCCTTGCCGCAGGCTGGGGTCCTGGAGACTTGGCGGGACTCTGGCCTCGCGCCGCCGGCGGCGCCCGTAGCTGTGGGGATCCTGAGGCTTGCGGCCAGCCTTCCCTGAGGGCTCCTTGGTGGAGGCAGACCGGAGCCAGTATATGATCTCTGGCAGGCGGTGGGTCTGGCACGTGCCCAGAGAACAGAGGCGCCCGCGCTGCTGGGAGACCTGGGGCTGCGGCCGCCTGGGGATGGAGCGTGGGAGAAGATCGGGTTCAAACACCCGACCCAAGAAAGGGAGCTCGGGGGGTACCCAGAACTCCGAGACAGGCGGCGCCCGTTTCCTGGCCAACTTTCCATTCCACCGAAGCGGAAAACGGCCTAGAGAGGGCGCACACCCTCCGCGGTCTCCCTCCCGACCCGTCCCCGCTGCCCTCGGCGTTTCTCACCTGCCCGCCGAGTCTGGGTCCCCCAGGATGGAGGAGGCGACGAGCAACAGCAAGAGAATGTGGGCAGTCATCGTGGGGGTGGGGCGGACCGGCGTTTGAGAAACCGGTGCGCGAAGTGGCTCCTCCGGGGTGCGGCCCCGCCCCCTCCCGGGGCCTGGAAAATGCTCTGATCGCCTGCTTTAGCGTCAGGAAATCAGGGGGTCCCCAATTCTCAGACCGTGCAAACTGAGACCGAATGAGCCACACCACGCCAGAAGGGCAGGATTAGGACTCGGGATGCCCACCTCCGGCACCACTGCCAAGGAAACCTCACGGGACCCGCGGTGCCGTCGATGCCCCTGGGAGGCCCCGGGAGACGCGACCCCTTTAAGGCGGAGGGAGGAGGGGCGGGGCAGCTGACACCTGCGAGTGGTGACGCAGTTTAGGGCTTCCTGGAAA
>SJYV01009567.1:5738-20104 GCA_006410875.1 Neotragus pygmaeus | reverse complement strand
AGGCTCCTCCATCCATGGGATTTTCCAGGCAAGAGTACTGGAGTGGGGTGCCATTGCCTTCTCCGTTGACACAGGCTATAACATGAGTAAAACCTGAGAAAACGTTTTTCTCAGTGAAATAATAAGCCAGTCACAAAAACAGAAAGGCTGCAGGGTTTCACTTACAGGACACACCCAGGGTAGGCACATTCATAGACAGGAGACAGGATGCTAGCTCCCACGGGCTGGGGAGGACCGTCGGGAGTCTCTGTTTAACGGGCATGGGGTTTCAGTTGTCAAGATGAAAGGAGTTCTGGGGATGGATGGTGGTGATCGCCACACAACAATGTGAATGCAGTTAACACCACATAACAGGTTTCCCAGGTGGTTCAGTGGCAAAGAATCTGCCTTCAATGCAGATCTGAGTTTGATCCCTGGGTTGGGACGATCCCGTGGAGAAGGAAATGGAAACTCATTCCATTTGCCTGAAAAACCCCATGAACAGAGGAGCCTGGCAGGCTACAGTCCATGGGGTCACAAAGAGTCGGACGTGACTGAGTGACTTCATACAAACACACCACGCAACTGGACATTTCAGAATGGTTAACGTGGTAAATCTTACGTGTGAAAGTGTTAGTTGCTCAGTAGTGTCCAACTCTGCAACCCCACAGACTGTAGCCCCCCAGGCTCCTCTGTCCATGGAATTCTCCAGCAAGAATACTAGAGTGGGTAACCATTCCCTTCTCCAGGGTATCTTCCAAACCCAGGGATCGAACCTAGGTCTCCTACATTGCAGGTGGGTTCTTTACCATCTGAGTCATCAGGGAAGCCCAAGAGCATGTATATTTTAGTACAATTAAAAAAAAGAAAACAGTGGAGAGAAAATCTAAAACCATATATAGTGGCTGGGAATCATGTTTCCTTTTTATGGTAGTAATAATTAATAATACCTGCTATTTACTGAGCACCTTTCTGAGCTTCCCTGATAGCTCAGCTGGTAAAGAATCCGCCTGCAATGCAGGAGACTCTGGTTCGACTCCTGGGTTGGGAAGATCTGCTGGAGAAAGGATAGGCTACCCACTCCGGTATTCTTGGGCTTCCCTTGTGGCTCAGCTGGTAAAGAATCCGCCTGCAATGCAGGAGACCTGGGTTCGNTGCAGGAGACTCTGGTTCGACTCCTGGGTTGGGAAGATCTGCTGGAGAAAGGATAGGCTACCCACTCCGGTATTCTTGGGCTTCCCTTGTGGCTCAGCTGGTAAAGAATCCGCCTGCAATGCAGGAGACCTGGGTTCGATCCCTGGGTTGGGAAGATCTGCTGGAGAAGGGAAAGGCTACCCACTCCAGTATTCTTGCCTAGAGAATTCAATGGATTATACAGTCCACAAGGGTGCAAAGAGTTGGACTCTAGACACTATACATGTCACTAATTCTTACAGACTTACAGATATGAAAGTGAGACTCACAAAAAGTTGAATATCTTTGCCTGAAATCATACTGCTAGGAAGCAGCTACCTTAGCATTTGAACAAATGCCCATGCCCTTCTTTATTCACTGTATTCCCTCTGTTTATCACAAAAATTCAAAATAGAACAGTAAGTTCAAACGAGCACTGACTATGAGTAAATTATTTTAAAAATACGTAGAGTGTAAGAAATATCCATAAAAGAACTTCAGTATATAATAATAACCTACACCTTACCTCTAACCCTAACATACCCATTTATATGCAGTTTTCACTCCAAATAGAGTTGAAAGAAAGGCAAAATCATAACAGCTCTCAATACCAAAGCAATGCTCCCAAGAGCAGCAGGAGGAAGACAAGGGGGTTGGCCTGGGTGGCAAAGGTAAAAATTAAATATTCTATAAGATGTTACATAGATGTTTTAAAGGATCGGGGAAGGGATGATAAAAGAATAGAAGAAAAAGTGGTTAAAAAAAGCTACGGAACAGGAAATTCTACTCAGTACTCGGTAATGCCCTATATGGGAAAAGAATCTTAAAAAGAGGGTTTACAGGTATATGCATAACTGACTCACTTGGCTGTACACCTGAAACTAACACAACATTGTAAATCAACTATACTCCAATAAAAAATTTAATTAAATTTTTTTAAAAAAGAAAGAAAAGGAGAAAAAAAAGCCACAAAAAGAAAAAGCAAGCGAATGAAAACAAAAACTACAGAATAGGAAGATAAAATTCAGTACTACAATATGACATAAATAAGCAAAATGGAGTTGACTTTCCTTTAAAGAGCACGAGTGTGCCAGCAGCTCAATGGTTCCTAACTTTGAATGTATCCATTGCAATGAGTGACCAGAGCAAAGTTCTTCAGAACAGATCTTCAATCAAAATGCGGCTCTACATATATGAAATGAAGAAATTAGCAAGGAGGAGGGCATACTTGGAAAATGTATAGGCAAATAAACATTCCAAGAAGTAGTCAGTTTCTCATTGAAGTCATTCATCAATATCTTTAAACTCTTTTCATGGCTGCAACTTATTAGGATATTTAAAAACTATTCTTTTATTCTCTCCTACCCACATTTACTTCAGAAATTAAAAAAACAAAAACAAAAAATAACCATCTGGGTCCCTAGAATTATACCCTTTCCTAAATATTGGTTAGTTAAACTGGCTACCAGCTTGCCCATTCACTGAACAATCTCTGAAAAGCAGAGAGAGTGCAGGACAGGGGCTCCTAGTCCTTCAAGGTAATAAAGACCGCTCAGGGCCTCGTTCTGTCACTGTCAACCTCCTAAATGCCTTTTTTTTTCCAGTATTGCCATATTTACTGCTTTCTGGTTTCTCCTATAAGCACTTTGCTTTCTGAAAATCTGAAGATAAATTTAGAATTTCCAAAACAAAATGAAGATCCAGATTCTGAGCTTTACAAGACTCTAATAGCATATTTCAAACCATTAAATATACGAATATAAATTTTATCCTTTAGATGAAAAAGGGCTCCAGAAAATCACGAATTCGTTCTCCTTCTAATACACTCAAAATGAAAGTAGATAAGGAATGAAACACAACAGAAGCACGGGCGCGTGGCAGTTTAGTAAGCAGGTGCAGGGCGAGAGTGGACAGCAGTTTATTAGCTTCTCTCAGCAGTGAAGTCTCCTCCTTTTGGGCAGTTTGCCCCGAGGCTGCAGCTGCATACCTTTGGTGGTGTCAGATATGCTATTTAACAAGGCACACATCATATCTCCCTCTAAGTGGTGAGGGTTGAGTATATGTGCTGGCCTCTGAGTCTTCTTAAACTGATTCTCTAGCTCCAGAAAACCTTGATCTCCTGAGAGGATGGTGAAAGGAATCTGCTTGGGCAGCTGTTCATCTAGACGGCCAGCCTAAGTTGGAACAAATGGCACACGTCAAATCAGCATCTGTGCTTCCAATCAAGTTACAGCTCTTTCAGAATGAACGCCTACCTAGAAAGGTGTATTTCGCATGTCCCCTTGCTCCCACTAAAGTATGATATAAAGATCTCATTCACAAATAAAATATATTAATACCATATTTTAAAAATGTATAAGTGCTGTCAATTTTAAGATAAACTGTTTAATGTGCCACTAAGAAAGAAAAAAAGAGGAGGCCCCCATATAAAGGTGGAACAGTAGTAACAGGGCTGAACTAAGCAAAGTAACAGTAAGGCAAGCAAGCTCAACCTTAAAACTGGCTAGATGGAAAAAGAAATTATCTTGTGGTTTAAAATATAAGCAGCAATCAACAACTCCACAGAGTAAATTCATGTTATCAGTGTGACACAGAAAAGCTTAAGCAGAAAATTTAATTTAAACTGGGTCTCAAGTGGGTCGTTTCTCCAGGCAACTAGCTGAGACAGAAGCAAATGCAGATTTCACCTGGGCCAACAGTGACTGTCACGGGGCCTGCTCATTTCAGAGATGTTAAATGTGGGAGCGCCTCATGCGTCAGAGAGTGACACCTCCTGATCATTTATTCTAGAAACACTTAAGGTTCTACTGTACACAGCCGAGAGCTGGCTAGAACTAGGGAAGAAGCAGTAAACATGTGCTACACGTTCCTGCTCCCAACTTAAGTAGAACTTGATGCAAAAGGTTTTATACAAAAGACACAGCACTGAAAAGGAATCTACAGTGTCATTACAATTTAAGTGGGAAAATTAATCAAATGGGTCCTAGATTCACAGAAGATTCTGAGTAAAGCAATGACTCACATGCATACATATGGCAAAATCAGCAGCGTCTTTTCTCTTGCTGCAGCGAGGATGCAGGAAGAAGCAGCCGATGCGGTTCAGGTAGTTGTAGACCTTACAGTGGGCCGGGGGCTTCCAGTTGGTGTTTCCCCCTGTCATGTTTAGAACAATAAACAACGCTGTTGTTTACAACAGGCATAAACGAGGAGTCAAACAAAAGAAGCAGAACAGAAGAACAGACATAACTGAAAATTCCATAAGGAAAAACAAATACCAGGAAAAAAATGTTTCTAGAAAAAAAGTACCAGAGTAGAAGGCAGAACAGGCAGTTCCAGCACAGGGTGCTGCTAAAACCTCAGGAAATTAGACACCTGCCCCAAACCTGACTAATAAGCAGAAGACTCACAGGGATGTTCAGCAGAATCACAGTAATGTGTGTGAAATTCTTTGGTGTTGTTCTACATGAATATATGCATTAGTGGATTTTTTACAAGTATGTTAAGGCTGCTCGCTGAATTAAAAAAGTGGTCAATCTGAAAAGCTGGACTTACTAAAAGCCTTATCCAGGTCAGTGGGTTTCTATCTTAAATCTTAATCCTTTTCTTTGTATACGGTTTCCTATCAAATGTGGCAAATGCACCATATGTCATTGTACTGTGCTTTAATACTTTTTTTTTTTAATTACAAATTGAAGGTCCATGGCAACTTTGCCTTGAGTGGGCTTATCAATGTCATTTATCCAACAGCATTTGCTAACTTGCTGTCACATTTTGATGATATTCATGATATTTCACACTTTTCCATCATTATTATATGGTTATGGTGATCACTGATGTTACCATTGTAATTGCTTGGGTGCACCACAAACCATGCCCATACAAGACAGCAAACTTAACTAATAAATGTTCTGTACATTCTGATCGCTCCACCAACTTGCCCTTCACTGCCTTTCTGCCCTTTTGGGCACCCTACATCTTGAGACATAATATTGAAGGTAGGCCAGTTAATAACCCCACAGTGGCCTCTAAGTGTTCTAGTGAAACGAAGAGTCTCAATTTCTCAAATTAAACCAAAAGCTAGCAATGATTAAGCTCAGTGAGAAAGGAATGTCCAAAGACAAGACAGCCTTAAAGGCAGGCCTGTAGCTAGATGACCATCATATGATGACCATTACATCTACTACTGTGGGCAAGAATCCCTTAGAAGAAATGGAGTAGCCATCATAGTCAACAAAAGAGTCCGAAATGCAGTACCTGGATGCAATTTCAAAAATGACAGAATGATCTCTGTTTCCAAGGCAAACCATTCAATATCACAGTAATTAAAGTCTATGCCCTGACCAGTAATGCTGAAGAAACTGAACAGTTCTACGAAGACCTACAAGACATTCTAGAACTAACACCCAAAACATCTGCTGGATCACAGAAAAAGCAAGAGAGTTCCAGAAAAACATCTATTTCTGCTTTATTGACTATGCCAAAGCCTTTGACTGTGTGGATCACAACACACTGTGGAAAATTCTTCAAGAGCTGGGAATACCAGACCACCTGACCTGCCTCTGGAGAAATCTGTATGCAGGTAAAGAAGCAACAGTTAAAAGCCGGACATGGAACAACAGACTGGCTCCAAATCGGGAAAGGAGTACATCAAGGCTGTATATTGTCACCCGGCTTATTTAACATATGCAGAGTATATCATGCAAACTGATGACAAGCTGGAATAAAGATTATCAGGAGAAATATCAATAACCTCAGATATGCAGATGACATTACCCTTATGGCAGAAAGTGAAGAAGTAAAGAGCCTCTTGATGAGAGTGAAAAAGCTGGCTTAAAACTCAACATTCAAAAAACTAAGATCATGGCATCTGGTCCCATCACTTCATGGCAGATAGGGAAATAATGGAAACAGTGAGAAATTTTATTTTCTTGGGCTCTAAAATCACTGTAGATGGTAATTGCAGCCATGAAATTAAAAGACCCTTGCTCCTTGGAAGAAAAGTTATGACCAACCTAGACAGCATAGTAAAAAGCAGAGACATTATTTTGCTGACAAAGGTCTGTCTAGTCAGAGCTATGGTTTTTCCAGTAGTCAAGTCTGGATGTGAGAGTTCGACCATAAAGAAAGCTGAGCACTGAATAATTGATGCTTTTGAACTGTGGTGCTGGAGAAGACTCTTGAGAGTCCCTTGGACTATAAGGAGATCAAACCAGTCAGTCGAAAAAGGAAATCAGTCCTGAATATTCATTGGAAGGACTGATGCTGAAGCTGAAACTCCAGTGCTTTGGCTACCTAATGCGAAGAGCTGACCCACTGGAAAAGACCCTGATGCTGGCAAAGACTAAAGGTGAGAGGAGAATGGTTGGATGGCATCTGAAGTGTTACACTGAATGTCATGCTGTTAAAGTGCTCTGAAGACAAGAGGATGAGATGGGTAGACGGCATCACTGACTAGATGGATGTGAGTTTGAGCAAGCTCCAGGAGTTGTTGCTGGACAGGGAAGCCTGGTGTGCTGCAGGCCATGTGGTGGAAAAGAGTTGAACACGATGGAGCAACTCAACTGAACTGAGGCCCCACATCATGCTTTTCAGCCGGGGATCAGGCAGACAGACAGGTAATCCCCAGGGACTCTGACTTTGAAAGCCAGTGAGATTTGATTATAGAAATTCCACACGACTGGGGGAAACAGAGACTCTATTCTTGGAGGGTGCAAACAAAACCATGTCCACCAGGGCCCAGGGAAAGGAGCAGTAACCCCACAGGAAACTGAGTCAGACTTGCCTTGAGTGTTTCAGGATCTTCTACAGAAGGCAAGGGTTGGGAGTGGCCTGCCATGGGGAAAGGGTCCTGGTAGATGCATCGTGGTGTAAGTTCTCTTAGAGGCTGTGGTTAGCCCACCAAAGAACCCATAGACTCTAGGACTGGGTGACTCAGGTCAAACAACTAGTAGGGAGGGAGTGCAGCCCCACCCATCAGCAGACAATTGGATTAAAGTTTTCCTGAGTATGGCCCTGCCCATCAGAGCAAGACCCAGTTTTACCCACCGCCAGTCCTTTCCATCAAGAAGCCTGCACAAACCTCTTATCCTCATTCACCACAGGGCAGACAGAGAAACAAGAACTACAATTCTGCAATCCCCAAGAAGAAAACCACAATCACAGAAAGCTAACCAAATAAAAAGAAACAGGATTATATCCCAGATGAAGGAGCAAGATAAATCCTCCTAAAACAACTAAATGAACTGGAGATAGGCAATCTTCCAGAAAAAGAATTCAGAATAATAATAGCAAAGATGATCTAGGATCCTGGAAAAAGAATGGAGAAGATGCAATAAATGTTTACCAAAGACCTAGAAGAATTAAAGAACTAACAGAAATGAACAGTACACTCAGTTCAGTTCAGTCACTCCATTGGGTCCAACTCTTTGCAACCCCATTGACTGCAACACACCAGGCTTCCCTGTCCATCACCAACTCCTGGAGCTTGCTCAAACTCTAGTCCATTGAGTTGGTAATGCCATCCAACCATCTCCTCACTAGAAGGAATCAATAGCAGAATAACTACAGCAGAAGAATGGATAAGTGATCTGGAAGGCAGAATGGTAGAAATCGTGCTGCAAAACAGAATATAGAAAAAAGAATGAAAAGACACGAAGACAGTCTAAGAGGCCTCTGGAACAACATTAACCACACCAATATTCTCATAATAGGGGTCCCAGAAGGGGAGAGAGAGAGAAAGAGAGAAAGGACCCAAGGAAATATTTGAAAAGATAACAGCTGAAAACTTTCCCAACATGAGAAAGGAAACAGTCAACCATGTCCAGGAGGTGCACAGTACCAGGCAGGATATACCAAGGAGAAACACACTGAGACACATAGTAATCAAACTGACAAATATTAAAGACAAAGACAAAATATTAAAAGCAACAAGGGAAAAAGGAAAAATCCCACAAGGTTACCAGCTGATTTCTCAACAGAAACTCTACAAGCCAGAAGGGAATGGCACGATATAGTCCAAGTGATGAAAGGGAAGCAGCAACAACCAAGAATGGTAATAGGATCATACATATCATTAATCACCTAAAATTTAAATGCACCAAGCAGAAGACGTAAGACTGGCGGGGTGGATACAGAAACAAGGCTCATCCGCATGTTACCTCCAAGAGACCCAGCTCAGATCTAGGGACACCTACAGACCGGAAGTAAGAGGACAGGAGAAGGTGCTCGCACACGTGGAAACGGTGAGGAGGAGGGAGCAGCACTACCCACGTCAGACAAAATAAACCTTAAAGCGGAGACCGTTGTAAGAGGCAGAGAAAGACACTACATAATGACCAAGGATTCAATCCAAGAAGAAGGTACAACAATTATGAATATATATATACCCAACACAGGAACACCTCAATGCGCAAGGCAAATATTAACAAACATAACGGGAAAAATCGACAGTAACACAGTATTAGTGGGGGACTTAATACTCTACTTTCATCAATGGAGAGACCATCTGGACAGAAAATTAATGAGGAAATAGAGGCCTTAAACGACACTTTAGACAAGTTGGACTTAATTGATATTTATAGAATATTCCAACAGACTGCACATTCTTATCAAGCATACACAGAACATTCTCCAAGAATGACCACACGCTGGCCATAAGGTGACTCTTGGTAAATTTTGAAAATCGAAATCGTATCAAGCATCTTTTATGATCACAACACTATGAGATTAGACATAAACTGTAAGAAAAAAACTCTAAGAAACATAAACATGTGGCAGTTAAGTGATATGCTATTAAACAACCATTGGATCACTAAAGAAATCAAAGAGGAAATTAAAATACCTAGAAACAAATGAAAACAAAAGCACAACAGTCCGAAACCTATGAGATGCAGCAAAAGCAGTTCTAAGAGGGAAGCTTATAGCAATACAATTTTTACCTCAAGAAACAAGAAAAGTCTCAAATAAACAACTTAACCTTACATCTAAAACATCCAGAAAAAGAAAAAGAAAACTTAAAGAGAAAAACAAAGAAAACTTAAGCCTTAGAAAAGGAAGGAAATCATAAAGATCTAAGCAAAAATAAATGAAACAGAAACAAATAAAACAATTGCAAAGATCAATGAATCTAAAAGCTGGGTCTTTGAAAAGATAAAAATTGAAAAACCTTTAGCTAGACTCATCAAGAAAAAAGGAGAGAGGACTCAACTCAATAAAATCTAACCTGGAAAAGGAAAAGTTACAGCTGACTCCACAGAAATGTCAAGGGTCATAAGAGACTACTATGAAGAACTGCATGCCAATAAAATGGACAACCTGGTAGAAATAGACAAATTCTTAGAAAGGTACAGTCTCCCTAGACTGAACCAGGAAGAAAGAGAAAATATAAGCAAGCCAATCACAAGCACTGAAATTGAAACCATGATTAAAAACCTCCCAATAAACAAAACTCCAGGACCTGACAGCTTCACAGGCAAATTTTATCATTTAGAGAAGAGTTAACACCTATCCTTCTGAAACTTGTTTCAAAAAACTGGAGAGGAAGGAAAACTTCAAAACTCATTTTATGAGGCCACCATCACCTTGATACCAAAACCAGACAAAGATACCACAAGAAAATTACAGAATTACAGGCCAGCACCACTGATGATTTCCTAGTGCTTTCCTAATGGCTCAGTGGTAAAGAATCTGCCTGCAAATGCAGGAAATTCAAGTTCAATTTCTGGGTCGGGAAGATCCCCTGCAGAAGGAAATAGCCACTCATTCCAGTATTCATGCCTGGAGAATGCTATGGACAGAGATGCCTGGCAGGCATCTTGTGTCCATGTGGATGCAAGAGTCAGACACGACTTAGTGACTAAACAATAACAAAGCCACTGATGCACACAGATGCAAAAATTCTCAACAGAATACTACCAATCTGTATCCAACAGTATATTAAAAAGATCATACATGATGACCAAGTGGGATTCATGCCAGAGATGCAAGCCATACATCAATCAATCCATGTGACACACCACATCAGCAAACTGAAGAAAAAACATCATACGATCATCTCAACAGAGTAAAAAGCTTGTGACACAGTTCATCACCCATGAATGAGGAAAAACTCTCCAGACAGGGGGCAAAGAGGGTACACAGAACACAGCAGTATAACTGCCCAATGGTGTCCAACTCTTTGCAACCCTATGGACTGCAGCCTGCCAGGTTCCTTAACATAATAAAGGCCATATATGACAAATGTACAGCTAACATCATACTCAATGGTGAAAAGCTGAAAACATTCACTCTAAGATCAGGAACAAGACAATGATGTCCACTCTCGCCACTTTTATTCAACACAGTTTTGGAAGTCTCAGCTATAGCAATCAGTGAGAAAAAGAAGCAAAAGGACTCTAAACTGGAAAAGAAGAAGTTAAACTGTCACTGTTTGCAGATGACCTGATACTAAATATAGCAATTCCATTTACCATAACATCAAAGAAAAAAAAAAAAANTGTGGGGGGAGGTGCGGGGGCAGGGGGGGGATAGTTGGCACTGTGGAAGCCTTCCCCGCTTCTTTCCACCCCCGGACGCCCGCCCGACTCGCCCCATTGCACAATTCTGCCGTGGAACTGCCGCGTGACTAGGACGGAGCCCAAAGAATGTTTCCCAGGTTTCCCCGGCTGAAAAAGGAGCGGTTGGGTGTCCCGCCCTGTCCCTGAGAGCCCTTTCAATTGCATTTTTTCGGGTGACTGCGTTGCCCTTTAAAATGCAGAGGTTGCCCTCTACAAAGAAAAATTCACTAGCCGGCAGGCGTGCCCACTCGGTGGGCGTCGGGTGAAGGCCGCTGGCACGTTTCTCTTCCTCATGTATATCTTCAGACAGGAAAAGTGTTTGGATCTCCTTGGGGGAGAATTCAGAAGCTGATTTTAAAGTAGGACGGAGAGTGGATACTTAAAAGAATTGCAGACAACCTGAAGCTTTCCGAGGATCACGGAGTTAATCAGCGCTGAAGGCGCATAGTAGGTCCTGAATAAATTAGAGGATGGATGAATATTTGGAGAAGGAATTTAAATGTCTGCCTGTGAACCAATGCTTTCATTTTGCAGATGAGGAAATTTATAGAGTTTACGTGGTTTGCTCAAGGTCACCTACCTAATTAGTGGTGGAAGGCAGGAATAGAAACTGTCTCAACTGGACGACAGAGGATGAGATGGTTGGATGGCATCACGGACTCAATGGACATGAGTTTGAGTAAACTCTGGGAGTTGGTGATGGACAGGGAGGTCTGGCGTGCTGCAGTCCATGGGGTCTCAGAGTCAGACATGACTGAGCGACTGTTTCAACCCCAAATACTTGTAATTACCAGATGGGTGTATTTTCCCTCTTTATGAAAGGAAAATGCCTTCTAACCGTAATTAATATCTGCAAAGTCTTATTTCACACACACTTAACTATCCATCTGAAACAAGCAAAACAATCCCCAGATCTAATGTATATAGTCAAATGGTTAAATTTGGAAGTGCGAAAGCAAGATAGGCATTTTTGTCTTATTCCCATACGCACTTTTTAATCACACAAAACATGCCAGTGAACAAACAGTGCTTCTCCAAGATGGTGCAGAATATACCAGGTTCCCACTAACTCTACTTATGTAAATACAGGGTTTTGGTGTTTTGCGTGGGAACTGCTAAACCCATGAGTGACCATCAATGTTGTTCAGAGACTGGTCAGTTGGTTTATTTAGGCTTGGAATAGATTTGTTGCTCATTTTTCAGAACAGACAAGCTGCAATCTGTGAGAACACAAGGGACTTCAATGACAGTCTTGCAGACGGCTGGACAGTTTGTTGTCTTTGAAGTCTCAAGGCTGACCAAGTATACCAAATGTCTAATTTAGGGACCAGAATTGCCAAACAAGTAGACGTGAAGATCAAAGGAATCAAAACTGTAAGTGGCAATCATGAGTAAAACTTGATTCTTTTGTGGGTTGTCAAAAATGGTTTCCACGATGATGATTATGATGTAGTTATAGTAATACAATTTGAGTGTAGATTCTTATCCAAGAAAATGGTGAGTTTTCCAGTGATGGACACAACAGCTCATCATATTATGAAATGTCTCATTTTTTAGGCCAGATACACTCTGAAATGGGGCGGTTGTCTTCTCTAACTCTGTTGTCTTCCCTACTCTTCTGTGCCTCTGATATCTTAAAGGTGGGAACAAACAAATACAAATTGCTACAAAAATGTGAAATTCTAGACTTCGAGGTATAATATATTAATTCTGGTTTGATAAGCCTACACAATGTTCATGAAATAAAGCATTATCTCCTAATATTCTAATAAACCATTCTATTCTTCAGTAATAAAAATGTTGCAATTTAAAAGAAGCATTATATATTTTTCCCATACAGCAATTTCTAATTTGCCATTTTACTAGGTTATTAAACCTGAACTCTAGAAATACAAATTGTTAGGCCCCTATTACTACCTGAGAAGAGATATCTGATCAAACAAAAACATCCTTCCAGGTAAGATCTTACAAATAATAGCTTATTTGGATGCAAATGATACTTGTTAAATATATCACATATTTCATTCAATACCATTACATAACTAGTATTGAGTTTTTTGCAAAGAAAATATCTCAGAACAATTTCAATTGTTATCAACATTAATTAGTTTATTTATCTTTATCAGTTATGGCATAGAATTTTGGAACTGGTTAGGTCATTAGAGAAAAATGCAATTATATTCCTCCTTTTACAGATAAGAAACTGAAGGCTATTGATATTAAGCAATATATGGAGTTTCTGACATGGTCAAAAACAGAACTGAGGATTCTGATTTGCCATGTGTTTTACGAAATCATCACCATAGCCTCCATTTCATAAATGTGTGGTTTACCCCGTGTGTAAGGCATGGTGCTTGAAACTGGGAATATGGAAAGGTATAAGAAGTGCTCAAAGATTTTTTATAATCTAACTGGTGATGTAGGCTAATGCTTCTCAAACTTTAGTATGTATTAATCACATTTGTTGTTCAGTCGTTAAGTCGTGTCTGACTTTTTGTGACCCCATGAACTGTAGCACGCCAGGCTTCCCTGTCCTTCACTATCGCCCTGAGTTTGCTCAAACTCATGTCCATTGAGTCAGTGACGTCATGCAACCATGCCATGCTGGAAGAAGAATATCCCCATCTACTTGCAGGCATATGAGCAAGAGAGAGCAGTCTTCACAGCTTCTTCAACCAGGAGTAGATTCCATCCCAGAAAGCCACTAGCAACTCCTCATCTGTTCAGGTTTTATCCTGAGATTGCAGCATTTTAATCACATATTCATCAGTTCAGTTCAGTCACTCAACTGTGTCCAACTCTTTGAGACTCCATGGACTGCAGCACACTAGGCTTCCCTGCCTATTACCAACTCCTGGAGCTTGCTCAAACTCATGTCCATTGACTTGGTGATACCATCTAACCATCTCATAATCATCCTCTATCATCCCCTTCTCCTGCCTTCAATCTTTTCCAGCATCAAGGTCTTTTCCAATGAGTCAGTTCTTTGAATCAGGTGGCCAAAGTATCGGAGCTTCAGCTTCAGCATCAGTCCTTCCAATAAATATTCAGAGTTGATTGATACACGGCTACTGGAAAAACCATAGCTTTGACTAGATGGACTTTTGTTGGTAAAGTAATGTCTCTGCTTTTTACTGTGCTGTCTAGGTTTGTCATAGCTTTTCTTCCAAGGAGCAAGCATCTTTTAATTTCATGACTGCAGTCAGCATCTGCAGGGATTTTGGAGGCCAAGAAAATAAAGTCTGTCACTGTTTCCACTGTTTTCCCATCTATTTGCTATGAAGTGATGGGACCGGATGCCATGATCTTAAGTTTTGGGGTTTTTTTAAATTAATTAATTTTTTACTGAAGGATAATTGCTTTACAGAATTTTGCTGTTTCTGTCAAACCTCAACATGAGTCAACCACCCTCCCTTTTGAACTTCCTTCCCATCTCCCTCCCCATCCCACTCCTCTAGGTTGATACAGAGCCTCGGTTTGAGTTTCCTGAGCCATATAGCAAATTCCCGTTGGCTATCTATTTTACATATGGTAATGCAAGTTTCCATGTTACTCTTTCCATACATCTCACCCTCCCCTCCCCTCTCCCCATGTCCATAAGTCTATTCTCTATGTTTCTCCATTGTTAGAGGATCTAAAGTTTTTTGAATGCTGAGTTTT
>SJYV01009563.1:0-11859 GCA_006410875.1 Neotragus pygmaeus | reverse complement strand
TGACTGCATGGACTCCTGATCCAGGCTGCTTGGGTTAAAATGCCTGCTCTACTACTTACTAGCCATGTAACCTCAGACACATTGCTCAACCCCTCTGTGCCTTGTTCCCTTCCTGTAAGATGGAAATAATAATAATGTCTACCTCTAATTAGATGGGTTGGTACTTGAGCTGTGCATGAAACTTAAAATGTGCTAAAGAATTGTTTCCTTTCATTCAGGAGAAACCTTATACTATTCTGGAATGGGAATCCAAAAACTTGGCTTTCCCTCCCAGCTCCACCTTGATTTAGCTGGGTGTTCTGGGGTGAAAGTGAAAGTCGCTCAGTCATGTCTGCTCTTTGCAACTCCCTGGACTGTACAGTCCATGGAATTCTCCAGGCCAGAATACCGCAGTGGGTAGCCATTCCCTTCTCCAGGGGATCTTTCCAACCCAGAGATAGAACCTAGGCCCCCCGCATTGCAGGTGGATTCTTTACCAGGGTACTCCTCCGGGGTAGGTGACCTCATTTCCCTACGCTAGGGCCCTCTGTTCTAAACTGAGGAGTAGGACTAACCCCCTTACTCGACAGTCCTCCATGGATCCCCACTGACCTCACAATAAAGTCCCAGATCCCTGGCTTGGCCTTCAATGCCCTTGGTGTCTCCAGCTCCTGCCCTTCCCTCCAGCCTCAATCCACAGACTGCCCAAGGTGGTCATGGCTGCTGAGTGGGCTTGTAAGGCATCATCATATCATGTCTCTGCTCCACTCAAAGGCTCCCCATGCCTTCTTGTACCACTGAGAGTAAAACCCCAGGCCGTCTGTACAGCCTGCCTGGCCCCACAATCTGACCTCAGCTCCCACCTCTCTCCCTCTCCACCTGACACCCAGTTCTCTGGCTTCTTGGCTGTTCCCAAGCTCTGGAGAGAGAAAGGCCAGGTGGGCTGCAGTCCTTCTGGAAGCTCTGAACCATGAGAGTGGCCTTCCCTGACCGCCCTGTACACAATGGCACACTGCCCCACCATCCTGTCTCATGTTTCCCAACTGCCCCACTATCCCTAATCTATTATATATTTGTTTACAGTCTGTCTCTCCTTCCACAATGTAAGCTCAAGAGACCAGGGGGGTTGTTGGGCTCCTTGCTGTGTCCCCAGCTCTGTGGATCATGCTGGGCACATACTAGGTGTCCAGAAACTGTGCTGAAAGCTGAAGGATGCTGACTTGCCTACTAGAGGAAGTTGTGTTATTGCAAGGAACACGCAGGAAAGACATATCTTGACCAAAGAGGATAGACCTCTTTTACAGGTGATGTCACACATGGAGATGGATAGGAAGGCTATTTTAGGAGCAGTGGGAAGACTCGTAGCTGAGGTCCTCAGATCAGGACACTGGGGCAATGCCCACCACCTGTGAGCATGTGGAAGAGGAAAACATGGCAAGCCATTTAGCTCAGCCCCTCTCCCCAGAGGACTAAACCCTGAATTTAGACTGATGGTCTGTTCTCTCTGAAAAGGCTCGAGAAAACAGACAGTGCTCCAGACCCACCACACCCACCCTGTCCATCATCATACCTCCAGGCACCTAGGAAGCCACCAGCTGGCGGCCACCTGGGCTGTCCCCATGGGCAGGACACGCCGTATGGTGTCTTACTTCTGCACTACATCACGTGACCCCTTGGTGGCTTCCAAAATGAAGATACGTGGTTTCATGGCAGATCTCTGGCGGGAAATGCCACCTTTTAATTGTCGTCATGGCTTTTCTGAAAAAAAAATGGAGTCCTTTTTATTCAAAGCTTAATTCAGTTAATTTTCCCAATATAAATAAATAATCTAAAGTGTAAGTAGGCCTTTCCATGGCTGACCAATGGTGAAGACTCTGTGCTCCCACTGCAGGGAGCACCGGTTTGATCCCTGGTCAGGGAAGTAAGATCTCATGTGCCACATAGTGTGGTCAAAAAAATTAAAAAGTAAAGTGTAAGCACATTCTCTCGCAGGCTGTGCTGACTCTCTGCCTCTGCTCCATTTAAAGACCTCCCCTGGCAGAGCCTAGGCCCCACTTTCCCTGAACCTACTCAGAAGTTCCCTCTCCTACGGCGCTGCACTGATTTCCCGTGGGCATCATGTGTCCTGGGGAGGGCATAAAGGGGTGGCAAGGAACACCTGCCCACACACCTGGGCTCCCAGATCTGTGACCTTTGTCAAATCCTAACACCACCCTGGTCTAGGGGGACCCAAGAGGGGCTGTGGTCCCCAGAGTCTACCAGGGGTTTATGATGTGAGGGATGAGCAGGAGACACCCACAAAAAGCAAGCTGGGGAAGAATCATGTAATCGTTTCATGAACAATCAAGTTAACTTTTGTAAAAACACCTGGGACTGCTTCAGGAGAGAAGAAAGTCCAGAGTGGACTGGAGTCATTCTGGAAGTTCTAAGACCCAAATCCAAAGCTCACTCCTTCTGGGAAGACTTCTCCGGGGCGGGATGAGCCCTCCCCACTCCAGGTCTTGTTGCACGAATCCTCATGGGAGCCTCACAGGTGGTACTGAGCAGCCACCACCTTCTCTCGTGATCACTTAAGTACGGGGTAAATCACCCTTCAGGAGACCTGCCCTGGACCTGGGGCAGAAGCCTATCTGTGAGCTTCATTGCTTCCCACACTTCCCTGCACTTTGCCACTGAGCACAGCCTAGTGGGATCCGTGTCGCTCACCAGACTTAATGCCCTGGGAGGGGAGGAGCCCTGTTGGTCTAGTTCAGACCCACATGCCCTAAGCCTCGTGCAGTGCCTAGACCATGGTCTAGGTCATCAATCATGTTGAATGAAGGAATCTCCCCACTAGAATGCAGCTGGGGCCATGCTTTATATTCTCTGCATTTGTATCTATACTTATCACAGTACTGGCACCCTTGTGATTTTCTGGTTGAATGAATGAATGGAAGGAAGATTTCACAGCAGAGGTACAACTTGAACTGGGCCTTGAAGGAGGCAGCAGTCTACAAAGTCCCAGAGAGAGTGATGTGGTTAAGATCCCATCAGCCTTTTACTGTGGCCCAACTCCCTTGATGGAGTCTTTCATATTAGACCCGATTAACAATGAGGAGCCCCTGGTAGCTCAGATGGTAAGGAGTCTGCCTGCAGTGTGGGAGACCGAGGTTTGATCCCTATGTCTGGAAGACCCAGGAAGATCCTGTGTTGGGAATTTCCCCTGGAGAAGGCAATGGCAACCCACTCCAGTATTCTTGCCTGGAGAATCCCATGGATGGAAGAGCCTGGTGGGCTGCAGCCCATGGGGTCGCAAAGAGTCGGTCAACACTGAATGACTCACTTNTGTGTTGGGAATTTCCCCTGGAGAAGGCAATGGCAACCCACTCCAGTATTCTTGCCTGGAGAATCCCATGGATGGAAGAGCCTGGTGGGCTGCAGCCCATGGGGTCGCAAAGAGTCGATCAACACTGAATGACTCACTTTCACTTTCAACAATGAGGAATGCACCCAGAGGCATAATAGAGAATGTATGCCAGCTGTCTCAATTCTGCGCCTGGCACCAGCCATATACACACCCAGGGGTCATCTTTATGCCCTCCTAGTCCAGCACAATGCCTAGCACATGGCAGATTCCTCATTAATATGTGTTGAATGAAATCAAATATAGCCAACCCATTATTAAGTATCCCATAGCCCACAAGCCTCTGGATTAAAGGGAAATGTGTGCAAAAGTGGAGACTCAAGCAAAATGCTCCTAATCTGCCAGGCTAGACTCTACAGCCTTAGTTTCTGCAGAATTAAAGGATTAAGTCTGAGATAGGCACCAAGCCGTGTCAAATGTAAGCTGTAACCTTCGTTCTGAAGTCTGTCACACCAGACCTAGAGGCGAGAGTCGCCCCCTTGTAGCTGAGTGGGAAGGAGTCTGGCCCAGCCCCTCGGGGCAGAGGTGGGGATGGGGATACATGATCCATGTGAGGATGGATGGGTACAGGGGCATCTGATGAAAGACAGGGTCCTGAGGAAAGGAGGTACCTAATTCAGAGCATGGAAAGTGTTTGGAGGCCTCACAAGCCTTGGTGAGTGGTGGTTCACCCCAGTTCCCAGAATTGTGGTCTCTTTTCTCCCAGAGAGTCTGATCCATAGATAGTTTGAGCTCGAATATTTCAAATGCGGGGCATTGAGCACAAAGGAAAACATAATAATACCTTTTCCTCCTGTCTGTACCTCTGCTCCCAATAAACAGAAGAGAGGGCGCGAAAGGGGGTGGAAGGGGAGGGGAGAGGAGGGAAGGGAGGAGAAGGAAGAAGCAAGAGAGAAAAGCCAGCAGTTAGATTTCTGCCTCCCCATCCCCGTCTGCACTGCAGGAAAGTTCCTTTGGGTTCACCAGGTGCTGCTGGCGAGGCCCCTTCTGGGAACGGGTTGCCAAATTCACTGAGCCTGGCGAGCAGCTGTGAGCCAACGTGGGGCAAAGCCAAGCGAGTCACCTACCTGCTGGGCTCCCGTGTATTTGTGGGGTCTCTGGGCAGGACCTGGGAGGACAGTCGGGGGGCCACCTTCATCCAGCTCTATGACTCTGCCTTCCAGGAGCGCTCCAGTGGCTGCCAGGACGCACTGCAAAGCTCCACTCCTGCCAGCCTTGGGACAAGATGCTGCCAGCTCTCAGCTCAGGGGAGCTCTCCCCGGCCCACCAGGCCTCACTTTCTCAGAGGGGTGGCCACACACTGCATCCCTGCCTCTTTGCTTAAGGACTTTGAGCCTCAGTTCCTTTAGGTATTCGTTATAATGGGAGCAATATCAGTTACCTCCCCCGCCATAACAGGGGGCTGCCAGCACAATCCAGGGAGACGGTGGGTGTGAGGCCAGGATGACCACACCCAGGTGGTTGTGGTTTAGTTGCTAAGTCGTGTCCGACTCTTTGCAACCCCATGGACTGTAGCCCACCAGGCTCCTCTGTCCATAGTATTTCCCAGGCAAGAATACTGGGGTGGGTTTCCATTTCCTTCTCCAGGGGATCTTCCTGACCCAGGGATCGAACCCAGGTCTCCTGCACTGCAGGTGGTCTCCTTCACCGCAGGCGGGTTCTTTACCGACTGAGCCACCAAGGAAGCCCTGGCACCCCGGGTTCCAGGTTAATTACAAAGGACCAGGGGAGAGACAGCACGTGCTCAGAGTGACCAGCGGTGATGAGGGTGAGGGCCAGCTGGCTCTGCCTGTCCTCTCCCAGCAGGTCTGCAAGCAAGGCCGCGGGGCGCGGGCAGGGGTCCCGAGCACCGAGAGCTGGCACCGTGGCTACGACAGGCCTGAACTCAGGACCATGCCACAGGGCCAGCTGGGGCCTTTCAGGGGCCCAGGCAGGAAGGCCAAGCAGGAGGGTGTGGCCACAAGCTCCCTTGGCGCCTCTTGGCTTGTTTCCAGGTCTTACCGGGCTGGAATAGCCCTAGAGGGCACCTCATAGAGCTGCCCAGGCTAAACCAGAACTTCACGAGCGCCCTCAGGACCCCCCAGTCCTCAGAGTCCTGTCGCTTCTGCTATTCTGCTAGACTCCTCCCTGGAGAGCGTCAGCGCCCTCTTCAGGGACCAGGAGATAACCGAACCGAAATACTAAGCGAGGCCCCTGCGGGGCTGGCACGGAGCCTGGCATCACTGGGAACGGGAACGGGGGAGTGGGCCCGCCCGTCCCGGGTGAGCGCCAGCAGAGGGGCTGGCAGGGCAGCCACCGGGCAGCGAGCACCTAAGCGGCCACCACCCAGGACAGAACGAGAGGTCGAGAGGATCGAGAGAACGCTAGGAGCCAGAGAAACGAGACAGTCCGGTCTGTCTCGAGTCAGGAGGGCCTCCGGAGAGGAGCTGGCCTTTCAGAAGCGTCACCACTAGGCCGGGGTTCAGCCCTCAGGCTGGGTGTAGGCTTTCACTCAACCACTCTTAGAAACACATAGTTCCCAACTCTCCAAACGTGCGTTGTCTCATGTGTAAAATGAGGGAAAGAGCATCCCTATGGAAATGTTTCTATAGGAAGAATCCTATAGGAAAAACTGCTATAGGAAGCAGCTACGGCAGTAGAGTGTGGTCCTGTCTACAGCACTGAGCGGGCTGTCTGCTGTGAAACAGCCCCAGTCACCACTCACTAAGGACCAGTGGGGTCTGAACTTACAAAGACGGTGGGAAAAGGGAAGGCGTGGGAGGATGGTATAGATCAACTTACCCCATCGGTTTAGGTTTCAGCTACTCAAGGCACAATCTCATTTTAAATAACCAAGGAAGTTTCCATTTAAAGAACTCGAGTGGGGAAACGTCTGATGAAATGAAAATTCCTTTTGAAAGCGTGAAGAATCTCTCCGTTTCCTAGTTTCAAGTCTGAGTTTCGTAGTTATTTCAGTGTGTATCGAGCAGGTCCTTTATTGAGGATGTCATGCTGAGGATTTGGCAATTCAGAGATCAAGTGGTCTCCAACCTTAAGGAGTTTCCAAGTAACAAGTCCACAGGTCCTGGGGAGATGGGTATTTTTCTAGAAGCCAAGTCCAGACCCTCTTTCAAATATCTCTCGAGAACTGGACAGGTTCCCCTACCCACGCCCCACTCCCGCGCCAGGTTCCTCAGTGTTGGGAAGACCAGCTTTTTCTGCTAAGATCAGGGCCAGTGGGCCACTACTGGCCCAGATGGGTCAAGCACCCCCCAGCTGGAGGTGAACATTGGAGGTCTGGCAAGAAATTCCACGACCCAAGAGGGAAACTTCCCCAACAGCCTTCCTTTACTGAATTTAAAATTAACAGCCCAACTGTAAAGAGACCTTTTGCTCTGTGTTCACAGGGAAAGGACCAGCCCATGCAGATCTGACCTTGACTCTGATTCTCACCTCTCTTGCTGCAGACCAGAACCACAGAAAATATTAACCCTCAGTTCACCAAACAGGTGCTCTTTGGCAAAAGACATTCAGCCTTGTGTGGGTTTGTTGGAAGGGGGTACAGACTATCTCCATCATCGCTTCCTGAGCTATGCCTGCTATATGAAAGGGTTCATCACAACGTGAGATGGATTCTTTCATCGTCCCCATCTTGCAGATGAGAAAACTGAGACTTAGTAAGACTGAGCAACCTATCCAATGATCATACAGCTAAAATGAGGAATGAATACCATGGGTGGACACCAAAGCCTGTATTTTTAACCACAGTTCTGCCAACACCCAACCTAGTGCCGTGAGTTGGATACTCTGCTACATTTCTTTAAGACATCCTCCATGTCAGAACAGGAGAACTGCGAATTGTATACATGGGGGTTGGAAATTCACAGCTGGGGGGCAGGGGAGGATGTATCAGGACAGGAAATAAGTTTTATTTGGCTACAATAATGTTTCAAAAATAGAATTTTAAAATTTAAATTATTTGTCTAGACTGCCATGTGTTTTATTACATCTGGCCCTTTGCATGTGTAATTACCTGCCGGGGCCCAGAAAGTATTTGAACCCATGACCCCTGGTAGAGCCCATCCCACCCCACTGTGACTTCGGGGCCGTGCCTTGAATCCTTTTGTTCTGAAGGCACTTCACCTTCTTTCCTACAGAAAGTACTTAGGTCTGTCTCACCCGCAGTGAGAATTTGGAACCAAAGAGCCAGTCAAGCCAATGAGACTCCAACACTTCCCCCTACTCTCCACCTTGTCTCTCCCTGCCTGCCCTGCAAAGGACTCCACAGTCCTAGACAGGCAGCCTGTGTTCCCTAGGCCGGAAGCCCGCTGAGTGTGGGCAGCTCCAGTGGGAGCCTGACTGTCAGCACTAACCCCACAGTCTTCACTGGACTCAGGAATCCACAAGCCTGGCATTGACAGAGGCCCCCAGGTGCAAGGCTGGGCCACTGCTCTAGTTTCTGCAGACCCGAGGCAGCTCTCAACTCAGACCTGCCAAGTTCTTGGGACGGCAGCTTAAGTGGGGCCTCTGGGTCCAGCAGAGAGGGTAGCTGGTCCCCCCAGGTGTCCTAAGGGCTCTGAACACCCCTCTGTTTACATGTTCCAGGACAAAATCTTGGGCAACCGTGCTTCATGAAACCAGGAGTCAGCTTCCTGATGGGAAAACTGCTGTGGAATAAAAGGGTATATGTGTGTGTGTGTGTGCGTGTGTGTGTGTTGGGGTGAGGATGCAAGGAAAGAGGGAAAAAAGAAGAGAGGAAGGAAAAAACAAACAGCCCAACTCAAAAGACATGTGGTTTTCTTCTTGTGGTTTGATTCAAGGGCTTCGTGGCTTAAGTGAAGATCGGAGCCCAGAATGTGGGAGCGCTAAAGACTGGGTGGGGCCGGACAGCGTCCTGAGAACAAAGAGTCTATTGAGGAAGCTCTGCCCAGGGAGAGGCGGGAGGCAGGAGGCAGGCAGGCATCTCCAGCTCACCTGGGAGCCCACCTGGCCAGGCTTCTGGTCTACCCGAGAAGCTGTCACAGCCTGACTCATATGGGAGACTCCGGCCTCTGAGATGGCAATTCAGACGCAGTACTGCATGAGGGAAGTTTCCAAGCCTGTGAGCGTGGCCTTGGAGTTCTGAAAACAAAGTCCCCATGGAGAAAGACATGAGATGAAGACAAAGTTTTGAATTCTGTGCAGTCACTAACAGTGACCCTGAGCTTGGACCAGACCACTTACAGCTCCAACTTCCCAAGATTCTAGACTCTTTTCGAGATGTGACCTTTCTTCCTTCTCTGAAGCCCAGCAACATCAAGTTTATATGATACTTAAACTTGCCAGATGCTCTTCTAAATGCTCTCTACTAATTCATTAATCTTCATAAGTCTGTAAAATGGGTCCTGTGACTATTCCCATTTTACAGATGAGGAAACTGAGGCTCAGAGAGATTGGGTGACATGCTGGATTGTGAGTCCGGGTAGTGAACTTTGTTACCAATGATGTACTGGCTCATTCTGGGAAGATGAGAATGCCCAAGATGAGGCCAAAAATGAGATTCCCAAGGCACTGACCCCTACAGTCCATTCCCTTCCTCCATCTCCCAACCCCCTCCCCCAATACACACAAACCAATGCAAAAAATTATGTTCACCACCCAGAGAGGCTAGGAGGCCTGGAGAAAGGCAGGTGGCACGTCCACCTGGCCCCCCTTCCTTCCGAGAGGTAAGAACTGGACTCTGGCAAAGGTGAAGTTCTTGATAAGCCAGACTCCTACCATGCAAAGCAGCCTTTGAACAAAATCTCTACTATGATTACAGTGCCTCAGGCTTGGAATTTTGGGCACATTTTTTTTCTAAACATTGGAAATCCCATTGACTATCACTATTGTTACTGGAAGCCTCTTTGAAATAGTTATATAAGAATAATACTGGTGCTCCCATCAACCCAGTCAGGGTCACTCCCCACCAGATCCAGAGTGAAGGCCACATGGCTGCATATGCGCGTGCACACACACACACACACACAGGCCTGCACACACACACAGGCCTGCACACACACTCACACAGGGCTGAACACCCCCCCACACACACAGGCCTGCACACACACACCCACACACACAGGCCTGCACACACACACACACACACACACGCCTGCACACACACTCACACACAGGCCTGCACATCCACCCTCACACACATGCCTGCATACACACACACACACACAGGTCTGCCCACCCACCCACACACACAGGCCTGCACACCCACATACACAGAGGTCTGCATACCCCCCACACACACGCACACAGTCCTGCGCACCCACATACACACAGGCCTGCACACCCAATACACACACAGGCCTGCACACCCACACACACAGGCCTACATACCCACACACACACACAGGCCTACATACCCACACACACACACAAACCTGCACACCCACACACACACACAGGCCTGCACGCCCACATACACAGAGGCCTGCACACCCACACACACAGAGGTCTGCATACCCCTCCCACACACACACAGAGGCCTGCACACCTACACACACAGGCCTGCACACCCAATACACACACAGGCCTGCACACACCCCACACACACACACAGGCCTGCACACCCACACACACAGAGGCCTGCACACCCCCACACACAGAGGTCTGCCTACCCACACACACACACACACACACACAGAGGCCTACACACCCACATACACAGAGGTTTGCATACCCACACACACACAGGCTTGCACGCCCACACAAATCTATTGGATTTCCTTTCAGCCAGGACAGGTGCTGTGAGAACACATCTCACTTCCTGCTCCTGGCTACTCACTCCCATCCCACCCCATCAGCCTCACACCTCCCTTCTCGGCAGATCACTGAGCATTGTTAAAGCTGACAGGGTCCTGGGAGACCATCGAAGGTCACACAAAGCAGTCAGTTGGTAGAAAGAGTCTTTCAGAGCCGCAGAGACCAGTAATTTGCAGCCCATCACTAAGTTCTCTAAAGTACCAATAAAAATACTCACCAAAGTGGTGACTGTGAAGATTAACAAAGGCTCTGCCCGTAGAGTCCAGAGCACAGTGCCTGGAGCGGGATGAGTGCCCAGGATGATGCTACGCCCACCTAGACCTGCACCTGAGTTCCTGAGGCGCTGAGGGAGTGGTCTCGTACGTAACCACACGTACCCAGAATTTTGATTAGCACTTTACATATATTCCTTTATTTATTCCATGAGGTAAGACAAAGATCACCTGAGACTCATAGTCGAGATTAAGGGGCTTTCTCAAGGTCACTCAGGCTAGTAAGTGGCCAAGCTCAGATCTACACACTTGAAAAGACTGTAGGGGTCCAGAGACCATTTCTTTCTCAGTCTGGACCCCAGTGGCCTGAAAATTGTGATGAATCAATGAAAGAATGAATGAAAAAAATGGGCTAGGAAAGTGAGTTCAGAAAAACCCTCAGAATCTTGTTGAAATAGAATCAAGTCACCCAGAGCCTCAACACCACCAAGATCTATCTCTTCTATTTCCTGGGACTAATGTGGGTCAAAGGAGCTTCACTGCCACTGGGTCTGTTTCTGCAAGGACCAGGCATGTCTGTAGAACAGAGATAAATATATAATGCAATGCTCACTCGAAGCCAGTTTGTTGTGGCCAAGCCTTAAGTACCCTCCGGGCCACCCCGGAGATGCAAGAAAAGAAGAGCCAGTCTTGTTCTTACCATTCATTGGAGAGGGAAGAAGTTTTGAGTGAGAGGACACAGGACAAGACTGAGCCCCGGGTCTGAGGGAGAAGAAAGCAACGCCGTGCAGTGAAGAAGGGAGGAGGGAGCCAGTGAGCGCTGAGCGGACCCAGATGTTAGCGGGCAGGGGCGTGGATCCCAGGCCTGTACCGCTCACTCTCTCTTGCCTCCCCTTTCTCACCACAGGAACCTGGCCACAGGAACTTTCCTCGTGGAATTCTCCAGACCCAAGTGTCCCTCTTTGACTTGTTTAAATCTGGGCCCCCACAAAGGAACACTTTAGGCTCTTAGGTACAGGGCATTCCTGATGGCTGAGATCTGGGGAGGCTCTGAATGAATGTCTGTGGGACTTCCAGATCATTTTCTTTTCCTCTTTAATTTTTTAGAGCAGTTTTAGGTTCACAGTAAAACCGAGGAGTAAGTCCAAAGTGTTCCCATATGCCTGCTGCCCACCCCCCAACCTCCCTTCTGTCAACACCCCCCACCACACTGGTACATTGGTTACATGAACCTACCTTAACATGGCCTTGGCACCCAGAGCCCAGAGTTTCCACTAGGGTCCACTCTGGGTGTTGTGCATGCCAGGAGTTCTGATATGTGTATAACGACGTGTCTGCCATCAGTCTCACTGCCCTAAGAATCCTCTGTGCTCTGCCTAGTCATCCCTCTCTCCCCCAAAACTCCTGGCAACCACGAGTCTTTTTACTGTTTCCATAGTTACTTTTAATGTTTTGTTATTGTGGTAAAAGTCGCATAATATAAAACATACC
>SJYV01009558.1:0-16006 GCA_006410875.1 Neotragus pygmaeus | reverse complement strand
CCTACCTCCCAGTTAAGGGATGTGGTTATTTCACTGGAGGTGCAGGGCACCAGCATTGCTTCCCCGATGGCTCAGTGGGTAAAGAATCTGCCTGTCTTGCAGGAGACACAGGAGATGTGAGTTCAATCCCTGGGTTGGGAAGATCCCACGGAGAAGGAAATGGCAACCTACTCCAGGATTCTTGCCTGGAAAACCCCATAGACAGAGGAGCCTGCCAGGCTACAGCCCAAAGGGTTGCAGAGAGTTGGACACAACTAAGCACACAGGCATGGCAACTTCAGATTGGAAAGGCTAAATTCCTGGTGACTGTGGTTGAGAGGCTGAGGTTCCGCATCTTCAGCTCAGTCTCGTCTATCAGGACAGAAGCTCTAGACCAGATGTAGCAGATCAGTATTAGGGATCCGGTTATTATCCCCTCCAGCTCACTTTTCAGATAGAGGCTCCACATCCAGAGAACTCAGTTAAGAAATGCAGAGGCTCCTACTCCCTGCCCAGCACCTAGCAGTGGCTCAGAGATTTTTGCTCAGAAGGAAAGACAATCCATAAGAAAGGGATCCAAAACTCTCCCTAAAAGAACTGACTTTATTGTAAACAGAGTGTGGGGGAGTTCATGCCTAAGGCTGCTCTCCAAAAAAATGAACACTTTGGTGGTGAATAATTAAAAGGAGGCTCTGTAAGAATAAAAAACTGAACCACAGGCAAAATAGTTAACAAGAGAAAGCCAGGGAAACAGCCAAGAAGGGCACTGCAGAAGTCAGAAAAAACCTCAAAGATTGACCTCAAAAACTACTCCTACCTGAATTTAATTGGAGGAGACTATGGAGCAAGTTATACACCAGACATTGTCAAAAGCAATAGAGAAATCAGCCAGCAATTGGTGAAGCTTAACTGCTTGGTATAATATTAAATAAGGCAGATAACTTAATAGAGAGCTCAATGAAAAAAAAATGTCAAGTAAACGAGCAGACGTAAGTCCAACTGTAATAATAATAACATGNGACTGTAGTTTTCAGTTTGTCCACCCTCTGATAGAGAAGGATAAGAGGCTTTGGAAGCTTCCTTATGGAAGAGACTTCCTGATGCTAGATACCTTGGGGATACCCAATTCCAGCCAGGGGATCCCAGGAAGTCTACCTGCCTCCACCTGCCTAGGGATCTGGTCCCTGGTCCCTGGGAGGTTGTCACACCTCAGCCTTCTCAGGGATCCACCAGCCTGGGATCCCAGGATGTCAACATGCCTCGACCTGCCCAGGAACCCAATTCTCAGGAGGCTGACATGCCTCAACCTGCCTGGGGATCTACACCCTCACCCAGGTATGCCTGGCATTCAGTTTGCAACAGTACTGTGTAGGATAAGCTTCAGAAAGACTCACCGTAAGGAAGTCCGGCCATGGAAATAGGAGGAAGCCTATTAGTTGTGAAACAGTGCCCAGTCTCAGCAATAACTCAGGAGTCCAATGAGAACCCCATTGCCTTTCTGGAAAGTCTGAAACAGGCCATCCAAAAGTTTACCAATCTGGACTCAGAGTCTTACAAGGGACAGATGATTTTAAAGGACAAATTTCTGTCCCAATGTGCATCAGACATCAGGATAAAGTTACAAAAGCTACAGCAGCAGGACTATGAGGCCTCTTTAGATGAGATGGTCCAGACAGCCAACAGTACCTTTTATAACAGAGAATAGGAGAGGGAGGCCAAGGCTCAGGAAAGGGAGAAAAGGAAAGAGATAAGGCATTCCCAGATACTGGCCCCCCTCCAGGGAGGTCCTATGGCAAAACCCGAGTCCTTAAAGGACAAGGCAGGAGGCAAATGCCTAATCTGTAGACAGGGGGGAGAATGGGCCAAAGAGTGTCCAAACCGCGACAAGTCTCCTAAAATGGCTTGCTACAAATGCCATCAAATGGGACACTGAGTGGCACTCTGCCCTCAGGACCCAAGAGCTTCAAGGTCAAGCTCCAAGCCTTCCTTAAAGATGGTTCGACAAGACTGAAGCAGCCTACTTCAACCAGCCCACCTGTCACAGATAACCATCATGGGGCTGGAGCCAAGGGTGCAGCTGGATGTGGCAGGTAGGTCTGAGAATTTCTTGGTTGACACAGGGACTACCTACACTGTCCTGACCTCCTACTCCGGGGCCTTCTCCTCCCAGACCTGTACCATTTGAGGTCCCATAGAAAAAACAATTATAAAAAGATTCACCCAAGCACTTCTTTTTGCTGGGATGGACAAATATTTTCCCACCAGTTTCTGGTGGTCCCTGAGTGACTTACTCCCTTATTGGGAAGAGATCTTTGCCTGCCTTCNTTGAGGTCCCATAGAAAAAACAATTATAAAAAGATTCACCCAAGCACTTCTTTTTGCTGGGATGGACAAATATTTTCCCACCAGTTTCTGGTGGTCCCTGAGTGCCTTACTCCCTTATTGGGAAGAGATCTTTCCCTGCCTTCGAAATCTTGCAGCTATTGCAGTCCTGATAGAAGATGCTTTAAAACTCTCTCTTGGGGGCAAACTAACTATTTTTACCAGACACCTGAAACAACTCCTGAAAGGGAGAGGCCATTTATGGATGTCTGATCAAAGGATCCCCAGATATCAAGCAGTGCTGTTGGAAAATCCAGACCTGACTACATCCCTTTGTGAGCTTCTTAACCCAGCTACCCTCCTGCCTACCCCTGAAGACTCTCTTCCCTTTCACTCATGCCTAGAAACTTTGGACCACTGGATAAAATCATGAGAGGGATTGTCAGAAGATCCTCTAACCAATCCTGAGGAAATCTGGTACACGGATGGAAGCTGCTTTGTCTTGGATGAAAAAAGAAGAGCTAGATATGCAGTAGTCTCCAAGTTTGAGACCATAGAGGCCAAACCTTTGCCACCAGGTACTTCAGCCCAATTAGCTGAGCTCATAGCCCTGACTTGAGCTTTAGAGCTGGGAAAAGGAAAAAGAGTAGCCCTTTATACTGACTCCAAGTATGCCTTTCTGGTACTACATGCACATGCTGCTATTTGGAAAGACAGAGGCCACTTGACCACCCGAGGATCCCCAACCAAATATGGTGATCAAATCCTTAGGCTCTTGGAGGCAGTCCATCTGTCCACTGAGGTTTCAGTCTCCCTTCTTAAGGACACTAAAGAGGCAGCACAGAAGAGGCATGAGGGAAGCAAGCAGCTGATCAGGCAGCTAAGAGAGCAGCATCACAGAACAATGACCTAATAGGGGTGGCCACCTTAGTTCCACAAACTAATTTGCCAGAAGTCTGGAAAGATGGGTCCCCAGAGGCTCAACTCCAGCCCACATGGAAGGACCCCTACCCTGTAATACTTTCTACCCCCACAGCAGACAAGGTACTGGAACAGGCCTTCTGGATTCACTACTCATGAGTCAAGCCATGGAAGAAAACAGAAGAGGACACTTGATACACTGTGAGCCCTAGGAGATCTCAGATACCTATTCAGGACTACAAATGTGCCATTCCAATGAACACCCACAAAATTAAGTTTCTGAGGATAAGATTTCTCAGGACAGCTCTGAAGAGCCAGCACAGCTTGGCAGAGGTAGTACTCCAAAATAGACAGGAGATAGATGTCCTGATCCCTGAACAAGGAGGGACTTGAGCCATCTTGAATGAGATGTGTTGTTTCTGGGTAAATACCTCCAGCCAAGTTAAAGAAAGTCTCACAGTCCTCAAGAAAAACATGCAGATCCTACAGGATCTCAAAGAATGAGATGGAGGGTTCTTGAGGTGGCTACAGTCTCTCTTTGGGGGATGCTTCTCCTGGCAGGGGGGAATTTGGAGTTGGCTAATGCCCCTACTAATCCCTGTTATCACTATATTGATGCTGGTTATGACTGCTTCATGTATTATCAATTGTTTAACCCATTTTGTCTCTGCCCAGGTCAACAAGCTACAAAATGCAGTGCTAATTCAGCAAGGATGTATAAAACTACACCTGACCATGGAAAATATCACACACCGTTAGATGGACACCCCACTATAAGGACCCTGAGGCTTGAGACTAGCAAGAGGGGGAGGCTCAAGGACCCTCACCATCCCAGCTCAGCAGGAACTAGCCAGAGAGACCTCGACACCCCTGTTCCCAAAGAATTGGGCCTCCCATCTCTTAAGTGAGGAATGTTAGGTAGTTAAAATAGGAAAAAGGAGTCCAAAATGGTGGTGGCTAAAAGACTGAAAGGGAAAAACCCACGAAATGGAACAAAAGAAAACCTGTGGACAGGAGTGAGAACTTCAGGTGAAACAAACACACCCCCTTTCTTGGCTAGTCCAATTTGCATAGGGCAGACTCAGCGGGGAGGAGAAAAATGAATAAAGGAGGAAGCCAAGATGATTGAGGCCTCTCCTTTGGCGACTGCCCACACTCATGCCTCGAAGGTGTACTTTCTTTTGCTTGCTGAATAAAACTCTGAGCTGTAATTGAGTTATAACACTGGTCCACTGTTTCAAATCTTTGCTGCGATGAGACAGAACTGAGAAAATTACACACTCCCCCAACCATAGCCTTGACTAGATGGACCTTTGTTGGNAAGGGACTCTCATGAGTCTTCTCCAACACCACAGTTCAAAAGCATCAATTCTTCAGCACTCAGCTTTCTTTATAGTCCAACTTTCACATCCATACATCATTACTGGAAAAACCATAGCCTTGACTAGACAGACCTTTGTTGGCAAAGTAATGTCTGTGCTTTTTAATATGCTGTCTAGGTTGGCCAAAACTTTCCTTCCAAGGAGCAAGCATCTTTTAATTTCATGGCTGCAATCACCATCTGCAGTGATTTTGAAGCCCCCAAAATACAGTCTGACACTGTTTCCCCATCTATTTGCCATGAAGTGATGGGACCAGATGCCATGATCTTCATTTTCTGAATGTTGAGCTTTAAGCCAACTTTTTAACTCTCCTCTTTCACTTTCATCAAGAGGCTCTTCTTCTTCACTTTCTGCCATAAGGGTGGTGTCATCTGCATATCTGAGGTTATTGATATTTCTCCTGGCAATCTTGATTCCAGCTTGTGCTTCCTCCAGCCCAGCGTTTCTCATGATGTCCTCTGCATATAAATTAAATAAGCAGGCTGACAATATACAGCCTTTTCATTAGTGTGTTGTTCTTCAGTCTCTCAGTCATGTCCAACTCTTTGCAGCCCCATGGACTTCAGCACACCAGGCTTTCCTGTCCTTCACTATCTCCTGGAGTTTGCTCAAATTCATGTCCATCCAACCATGTCATCCTATGTCGTCCCCTTCTCCTCCTGCATTCTATCTTTCCCAGCATCAGGGTCTTTTCCAGTGAGTCAGTCCTTTCATCAGGTTGCCTAAGGATTGGAGCTTCAGATTCAGCATCAGTCCTTCCAGTGAATATTCAGAGTTGATTTCCTTTAGGATGGACTGGTTTGATCTCCTTGCTGTCCAAGAGCCTATCAAGAGTCTTCTCCAGCACCACAGTGTGAAAGCATCAGTTCTTTGGCACTCAGCCTGTTTTTTTATGGTCCACATCTGTATATGACTGCTGGAAAAATTGTAGCTTTGATTAGACCTTTGTCTACAAAGTGATGTCTCTGCTTTTTAATATGCTGACTAGGTTTTTCATAGCTTTGCTTCCAAGGTGGAAGCATCTTTTAATTTCATGGCTGCAGTCACCATCTGTGGTCACTTTGGAGCCCAAGGAAATTAAATCTGTCAGTGTTTCCACTTTCTCTCTCTGTCTGTTTGCTTTGAAATAATGGGACCAGATGCCATGATCTTAGTTTTTGGAATGTTGCGTTTTAAGCCAGCTTTTTCACTCTCCTCTTTTACCTTCATCCAGAGGCTCTTTAGTTCCTCTTCGCTTTCTGCCATTTGGTTGGTATTATCTGCCTATATGAGGTTATTGATATATTTCTCCCAGCAATCTTGATTCCAGCTTGTGCTTTATCAGCCTGGCGTTTCAGATGATGTACTCTGCATATAAGTTAAATAAGTGTGCTGTAGTGATTAATAACTTAGACCTTTGGAGTCACATGGAAGTTGGATGTTGATCCTCCTTTGATCTCAGTTCCATACTTCTTGGCTATCTTGGCTTAAATAAACCTTCCTAAACCTTGTTTTTTCATCCATTAAGTGGGAATAATTATAATTACCCCTGAAAGCTGGTCTGAGATATATGAAATTATTTAAATATAAATATATATTATATATGTTTATATATCATGTATATGCACATACCATGTACGAGTATAAACACACATATAATGGCATTTGGAGGTAGCTCTTTGGAAATTATATTCATTTGGCACCAAATTAATTCACTGGTAATGGAAAGGTCTCTAAATGTTTGATCCCTGTACTCATTAGAATTTTCCAGAGAAACAGAACTAAAGGAGATGTCTGTTCATGTCTATCAATGTTTATTATATTTATATCTATTTATCTATCTAGAGAGATTTATCTTAAAGAATTGGCTCACATGTTTATGAAAACTGGCAAGTCTAAAATCTGCAGAGCCAATGTCCCTATTTGAGTCCAAAGGCCAGAAGCTGCTATAGAACCAACAAGAGCTCAAGTGCTGTTTCAGAGGTCATCAGACACCATCAAATTCACTTCTTTGGAGGAAGGAGGTTCAGCTTTTTGTTCTATTCAGACCTTCATCTAATTGGATGAGATTTACACACACAATAAAAAGTAATTTGTTTTACTCAGTCTACAGATTTAAATCTCATTCAATAACATCCTCACAAAAACACCCAAAATAACATTTGACCAAGCATCTGAGTACCTGTGACTTAGTCCAACTAACACATAAAATTAACCACTGTAATCTCTATTGGTCTATGATGAAGCCTCNCATACTTGGGCAATTGTAAATAACACTGCAATGAACATTGAGGGCATGTATTCCTTCAAATTAGTGTTTCCTTCAGATAAATATCCAGAAGTAAAAATTTTGCATTACATGGTAGCTCTATTTTTAATTTTCTGCAAAATCTCCATGCTGTTTTCCATAGTGGCTATACCAATTTGCACACCCACCAACAGTGTACAGGATCTCCTTCTTTCCACATCATCACCAGTGCTTGTTACTTGCCTTGTCACTGTCAGCCACCCTGATGGGTGTAAGGGGACATCTCTTTGCAGTTTGGTTTTCATTTCCCTGATGGTTAGTGATGTTGAGCACCTTTTCACATACTTAATGGCCATTGGTATGTCTTCTTTGAAGAAATGTCTATTTAGGTCCTCTGCCTAATTTTCAGTCAGTGTGTTTGTTCTGTGATGTTGAGTTATAAGAGTTCATTGTATATTCTGGATATTACCTCCTTATCTTTGGCAAAGAAAGCCTTTCAGTAGGCTGCCTTTTCATTTTCTTGATGTTTCTCTTCACTGTGCAAAAGCTCTTTAGTGTGATGCAGTCCCATTTGTTTACTTTTTCTTTTGTTTCCCTTGCCAAAGATGACAAGATTCAACAACATATTGTTAAGGCTGATGTCAAAGAGCACACTGTCTCTGTTTTCTTCTAGTTTATGGTTCAGGCCTTACATTTACATCTAATCCACTTTGGGTTTATTTTTGTATATGGTGTGAGAAAGTAGTCTAGTGTCTTTTACCATGTAGCTGTCTACTTTTCCCAATATCTTGTATTGAAAAGGTTGTCTTCTCCCCATTGTACATTCTTGCCTCCTTTGTTATACAGTAATTAACTATATCACTATGGGTTTATTTCTGGGCTTTCCATTATGTTTCATCGATCTGCACATCTGTTTTTGTGCTAGTACCATACTAGTTTGATGTCTATGGCTTTGTAGTTTAGTAAGAAATCAGGGAGCATGGAACCTCCAGCTTTGTTCTTCTTTCTCAAGATTGCTTTGGCTATTTGGGGTCTTTTGTGGTTCCAAATAAAGTTTAGAATTATTCTCCTGTGAAAAATGCTGTTGGTTTTTTTCATAGAGATTACACTAAATCTGTAGATTGTCTTGGGTAGTTTAGTCATTTTAACATTAATTCCTTCAATCCATGAACACAATATACCTTTCTATTTGTTTGTGTTGTCTTCAACTTCTATCATCAGTGTCTTATAGTTTTCAGACTACAAGTTTTTTTTTACCTCTTGAGTTAGATTTATTCTTATGCTTTTTATTCTCTTTGATGCACTTGTAAATGGTATTATTTTCCTAATTTCTCTTTCTGGCAGTTTATTGTCAACAGGTAGAAAGGTAACAGATGTTAATTTTGTATAGTGAAACTTGACTGAATTCAATGATTATTTCTAATAGTTTTTTGAAGGCATCTTTAGGGTTTTTAAAATACAGTATCATGTCATTATCAAATAGTGATAGTTCTACATTTCCCTTTCCAATTCATATTTCTTTTTCTTGTGTAAGTGCTGTGTCTAGGAGTTGGCTCCTACATTGATAAGTGTGGCTATCTTGTCCTACTTCTGATCTTAGAGGAAATTCTTTAAACTTTTCACTGTTGGCTGTATTTTTGTTGTATATTGGCTTCATTATATGGAGGTACGTTCCCTCTATACCAACTTTTTATGAGTTATTATCATAAATGAATGTTGAATTTGTCAAAAGCTTTTTCTGCATCTATTGAGATGATATGATTTTTATTCTTCAGCTTGTTAATGTGGTGTATTACATTGCTTGATTTGTGGATAGCGAGCCATCCTTGCATCCTCTGAATAAATCCCATCTGATCATGGTGTATTTTAATGTTTTACTGAATTCAGTTTGCTAATATTTTGTTGAGGACTTTTGCATCTATGTCCATTAGTAATAATGTCCTATAAATTTATTTTTGCTTTCTTTTCCCTTTCTTTTTTCTGTGGTGTCTGTGATGTGTCTGGTATCAAAATGATGCTGGCCTCATAAAATGAGTTTGGAAGCATTCCTTTCTCTTTGTAATTTTTGAATAGTTTGAGAAGAATAGACATTAACTCCTGTTTAAATTTTGATAAAAATCACTTACGATGCTGTTTGGTCCTGGACTTTTAGTTGTTAAGAGTTTTTAACTTACTGATTCCAGTTTATTAGTGATAATGGGGTCTGCTCATATTTTCTATTTATTCCTGATTCAGTCTTGAGAGATTATACATTTTTAAGAATTTATTCTTTTCTCCTATAATATATTGTCCATTTTATTGGAAACTTTGATAGTAATGTCTTATAATCCTTTGTATTTCTGTGGTGTTGGTTGTAATGTCTTCTCTTTCAGTTCTGATTTTATTTATTTGGATCCCCTCTTTTGCTCTTGCTGAGTCTGGCTAAAGCTTTATCAATATATCTTTTCAAAGTACCATTCTTAGTTTCACTGATCTTTTCTTTTTTCTTACGCTCTGTTTCATTAGATGTGTATNATCCCCTCTTTTGCTCTTGCTGAGTCTGGCTAAAGCTTTATCAATATATCTTTTCAAAGTACCATTCTTAGTTTCACTGATCTTTTCTTTTTTCTTACTCTCTGTTTCATTTATTAGTGTCCTGATCTTTATGATTCATTCCTTTGACTACCTTCTGGTTTTGTTTTTCTTTTTCTAGTTCTTTTAGGTGAAATGTTAGGTTGTTTATGTGAGATTTTTTCATGTTTCCTGAGGTGGGCCTTTATGCCTCTAATTTCCCTCTAAGAATGCTTTTGCTTTGTCCCATAGATTTTGTTACTTTATGCTTCCATTTTCATTTGTCTCTGGGTATTTTTTAAAATTTCCTCTGTGACTTCTTCAAGACTCATCAGTTGTTTAGTAGTATGTTGTTTAGTCTCCAAATATTTGGGGTTTTTGCATTATTTTTCCTGTATTTGATTTCTGATTCCATACTGTTATGATCAGAAAATACATTTGATATCATTTCAACTTTCTTACATTTATTGAAGCTTGTTTTGTGTGATCTATCCTGGAAAATGTTCTATGTGCACTTGAAAAGAGTATATATTTTGGTGTTTTTTAATGAAATGTTCTGAATCTATTAATTTCATCTGCTCTAAAGTGTCATTTAAAGCCAACTTTCCTTATTGATTTTCTATCTAGATGATCTGTCCACTGATGTATGTAGGGCATTGAAGTCCCTATTATTAATATTGTAATGTATTATATTATTTTCTCCCTTTGTGTTTGTTAATATTTGCTTTATGCATTTAGGTACTCCTATAATGGGTGCACCAGAGAAAGTGATGGCACCCAACTCCAGTACTCTTGCCTGGAAAATCCCATGGATGGAGGAGCCTGGTAGGCTGCAGTCCATGGGGTCGCTAAGAGTCAGGCATGACTGAGCGACTTCACTTTCACTTTTCACTTTCATGCATTGGAGAAGGAAATGGCAACCCACTCCAGTGTTCTTGCCTGGAGAATCCCAGGGATGGGGGAGCCTGGTGGGCTGCTGTCTATGGGGTCGCACAGAGTTGGACACGACTGAAGTGACTTAGCATATATATTAACAATTGTTATATCTTGATGGTAAATCCTTTTATCATTACATAATATTCTTCTTTGTCTAATTTCTTCTTTGTTTTAAAGTCTTTCATCTGATTTAAGTATTGCTATTCCCTGCTTTTCAATTCCATTTATGTGGAATACCTTTTTCCATGACATCACATTCAGTCTTCATGTGTCTTTAGAGATGAGGTGGATTTCTTGTAGGTAGCATATACATGGATTTTGTTTTTTATCCATTCAGCTCCTCTATGTCCTTTGATTGGAACATTTAGTCTATTTAGTGTAATTATTTTGCATTTTTTTGTTTGTGTATTTCTTAACTACTTATCGTGGATACAGATGATTTTATAGTTTTGACCTTCCTACTAGCTTTTAAAGCAGCTGATCTATTGCTTTTACTATATATTTGTTTTTACCAATGAGATTTTTTTCCTTCTCTAATTTTCATATTTTTAGTTGTGGTATTTTCTCTTTAAAGTAGCCTCTTTAACATATTTTGCAAAGCTGGTTGAAAGTGAAAGAAAGTGAAAATAGCTCAGTTGTGTCTCTTTGTGACCCCATGGACTATACAGTCCATGGAATTCTCTAGGCCAGAATACTGCAGTAGATAGCCTTTCCCTTCTCCAGGGGAGCTTCCCAACCCAGGGATCAAAGCTAGGTCTCTTGCATTGCAGGCGGATTCTTTACCAGCTGAGCTACCAGGGAAGCCCAGTGGTACTGAATTCCTTTAACTTTTGCTTACCTTTAAAATTGTTTCTCCTCAAATCTGAATGCTAACCTTGCTAGGTAGAGTATTCCTGTTTTGTTTTGTTTTTTTTTCGCCTTTCATCACTTTGAATATATCATGCCACTCTCTTCTGGCTGGCAAAGTTCCTGCCAAAAAGAAAGCTGATTGTCACACGGAAGTTCCCTTGTATGTGACTAGTTGCTTTTCTTTTGGTGCTTTTAAGAGTCTCTCTTTAATAATTGCCACTTTAATTATAATGTCTTGGTGTGGACCTCATTGAGTTCATCTTTTTTGGGACACTCTGTGCTTCTTGGACCTGGATGTAGATATCCTTTCCCAGATTAAGAAAGTTTTCAGCTACTTTTTCTCCAAATAAGTTACCTACCTCTTTCTCTCTCTCTTCTCCTTCTGGGACCCCTCTAAGGTGGATGTTAGTTTACTTGATGTTGTCCCAGATGTCTCTTAAACTACCATCATTAATTTTTTTTTCCTGTTCAGCTTGATTTCCACTACTCTGTCTTCCAGATCACTGACCTGTTCCTCTATATTATCTAATCTACCGTTGAATCCTTCTAGTGTATTTTTTTATTTCATTTATTCTATTCCTAAATTCTGCTTCATTCTTCTTTATATTTTCTAGGGCTTTGTTGAAATTCTCACCACGTTCATTCATTCTTTTGAGTTTGATGAGCTTGTTTATAATTATCACCTCGAACTCTTTATCAGGTAAATTCATTATCTCCACTTCATTTAGTTCTCTTTCTGAGGTTTTCCTGTTCTTTCATTTAAAACATATTCTTCCATTTCTTTATTTTGCCCAATTTTGTTTATTTATCTGTGTTAAGTGGTTTGGTTACGTTTCTTGATCTTGGAGAAGTAGCCTCATGTAGGAGACGTCCTATGGGGCCCTGCAACCTACTCTTCCCTGGTCTCCAGAGCTATATGCTCTAGGGATGCCCCCTCTGTGGGCTGTGTGCCTTCTTCTTCTGTGGCTGGGCTGGCTACTATGGCTGTGATGGCGGGAGCCTGGACCCTGGCCTGGCTGGCTACAGGGATGTTCCTCTCATGGGGCTGTGGGGCTGAAGGTGGGTGGGGTAACAGTCTCACATGGTTGGCTCCTCAATCCACGTGGGCCTTCAGGCTGGTGCTGGCCCAAGGAGCCAGGACCTCATGCAGCTGTCAGTTGCATTTTTAATCAGTTTGTGGCAATCCAAGTGAGGCCCAGGCTCCAATGCTGGCCCCCAAGGCAACTCTCACAACCTTTTTTAAAGCAGTGCTTCTCAGGCTTTCCTGGGTACAGCAGGGAAGTGGGTTCTGCTTCCTTCTCTCTAGAGATAATGACTGTGTATATCTGTCCTTTGAAAATGAGGTGGGAAGTATCANGACCTCATGCAGCTGTCAGTTGCATTTTTAATCAGTTTGTGGCAATCCAAGTGAGGCCCAGGCTCCAATGCCGGCCCCCAAGGCAACTCTCACAACCTTTTTAAAAGCAGTGCTTCTCAGGCTTTCCTGGGTACAGCAGGGAAGTGGGTTTTGCTTCCTTCTCTCTAGAGATAATGACTGTGTGTATCTGTCCTTTGAAAATGAGGTGGGAAGTATCGTTTGTACAAGAACATCTAAAAGATCTTCCTCTTGTCCCACTAAGAATAAATGGATTATATGCAATCTAAACAAAGCTGTGGAATTTCAAGTTTTAGAATGAGAACAAACTGCCTCAAAATCAGATCTTTATCTTATCAACCAAATCACTGTCATGTAAAGATGTCCAAAAATATCAATAATTTGCTGAAAAATAATTTGCAAAGAAAATTCTTGTGTGAATAAAATAATTTAGTGTTTCAAAAGTTGTTTTCTTTGAGACAGAAATTTTATTCCTATTTTAAAATAAGGGTAATTAATAAAAAATAAGCAAATCATTCATTTTTTATGATAGCGCTTATGCTTTGAAATATAATAAGGGGCTTAGAAAAATCCAACTATAAGTCATGTCATGGAGAAACGTTTCCCAGAGATTCTGGCAGTGAAAGAGCATCAAAAAGCGCCGGGAATTGGTGATGGACAGGGAGGCCTGGCGTGCTGCCATTCATGGGGTTGCAAAGAGTCGGACACAGCTAAGCGACTGAACTGAACTGAATGGCTCATCTTAGATAATGTTATTTTGCCTAGTTTTTTTGAGATCAATGGAATTCAGTTCAGTCTAAGGAAAGGCTGATTTGCCCCTGCAGGAACAGCCAGCCTGGAAGCCCCAGTTGTCTGTGCCAGTGCATGAGTCTCTTTCTCTTGGCATCATTGAAAGTTTCCTGGGTTGTCCTGGGGTGGCAGCATCTCTGTTAAAGCCTTAAGGTTCAAAGGGGTGGCTTTGTTTAAAACATTCCTTAGAAGAAACTTAAAGGAAAGAACACTAACTTTGTTGATGGAAATAACGATCTTATCACTAGCCAGCCTAAATCACAAAACCCATGTGCCTTTCTTAAATTTTGGCTATGTCTATTTGTATCCAAATTCTGGAGGAAGCAATGCAAAATACGCAATGGGCTTACTGTTTACTGGATACTTGATCATCTGCATAAAGTTCTTACAGCAAAATCCAGAAAGATATATCCATGTTATTTTCACCTTGAAGTTACCTTGCAGGGTGTTGGGCAGAGATGCTCCTGGGAAGTTTAGGCAAGGCTCTGGGGACAATTAGGACCAGCTATCTGCCAGCTGGCTGTGTTAGCAGTCACACCCTCACTTAGAATCCAGGGACCTGGACTTTTCTTTGGACTTACAAGGTAGGAAGTCAGGGAAAGGAGGAATTCATTAGGGAAGAACTAACTGGTCACTCGCTCCCTCATTCTGCATGAGGAGGCCAAGTCCCAGAGAAGCACAAGATTTTTCCTAATAGTACCCAAGTCTTCTGCTCAAAGGGACACTTCTGAACAGAAAACAAAACAAAACAAAACAAAGCAACAACCTTGATTCTCAAAAGACATGTTATAAGTTATAGTCAGTCATACTTTCAAACTCAGACTGGATTGAAGAGATAACTCTTTTGAGAATCCTTGAGACCTTCCAAATATGGCTGACCTGCCTCTCTGTCTGCCTTCAGGAAGATGCTTTGGTTGAGATGCCAGCTCGGCTCCGGGGCTGTAAGAACTGGGGGATGAGGAGTAAGGCTTGGATTTGGAGAGCAATGGAGAGGTTAGGATGCAGGGAAAGGGTCTGGGAGAGGAGGGTCAGAGAAGAGTCACAGACCATGACACACGGTCCCCAAATGTGTGCACTCGGGAAATGTGGAGTTAGGATGTCCCATGATGCAGGGCAGTGGAGCAGTCATCCACAAGGCTTTCCCAAGCAGCTTTATCCCTAGTCCTCTTCATGGCCTCACTCCCTCAAATTTATAGTCCTGTCAGAATTAAAGTGGTGAAGCCAGTCAGAACACAGCTTCCATCCCAACAGAATTCTGAACGTAGTGATTCTGACTACAGCTGGGAAATAACACACAAAAGATTGACCAAGCCCAGGCTGACATACAGAGCTCTGTTTCAGACCTGAAGATGGATGAGATCAATTTTGAAGTAACTCTGCCTTCATCTTCTAGGTTATAGATGTCAGTGAAATTTTTTTTTTTTTTGGCCTCCAAGCCTCATGTTTCAAACTGCATCCTTCTAGAGTAATCACAGGCATCATTTTATATAACCCCTAGAAAATGAGTCACTTTGTGATGAAGCAGCATTTTGGAATTTGTGGGCTACTGTAGGTTTTATTCAATTTAGTTGGCTGGTTTTCAACCAACATCAAAGATAGTTTCATTTCAAAAACTTCAGAAGACAGTTATATTTAATGTTAATCCCTGTTTGAACAACTAGTCATCCAATTTTATATTTTAGTTACTAAATGTATCAATAAGCCCTATATGTATCAATAATCATTAAAATGATTGGCTTGCCTATACCATATGCCTGTTCCATTTACCAATACATGGGATACATTATACATGTAATATACCATATATATTATACATGGGATATAACACATGTGATTATATTATAACCAGTACACATGTGATATGTTATAATCAGCTGGACTTGTAGACAAAGCACAGAGAGGTACCGGCTGCAGAGCCCGGGAAGCCTGGGCCACATCTGGTCCCCACCAGCTCCCCTCCCGCCAACCCACCCCCCTGGAAAAGGGATGGCTGTAGGGACAGGTGACCAAATGGAATGAGCGTTGTCTAATCACTCCAAAAATCGATTTCTCCTTGAATTACCCCCAAAGCCTGCTTTGAGGGTTTAGTTAAACCGTTCATCGGCTGAACGCAATACAGCCTAGAGTTGAACTGAAGCAGTCTTTCAAAGCATCCTTCCTCCGGTGCAGCTGCACACAAGAGAGGTGGCGGGAACAGTCCTGCAGGAGCAAACCCCGCCATCCCCGCGCCTCACCTGCCATGTCGATGGCGAAAGGCCTGTCTGCTCTCCAGCCGGTGTACCAGCCCACGACTTTGCCGTTCTCCACCAGCGGACGTTCATAGCGCCGCCCACCGACCAGGCCCACCGGCCAGACTGAGACCTTGCGTGTCGTTCGCATCTACAAAAGCGAAAAGAGATGTGGTTGAGGGTTCCTTAGGGGAAAGACCCTGAAAGGAGGAAAGGAACGTGAGCCACAGAAGAAACAGGGGGAAGGGGGAGAGGAGATGTTCCAAAGGCGCGGGTTTCTGAACAGAGCCCTCCTGCTGGTAGACGGCTCCCCAGTTCCCTGCTGGGACCACTGTCCTGCGCCGCCGTGGACTCAGCCAGGGGCTCAGGGCTGAGAGGTAAATTGTGTCAGTGTCTGCACATTGCTCACCTCCTTGGAAGCTAAGTTGTGGCCATCAGATATTGTCTA
>SJYV01009557.1:0-12492 GCA_006410875.1 Neotragus pygmaeus | reverse complement strand
ACCTATGACAAGGTCATGCGAAGGAGACCTGTAAAGCAAGGCTTCAGGACTCGAGGGACTCCCTGGGCCAATCCCATCCATGACAAGGTCATGGGGAAGAGACCTGACGAGCAAGGCGGATCAGGACTTGAGGGACCCCCTGGACCTGTTCGAGCATCTACCCTCCAAACCAGAATCTGTCTGTCTTACTATTTTATGCCTTTCACCAACTCTTTTGACATTAACACGGGGCTATCCCCGAGCAACTTTCTCTAGAAAAAAATCAACTTAGGGCTCTAGTTGATAAATCTCCTGGGCATGAAAGGAGTATTTCAATTCAAACCCCCGTTAGCATTCTTGTCAGTTTAGCTTACTTGGCAGGTTTATCTAGACTCTTGCAACATTGTTGAGCCAGTGCTTGCTGCCAAAATCCCACATCCCTTATCTATTGTGTTCCTGGGAGTGCATATATTTAAGATGTAGAAAAACAAGTAGTAGCCTTAGCATTAGCAACATTAGACTTTGAGTTAATAAGTTCTTTCTTTGCTGTAACCCACTGAATCTTTGCTCCATATAAATGTAACTCTGTACTTTAAGGGTGACACAGGCTAAGGAATTTAAGAAAAAAAAAAAAACATTTCAAGGGAAAGTAAGTGTTCTGGTTGACCAACATTTATCAAAAAGAGGTCATAAAATGTCAGCAGGCCTCTAGGCCAGAAGATAATGTACAAAAAATAAGAACCTTGTTTATGAAATGGTATGCAGGAAGAAACCTGATATCGATAAAAATTAATACTGACGGAATGTTGAGCTGACTCTGCATAACTCTGCATTTTTCACTTTTCTCAATGTACAACTCAGGGTATAAAAGTTCCCTCTGAAAATAAAGTGATGGACATTGCTCACCAAAGCTTGGCCTCCCCGTGTCATTCTTTCTTTCTCTCTTTCCTTTTCAGGTTGATCCCCTGGATCACAGAGGCTCTCTGAGTTCACTTTCCTGCCTGGACTTCTAAGACCCTCTCAAGAAGGTGTTCTGCACTCCTGCCACATCAAGAGGGCGCCTGAGGCCTTCGTGAATAGAGCAAGTCCTGTGTAGGGGCTTTATTGGCTTTCTGTGTAAACCAAGGAATATCAACCTCTTCCTCTCCTCTACTTTCTTAACTGCAACATTCTCTCTCTCTCTCTCTCTCTCTCTCTCTCTCTCTCTCTCTCTCCCTATCTCTCTGATGCCGTCTCTCCTGAGGGTACCCCTGTATCCTGCTGGGGCTGGACCCTGGTACAACTTCACTTTCACNTCAAGTCGGGAGTTGAAGAAAAAACCCACAAATCCCCACACCCACCACACAGGAATTCCAGAAAAGGGGAACAGATGTCTGGGCATAGCTGTGATTTTCCAGCTCTGGGGAAAGTCATGAAGGGTGTGATGCGAGCGCCCACGGAGCAGCAGCAGAAAAAAATGGGGAAACAACTCAGACGTGCTAGAGTGACACACGGGACGTCTGGAGCAAAGAAAATTCTGCAAGCCACACAAGCAAAAGGAATTTTTAAAGCCTGCATGCACGTGAATGGGAATTAGACAGACGTAGAATCCCCGATAGCGACATGGGCTATGAGAATAAAATGAGGCAGGTTTTCAACAAAAGGCCGTAATTTAGACAGAGATCAGAAGGGGCCTCCCCGATGACGCTTCTGACGGAGGCCTGCTGAAGCAGGTGGATGCACCCAGGTGGGAGTGGGGGGAGAGGACCACCTGGGCGGGTGAGGAGCGGCAAGCAGGGTGGGGAGGGGGTCCGGGCCGGCGGGTGGGGAGCCCGGAGCACCTGGTGTTGGGACCAGACGCCCCGCCAGGCTGCGGACGGGAAGCGCCCACCAGGGCCCCTGCTGCACCGCGGGAGGACAGTAAGGAGAGTGTCCCGTCGCTGGGAGCACCTGGGGAGCCCGGGCCTCAGGGGGGCCTCAACAGTCCTGGGAAAGTAGCACCAGCAAACCCACCAGGTTTTCTTTCCTCGGTTAAGGTGGACTCCGAGAGCTCACACACTGCTTCACTCATCTCCATAGCATCACCACCTCGCCCCCCGCCCCGCGCCGCCCCATGTGATGCGGGAACTGTGTCCACTTCACGGATGAAGACAGGCCAGAGACAGGCCACGGCCCTCCTCAGGGAGAGAAAGCCGTCAGGACCGCGTCCTGTCACACCGCCTCCTGCCCTGCGCCCACCCACTTCCAGGGCCCATCTCTGAGGATAAGCAGGGCTTGGGAGTAAGGATCCAAGGTCAGCAAGAGCCTGAAGGGCCCGAAGGTCACCTCGTGTCCCCGGGCTCTCCTTGCTGAGACAGGAACGGGAATAAGACGTCGCCCGACACAGTCAAGGCTTCCTGAGGAGCGGGATCCATGGGGCTGCTTCCTTTTTTCCTAATTAATTTAACTGTCGGGTAATTACTTTACAATATCGTGGTGATCTCTGCCGTACATTGACGTGACTCAGCCACGGGTACACAAGTGTTCCCCCCACATCCTGAACCCCCTTCCCACCTCCCTCCTCTGAAGGGTTTCTCTCCTCCCCGAGTCTAGGCAGAAACCCCCTCCTCGCCCTTCTCCGGAGGCTCTGTGTCTCTGACCCGTGACTCTCTGGCTCCAGGCCCTTCAAGCCCCCCCCAGCGCTGGATGGAGGCCCCAGCCTTCCCCGAGGTCCTGCCGTGGGGCGTCCAGAACCTGGACGGGCCTCCTCATCCCGGGCCATGAAGACTGTCTTGCCTGGCTCCCTCATCTATGACGAAGAGGGGATGACTTGCGTGCACATGGCGTGCTGGGGGTCGCTGGAGACTCACTCCCCTCCCCACCCACCCTGGAAGGCAGCCCAGACCCCGAGACTCAGCGGCAGGAAAGCTCCTGGCTACCTGTCCTGTGACCTTGACCTTGACCTCCTCCTTGCAGACGTGCCCTAGCCCCGCACCCAGGAACACAGGCGGTTTCCAAGCCCTGTTTGTGTTCGGCAGGGCTTGAATTCACGGTGTCTGCTGTCTGGGGGCATAGAGCCTGCGCTCCTGCGGGGCTGGGGGTTGCTCGCTGGGGACTGTCTTCCTGACCCCTCCCGCGCACACAGGTTACACACAGCCGGCAACGCGCACACGCCCGGGAGCGCCGGAGCCTTTCCCCACAGCCGGGGCTCTGTCGGGCGCTGATCTGTGGCCGATTTGCTACATCAGGTTCTGAATGACGGGTATTCGTAGTGTCTCGACCAGCAGAGGCTGTCGCTCCACTGTCTTGCTCGTTTCCTGCGGCCGTGTGCATATGTCCTCCGGCCTCGCGGAAGGGAAGACCACGTGTCCTTGCGTAAGGCTCACCCCGCGCCTGCGCACCTCGCCGACCGCGCGAGCTCCCCAACCTAGACCGCCCTCAGGGAGGCTCTCCACCCGAGCGGGAAGGCACGCCCGTCGGGACGCGCATGGCCAGGCCGAGTCCACAGCCGCCGAGGGGGGACCACAGCCAGGCTGAATCCACAGCCGCCAAGGGAGGACACAGCGGTTCGGCTCTCACCACCCCTGCTGCAAATGCCGAGTCTGCGGGCAGACCTCCCCAGGCCAAGCTCGGGGCAGAGGTGCCCCAGCAGCGGAAGAAAGGGGCCGGGAGACCGCAGGAGAAGAGGGTACCGACCCGGAGCAACATTTCAGAAGAGCGAAATTCCCAAGTGCGTGTGTGAATCACCTAACTGGTTTTATCAACCTTCCTCCAATCAATTTTTTTCCAGTTGTAATGTCTGGATGTGAGAGTTGGACTATAAAGAAAGCTGAGTGCCGAAGAATTGATGCTTTTGAACTGTGGTGTTGGAGAAGACTCTTGAGAGTCCCTTAGACTGCAAAGAGATCCAACCAGTCCGTCCTAAAGGAGATCAGTCCTGGATGTTCATTGGAAGGACTGATGTTGAAGCTGAAACTCCAGTACTTTGGCCACCTGATGTGAAGAGCTGACTGATTGGAAAAGACCCTGATGCTGGGAAAGATTGAAAAGGGGACGACAGGATGAGGTGGTTGGATGGCATCACCGATTCAATGGAGATGAGTTTGGGTAAACTCCGGGAGTTGGTGATGGACAGGGAGGCCTGGCATGCTGCAGTCCATGGGGTCGCAGAGTCGGACATGACTGAGCGACTGAACTGAACTGAACCAATCAATTGAATAACCATGCCCTTTTAAAGTCTCTGAGTGGTAGGCTTGCTAATACACACTAGTGTTCTCTTCCCTGCAACCCCACTGTTCCAGCCATAATGGAAAGGGCTCTTACTCTCCCTGAATGCAGAGACAGCCTGCTGTTTTTAGGTCTGCAAGCGGACCTCACCTTGAGCACAGTGCCAGTCGGGGGAGGGCTGCCTGGAGTCGCGCTGAGGACCTGGAGCCTCTGCAACTTGGTGGAGGAGGAGTCCACATGGGACGGCGGAGGCGGCAGCGTTTAAGACCCCCTGTGCCTACGGCTCCTTCTCTAAGGAGACGGGCACCAGCTCGCCCTCATGGGCTGAGCCTGGCCCGGCGTTTGTCTAATGGACAAGCGGAGGCCACACACCTCCTCTTTCACCTTAAGAGCAGGACACGTATTGTGTTTTCACTTCCATCCCCACTGGCCAAGGCCGCTCCTGACATGCGTGCGGTCATTAGACCTTTCACAGGCTCTTATGGGCACATTCCGGGCAGGTGTGGCTGGCGGAGCCCTCGTCCCTTCCCTGGCTCCCTGTGTGGCCAGAGCACCCAGTGGCTGGGAAGCCACTTGGAGAGGGCAGGGGGCGGCAGGGCGTCCCCTGTGCCCTGAAGCTGGGTGTGATGCTGATGCTCTACACACCAAGCGCTAGAGAAGTCCCAGCTCCTCCACAACCCTGAGCCTCATGGAAGGGCCTGGGGTCAGAAGGGCCTCTCTCCGNAGCCACTTGGAGAGGGCAGGGGGCGGCAGGGCGTCCCCTGTGCCCTGAAGCTGGGTGTGATGCTGATGCTCTACACACCAAGCGCTAGAGAAGTCCCAGCTCCTCCACAACCCTGAGCCTCATGGAAGGGCCTGGGGTCAGAAGGGCCTCTCTCCGCTCCCGGGGCCTCCTGCTCTCTGCAGCCGGGGAGCGTCCCAGAGCACCTGCGAGGTCAGAGATGGAGCTGTGAGCTGGGGATCCAGGCGGTGAGGGCCAGCTGAGCCTGCTCCCCCTCTCCCCCGCCGCAGGGCCCCACGTCTGGGGGGTGGGCCCTGCTGTGATTCGGACCCTCGCTCTACAGGGGGCATGCATGCACGTGGACCTGAGCATCTCTCCTCTACCTTTCCCCCTCACCCCCCCGCCCCCCCCCATAAAGCGCAGAACACTGAATCCCTCCTCCATTCCGGTCAGCACCTTCTCAGCCCAGAAAGCTTTCACGCGGCCCCGCAGTTCTGAGTCAGAACACGCTGCAGAGAGTAACCGGGCGAGGTGCGGGCACGTCCATCAGCGTGACTCTGCGGCCGCTTCACAAGGAGCCTGCAGGATCCAGCATCACAAAGCTCTCCCCGAATAGCTGCTGCAGCTTCTGTTTGCCAGTTATCCCTCAGCAAAGCTGGACATCTAAGAAAGAACCAGCTGCCCAGATTTCCAAGGGCTTTCGTAAACGTACTAGGAAGTTTCTCCACTGGAATTGCCGATTTGATGTTGACAGACTAGCATGAAACTACACGTGTGAGACGAGGCTGCCCCTGAGATCCGGGATCCAGACCACACACTGAGTGACCGCGTGTCGCCCATGGCCCCAGACATCCCACGCCGCAGCTTGGAGCCTGTCCGACTCCCTGCTGGCAGGTGAGCCTTGGCAAGCAGGGTCCCGGCAGATTCACCGACACACCCGCTCTTCGGAAGATCTCGCATCGTGTTGTTCACCGCACCCGCCCAGCCTGTGGGTGTGGGAGGGGTAGGGGGGGACAGCTGGTCAGCTCTCTGCGACCGGCCTTCGCCTGGTAGTTCAGTGGCTCATCACTGCCCGCAGCACGTGGCTAGGTGGTTAGAGACCACTGCTGGAGGAAACGACCAGTCCCTGGGGCAGCTGCTGGTCGGGGAGAAAGCCCTGCAGGGCCTGTGGAGCACGCTGGTCAGAGACACCTTGTCTGGACAAGGCAGAAATGGTCCCGAAGCAGATGGAAACAGCATCTTCAGAAGTGCCCTCGAGATGCGCTTGTAAACCCAGACGCCTGACTTTAGATGCCGCCCCTGTTCTGTATTTAATCTGTGGACGAGGCAGAGCTGTAGACAGGCGGGCCGCGCCTTCCTGGGCTCTGTGCTCAGAAGCGCGGCTGCTGATAACGGCAATGGGTCTCCTTCCAGCTTTTCTTCCAACTTCTGTGTATTTGTATATTTCTATTGGGATTTGGAAGGGACTGTTTAAAGCTGCTGACTCTTCCTACAACAATTGGTCTCTGTGTAAAGCATTCTTNAGGGGGGCCTCAACAGTCCTGGGAAAGTAGCACCAGCAAACCCACCAGGTTTTCTTTCCTCGGTTAAGGTGGACTCCGAGAGCTCACACACTGCTTCACTCATCTCCATAGCATCACCACCTCGCCCCCCGCCCCGCGCCGCCCCATGTGATGCGGGAACTGTGTCCACTTCACGGATGAAGACAGGCCAGAGACAGGCCACGGCCCTCCTCAGGGAGAGAAAGCCGTCAGGACCGCGTCCTGTCACACCGCCTCCTGCCCTGCGCCCACCCACTTCCAGGGCCCATCTCTGAGGATAAGCAGGGCTTGGGAGTAAGGATCCAAGGTCAGCAAGAGCCTGAAGGGCCCGAAGGTCACCTCGTGTCCCCGGGCTCTCCTTGCTGAGACAGGAACGGGAATAAGACGTCGCCCGACACAGTCAAGGCTTCCTGAGGAGCGGGATCCATGGGGCTGCTTCCTTTTTTCCTAATTAATTTAACTGTCGGGTAATTACTTTACAATATCGTGGTGATCTCTGCCGTACATTGACGTGACTCAGCCACGGGTACACAAGTGTTCCCCCCACATCCTGAACCCCCTTCCCACCTCCCTCCTCTGAAGGGTTTCTCTCCTCCCCGAGTCTAGGCAGAAACCCCCTCCTCGCCCTTCTCCGGAGGCTCTGTGTCTCTGACCCGTGACTCTCTGGCTCCAGGCCCTTCAAGCCCCCCCCAGCGCTGGATGGAGGCCCCAGCCTTCCCCGAGGTCCTGCCGTGGGGCGTCCAGAACCTGGACGGGCCTCCTCATCCCGGGCCATGAAGACTGTCTTGCCTGGCTCCCTCATCTATGACGAAGAGGGGATGACTTGCGTGCACATGGCGTGCTGGGGGTCGCTGGAGACTCACTCCCCTCCCCACCCACCCTGGAAGGCAGCCCAGACCCCGAGACTCAGCGGCAGGAAAGCTCCTGGCTACCTGTCCTGTGACCTTGACCTTGACCTCCTCCTTGCAGACGTGCCCTAGCCCCGCACCCAGGAACACAGGCGGTTTCCAAGCCCTGTTTGTGTTCGGCAGGGCTTGAATTCACGGTGTCTGCTGTCTGGGGGCATAGAGCCTGCGCTCCTGCGGGGCTGGGGGTTGCTCGCTGGGGACTGTCTTCCTGACCCCTCCCGCGCACACAGGTTACACACAGCCGGCAACGCGCACACGCCCGGGAGCGCCGGAGCCTTTCCCCACAGCCGGGGCTCTGTCGGGCGCTGATCTGTGGCCGATTTGCTACATCAGGTTCTGAATGACGGGTATTCGTAGTGTCTCGACCAGCAGAGGCTGTCGCTCCACTGTCTTGCTCGTTTCCTGCGGCCGTGTGCATATGTCCTCCGGCCTCGCGGAAGGGAAGACCACGTGTCCTTGCGTAAGGCTCACCCCGCGCCTGCGCACCTCGCCGACCGCGCGNGTCTCGACCAGCAGAGGCTGTCGCTCCACTGTCTTGCTCGTTTCCTGCGGCCGTGTGCATATGTCCTCCGGCCTCGCGGAAGGGAAGACCACGTGTCCTTGCGTAAGGCTCGCCCCGCGCCTGCGCACCTCGCCGACCGCGCGAGCTCCCCAACCTAGACCGCCCTCAGGGAGGCTCTCCACCCGAGCGGGAAGGCACGCCCGTCGGGACGCGCATGGCCAGGCCGAGTCCACAGCCGCCGAGGGGGGACCACAGCCAGGCTGAATCCACAGCCGCCAAGGGAGGACACAGCGGTTCGGCTCTCACCACCCCTGCTGCAAATGCCGAGTCTGCGGGCAGACCTCCCCAGGCCAAGCTCGGGGCAGAGGTGCCCCAGCAGCGGAAGAAAGGGGCCGGGAGACCGCAGGAGAAGAGGGTACCGACCCGGAGCAACATTTCAGAAGAGCGAAATTCCCAAGTGCGTGTGTGAATCACCTAACTGGTTTTATCAACCTTCCTCCAATCAATTTTTTTCCAGTTGTAATGTCTGGATGTGAGAGTTGGACTATAAAGAAAGCTGAGTGCCGAAGAATTGATGCTTTTGAACTGTGGTGTTGGAGAAGACTCTTGAGAGTCCCTTAGACTGCAAAGAGATCCAACCAGTCCGTCCTAAAGGAGATCAGTCCTGGATGTTCATTGGAAGGACTGATGTTGAAGCTGAAACTCCAGTACTTTGGCCACCTGATGTGAAGAGCTGACTGATTGGAAAAGACCCTGATGCTGGGAAAGATTGAAAAGGGGACGACAGGATGAGGTGGTTGGATGGCATCACCGATTCAATGGAGATGAGTTTGGGTAAACTCCGGGAGTTGGTGATGGACAGGGAGGCCTGGCATGCTGCAGTCCATGGGGTCGCAGAGTCGGACATGACTGAGCGACTGAACTGAACTGAACCAATCAATTGAATAACCATGCCCTTTTAAAGTCTCTGAGTGGTAGGCTTGCTAATACACACTAGTGTTCTCTTCCCTGCAACCCCACTGTTCCAGCCATAATGGAAAGGGCTCTTACTCTCCCTGAATGCAGAGACAGCCTGCTGTTTTTAGGTCTGCAAGCGGACCTCACCTTGAGCACAGTGCCAGTCGGGGGAGGGCTGCCTGGAGTCGCGCTGAGGACCTGGAGCCTCTGCAACTTGGTGGAGGAGGAGTCCACATGGGACGGCGGAGGCGGCAGCGTTTAAGACCCCCTGTGCCTACGGCTCCTTCTCTAAGGAGACGGGCACCAGCTCGCCCTCATGGGCTGAGCCTGGCCCGGCGTTTGTCTAATGGACAAGCGGAGGCCACACACCTCCTCTTTCACCTTAAGAGCAGGACACGTATTGTGTTTTCACTTCCATCCCCACTGGCCAAGGCCGCTCCTGACATGCGTGCGGTCATCAGACCTTTCACAGGCTCTTGTGGGCACATTCCGGGCAGGTGTGGCCGGCGGAGCCCTCGTCCCTTCCCTGGCTCCCTGTGTGGCCAGAGCACCCAGTGGCTGGGAAGCCACTTGGAGAGGGCAGGGGGCGGCAGGGCGTCCCCTGTGCCCTGAAGCTGGGTGTGATGCTGATGCTCTACACACCAAGCGCTAGAGAAGTCCCAGCTCCTCCACAACCCTGAGCCTCATGGAAGGGCCTGGGGTCAGAAGGGCCTCTCTCCGCTCCCGGGGCCTCCTGCTCTCTGCAGCCGGGGAGCGTCCCAGAGCACCTGCGAGGTCAGAGATGGAGCTGTGAGCTGGGGATCCAGGCGGTGAGGGCCAGCTGAGCCTGCTCCCCCTCTCCCCCGCCGCAGGGCCCCACGTCTGGGGGGTGGGCCCTGCTGTGATTCGGACCCTCGCTCTACAGGGGGCATGCATGCACGTGGACCTGAGCATCTCTCCTCTACCTTTCCCCCTCACCCCCCCGCCCCCCCCCATAAAGCGCAGAACACTGAATCCCTCCTCCATTCCGGTCAGCACCTTCTCAGCCCAGAAAGCTTTCACGCGGCCCCGCAGTTCTGAGTCAGAACACGCTGCAGAGAGTAACCGGGCGAGGTGCAGGCACGTCCATCAGCGTGACTCTGCGGCCGCTTCACAAGGAGCCTGCAGGATCCAGAATCACAAAGCTCTCCCCGAATAGCTGCTGCAGCTTCTGTTTGCCAGTTATCCCTCAGCAAAGCTGGACATCTAAGAAAGAACCAGCTGCCCAGATTTCCAAGGGCTTTCGTAAACGTACTAGGAAGTTTATCCACTGGAATTACCGATTTGATGTTGACAGACTAGCATGAAACTACACGTGTGAGACGAGGCTGCCCCTGAGATCCGGGATCCAGACCACACGCTGAGTGACCGCGTGTCGCCCATGGCCCCAGACATCCCACGCCGCAGCTTGGAGCCTGTCCGACTCCCTGCTGGCAGGTGAGCCTTGGCAAGCAGGGTCCCGGCAGATTCACCGACACACCCGCTCTTCGGAAGATCTCGCATCGTGTTGTTCACCGCACCCGCCCAGCCTGTGGGTGTGGGAGGGGTAGGGGGGGACAGCTGGTCAGCTCTCTGCGACCGGCCTTCGCCTGGTAGTTCAGTGGCTCATCACTGCCCGCAGCACGTGGCTAGGTGGTTAGAGACCACTGCTGGAGGAAACGACCAGTCCCTGGGGCAGCTGCTGGTCGGGGAGAAAGCCCTGCAGGGCCTGTGGAGCACGCTGGTCAGAGACACCTTGTCTGGACAAGGCAGAAATGGTCCCGAAGCAGATGGAAACAGCATCTTCAGAAGTGCCCTCGAGATGCGCTTGTAAACCCAGACGCCTGACTTTAGATGCCGCCCCTGTTCTGTATTTAATCTGTGGACGAGGCAGAGCTGTAGACAGGCGGGCCGCGCCTTCCTGGGCTCTGTGCTCAGAAGCGCGGCTGCTGATAACGGCAATGGGTCTCCTTCCAGCTTTTCTTCCAACTTCTGTGTATTTGTATATTTCTATTGGGATTTGGAAGGGACTGTTTAAAGCTGCTGACTCTTCCTACAACAATTGGTCTCTGTGTAAAGCATTCTTTAGAACCCCCTCCTGGTTGCGTTTNACTTCTGTGTATTTGTATATTTCTATTGGGATTCGGAAGGGACTGTTTAAAGTTGCTGACTCTTCCTACAACAATTGGTCTCTGTGTAAAGCATTCTTTAGAACCCCCTCCTGGTTGCGTTTCCCAGGTTACCTGCCTGCCCACCGGCGGCCATGTGGGCGGTGCTGCCGGGGAGGCCTGGGGACCATACCTTTCAGGCCAGGAACGAGGATCTGCACGGAGCAGGCATCGTCCACCGTCTGCTGAGCGGCCCCAGCCCGGAGCACACAGAGGAAGGCCAGGCCCATCAGAGGCAGAGCCCGCTTCATGGTGAGGCTGGCAGGACGCTGACTCCTGGAGGGAGGGGGGAGGAATAAACAGTGATGGGAATTCCAAAAGCCCGACAGTGAGTGACAGTGTGCAGGCCGCCTGCCTGGGGCCACTCCCCTCGTTCTGGGGCATCCCTCTCTCTCTCTCTCTCTGCCTCTGTCTCTTTCTCACTCGGGTGCCAACTTAAACCTCCACCCAGATGTCCCCTTTGCCCAGTGGTGACAACGATGATCATCCTGGGAGGTGTTACTCCAGATTCTCATCTTCTGATTCTTTATAACTAAGGTTCAATACACACATAGGCACGTTCAGCATCAAAAACCAAACGCTGGAGAGCTGCCCCTTCACACGACGGTGCCCTGACCCAAGTCTCTGGCACCTGCCCCAGGCCCATCCCCTGCAGAGGGGCACGTCCCCACACCCGTGAGCCCGTCCGCGCCCCCTGCCCTGAAGTCAGCTCAGCGGATTCCCGGACAGCGCAGGGCTAGTGCGCCTGGCTCTCAGTCATGGGGTCCGGGCTCACGCTGCGTGGTCTCACCCGCTTTACTCAATAGTTTGTTTTGCTGACTTAGTTTCTCAGTTGTGTCCGACTGTTTGTGACCCCATGGATTGTAGCCCACCAGGCTCCTCTGTCCATGGGATTCTCCTGGCAAGAATGCTGGAGTGGGTTGCCTTTTCCTCCTCAAGGGGATCCTCCTGACACAGGGATTGAACCCTTGTTTCCTACACTGCAGGAGGACTCTACTGCTGAGCCACCAGGGAAGCCCTCAGTCAACATTCGTGCTCCAGGACGCAGGTACATCTGCTGCTACAGGCATCTGTGGCTTATCCGTTATCCTTACCTGGATGAGAAGGCATCTCAACAGGAGGGCTGGGGCGGGGAGAGAGGGAACCACCACTCTGGCGGCAGATTGCTTGTGCTCAGGTCGGTGGACACTGGCTTATTGGTGTTTGTGGGACGCAGGCCATGTTCAGACTGTTTTAATCCAAAGTGTACATGAGAATATCCTCTCCAGCTAGAAACAACTGCGTCAGGAGACTACCAGGGTGTTCAGCAAGACCCACTGCTCTGACACTTAAAGCACGCTTGCTCCTTGGAAGAAAAGCTCTGACCAACCTAAATAGCGTATTAAAAAGCAGAGACGTTACTTTACCAACAAAAGTCCATATAATCAAAGCTATGGTTTTTCCAGTAGTCATATGTGGATGTGAGAGTTGGACCATAAAAAAGGCTGAGTGCCAAAGAATTGATGCTTTTGAACTGTGGTGTTGGAGAAGACTC
>SJYV01009552.1:0-10134 GCA_006410875.1 Neotragus pygmaeus | reverse complement strand
GCCTGATCTCCTTTAGAATGGACTGGTTGGATCTCCTTGCAGTCCAAGGGACTCTCGAGAGTCTTCTCCAACACCACAGTTCAAAAGCATCAATTCTTTGGCACTCAGCTTTCTTTATAGTCCAACTCTCACATCCATACATGACTACTGGAAAAGCCATAGCCTTGACTAGATGGACCTTAGTCGGCAAAGTAATGTCTCTGCTTTTTGATATGCTGTCTCGGTTGGTCATAGCTTTTCCTCCAAAGAGCAAGTGTCTTTTAATTTCATGGCTGCAATCACCATCTGCAGTGATTTTGGAGCCCCCCCAAAATAAAATCTGTCACTGTTTCCACTGTTTCCCCATCTATTTCACATGAAGAGATGGGACCAGATGCTGTAATCTTAGTTTTCTTAATGTTGAATTTTAAGCCAATTTTTTCACTCTCCTCTTTCACTTTCATCAAAAGGCTCTTTAGTCCTTCTTAGCTTTCTGCCATAAGGTGGTGCCATCTGCATATCTGAGGCTATTGAAATTTCCCCTGGCAATCTTGATTCCAGCTTGTGCTTCTTCCAGCCCAGCATTCTCACGATGTACTCTGCATATAAGTTCAACAAGCAGGGTGACAATATACAGCCTTGACGTGTTCCTTGCCTGATTTGGAACCAGTCTGTTGTTCCGTGTCCAGTTCTAACTGTTGCTTCCTGACCTGCATACAGGTTTCTCAAGAAGCAGGGCAGGTGGTCTGCTATTCCCATCTCTTTCAGAATTTTCCACAGTTGATTGTGATCCACACAGTCAAAGGCTTTGGCATAGTCAATAAAGCAGAAGTAGAAACAGGGCCTTGTCTCCTTTGTATTGAATCTCAGGTCTCTATTCAAGTTTGGGAGAATACTCTCTGAGCACAGAGACCTGGTCAAATACCCTTATTAAAAATGAGCCTTGGGACTTGCCTGGTGATCCAGTGGCTAAGACTCTGCACTCCCAATGCCGGGGGCCTGGGTTCTATCTCTAGTCAGAGAACTAGATCACACATGCTACAGTGAAGATTGAAGATCCCTTGTGTTGCAAATAAGACTTGGTGTAGACAAATAAATAAATATTTTTAAAAACAAGCCTCTAGTTTTTGAGTATAATCCACTATGCACAAAACATCAAAATTTTTTTAACCTGCTTCTTGAATCCCAGATTTCTAGGGTTTGAGTGAAAGAACAGACTTCCAAGGCAGTAAGCTCTGTGTTCTTCTCCTTATTGAGTCTCAGGTCTGGAGTTCTGGGTATGCTAGCTGCTGTGAGGACATTATGTCTTGTCTCCTGACCTTATTAACTCCCAGGTAACTATGTTCTGAGTATGACAACTATGTTCAGGGAATCATCACCTATTTTACTGGTTAGATTCCAGATCTTTCTGTTTTGAGTATGGGCACATAATCTTACAGTTACCAAGCCTATATCTCTCCTGCTCATTGGAATACTGAGTTCAGGTTGTAAGGAACTACTCCCATAATACCAAAAATTAACCTTCTTTGTTCTTTGTTTTCCACATATCTAAGTCTAGAGTATGTATACCTTCTAAGCACAGGACCTTGTCTCCCTGATTGATAATTCCCAATTTTCTAGAAACTACTCTCATGTCACCAAAGCACTGTATTCTTTGCTATTGCACTCCAGATCTCTAATCTGAATATAGGCAACTACTTTCGGAGTAGTTGGAGTCTGCTCATTGGAGTTCAGATTTCTATGTTGAATTGGGGTAACTTCTACTTGGCCAAAAAAAAAAAAAGGTCTCATATATTTTACTTTATGGGTCCCTGATCTTTTGAGTCCAAAATTTTTACAAGCTCCTATGGCACCATGTCCATTTTTCTCTGCTTTTTGGATCTCTTATCATTAAGGTCTGAGTGGTGGCTCAGTGGTAAAGAATTCACCTGCAATACAGGAGCCACAAGTTTGTTATCTGGGTTGGGAAGATCCCCTGGAGAGAGAAATGGCAACCCACTCCAGTACTGTTGCTTGGGAAATCACATGGACAGATTAGTCTGGTAAGCTACAGTCCATGGGGTTGCAGAAGAGTCAAACACGACTTATTCACTAAACAATAATAATCACTAAAGCAAATAATCTCCAGGCACAGAGGCACAGGCTCCTCTGCTTGTTGGAGTCCAATTCTCTAGGATCCTAGAACGGGCAATAACACCAAGAGCATTCATGATTTTTTCCTCTTCTCCTTAGCAAACCAGATCTCTATGATCTGGGTATAAGCAACTATTCCCAAGATGAAAAGATCCTGGCTTCCCAGCTTGAAGGAATCCAGACCTCCAAGTTCAGCAGACGGGCAGCTATTCCCAGGGTAAGGCCTTATGTCTTATGCTTGTTGGATTCCAGGTCTGTATGTTTCCAATAGTGGCAAAGTTTCCCCATGCAAAAAGGTCTCAGATATTCTGCTTTGTGGATTCCAAGTCTCTAGAATCTGGGAGCTGGCGAGTACACTGAGGGCAATGTTTCTTCCTTGCTTGTTGGATCTTGGGTTATTTAAAAAAAATTATTGTGAGAGTTGGACTAAAAGAAAGCTGAGTGCTGAAGAATTGATGTTTTTGAATGGTGGTGTTGGAGAAGACTCTTGAGAGTCCCTTGGACTGCAAGGAGATCCAACCAGTCAATCCAAAGGAAATCAGTCCTGAATATTCATTGGAAGGACTGATGCTGAAGCTGAAACTCCAATACTTTGGCCACTGATGCGAAGAACTGACTCAGTGGAAAAGACCATGATTTGGGGCAAGATTGAAGGCAGGAGGAGAAGGGGATGACAGAGGATGAGATGGTTGGATGGCATCACTGATTCAATGGATATAAGTTTGAGTAAGCTCCAGGAGTTGGTGATGGACAGGAAAGCCTGGTGTGCTGCAGTCCACGGAGTCACAAAGAGCCACATGACTGAGCAATTGAACTGAGTTGATAGTTGCTTTAAAATGTTGTTTTAGTTTCTTGCTATGGATATCAGGTTTTGATGATGGGAAAGTATCCTGGCACTGAGGCAGAGGCCCTTCTGCCTTTTGGATTCCTAGTATAAAATCTGGGTATTGACTACTATTTTTAGGGTTCTAAAGCCTTGTCTCTACTGCTTGTTTGATCTCATGAGCAGAAATACTAAGTGTGTGCACATGGTTTAAGGGCTTTAAGACCTTGTCTCTTCTGCTTGTGGGATCCAGTGTGTTTATGCCCAGGAACCAAGGCTTTGTTTTGTCACTTGTTGTACCCAAGTTCTCCAAGTTCTGAGGATAATCTTCCACATCCAGGCACAAAAACCACGTGTCCTATCCTATTGGGTCTCAGGTTCCTATTCCTAGTATGGGTTACTATTACCAAGCCACCAAAGCTGTCTTTGCTCCTTGCTTGAATCCAATTCCCCAAGTTCAGATTACAAGGGTCCCACCTGTCTAGGTTCCACATAGAGTTACCTACTTCCAGGGTGTCAAGGCTCTGCCTCCTCTACTTGTTGCACCCCAAGTTTGTAAGCTCTAAGAATGAAACTTTACTCTCTGGGCAACAATCCCATTTCTTCTCCTTGGTAGATGACAAGCATCTAAGTTCTGAATATGGTTAACTTCCCCAGGGTGAATATCCTCATCTCTCCTGCTGTTGGTCTCTAACTCAGGCTCCCTGTATGAACACTTATTCCGAATGCTCCAAGATTGTCTCTCAGATTTGGAATTCCAGATGTCTAGGTTCCAAGTATGAGCAATTACTTTCATGTTACAAAGGCTTTCTTACTCTATCATTGCTTTAGCTCTCAGTTTCTATTTTGCATTATATCTAGAAATATTTCTGAGGTTTTAAAAAACTTGGTTATATTTAGACTGTAATATAATTTCTAATTGGAGAAGGCGATGGCACCCCACTCCAGTATTCTTGCCTGGAAACTCCCATGGACGGACGAGCCTGGTGGGCTTCTGTCTATGGGGTCGCACGTAGTCGGACACAACTGAGCGACTTCCCTTTCACTTTCCACTTTCACACATTGGAGAAGGCGATGGCACCCCACTCCAGTGTTCTTGCCTGAAGAATCCCAGGGATGGGGGAGCCTGGTGGGCTGCTGTCTATGGGGTCTCACAGAGTCGGACACGACTGAAGCGACTTAGCAGCAGCAGTAGCAGCAGCAGCATAATTTCTGATATCTCTAGGTGTTTTTAACTGGTAAGGTTTTTTTTCCTCAGAAACTATATTTCCAGAAATAAAATTTTTCCAGTTAACTAAAAAAAAAAAAAATTACACCTCACTTTTTTGCAGTGAAGTCTTATTATATTTTGGAGTAGGAAATGCAACCCACTCCAGTATTCTTACCTGGATAATTCCAGAGGAGCCTGGTAGGCTACAGTCCATGGGGTTGCAAAGAGTCAGACATAACTGAGCATGCATACACTTATTATATTTACTTATTTTTAGAGTACAATATAACCTTTATATGTTTAGAAAGCTAGAAAATACAGATAAGCATAACTAAGAAAATAATCACATCTTTTTTCATTGCCCAAATTTTATCACTATTAATCCCTTAGAATGTACATTCCCAGATCTTTTTCAATGTGTGCATCCACACACACACACTGTTTTGCAAAATATTTTCATCCTGTACATTGTTTTTCAATTTGTTTTTTCCCCATCAATGATATTCACTTTTTAAATATCAGTATATATCCATATAATTAAAAACCCAGATCTTATTCAGATTTATCTTATTATCCTCAAAATGACTTTTAAATGGAAATTATCAAAAGTATTCAACTCAAGACTCTGCATTTATATTCGGTCTCTTAAATCACATAAGTATCTCAATTCTTTTTTTATCTAATTCAGATCCTTTCTTCACACCATTGACTTGTTGATGAGACTAGGTCAGATTACTTGTGATGATTTCAGCTTGCATCTCTAATACCTATGTGTCCTGTAACTCAAAAGTTATAAGAGTCTAAAGACTTAATAGATTTAATGAAAACATTTAAAAAGAAAAGATTTAGTGAAAGCATAGATTTAATGAAAAGTTCTAATTTTTTTAAAAACTAGAATGTATCATGGGTAATATTGGGTATTTTGTATTATGTCAGAAGACTCAAAATATCTAGTTGACCTTTCATCAGAGTTACTAACAGTGGTCACAGGATTAGGATGGTATCATTCAGGATAATTAAGGTTTTCCCCTTGTGACTAGAAAGCCTTTTGGGTAGCATTACTGTAGGACATCAATCATTCACCTAATGGTTTTACTACGAGTTGCCCGAGTCACTGTTATTAGGATTTGCAAAACAGTGCTTTCCTAACTTTGTCATTATTTATACATTTGTTTTACAATCCTATAATTGTTATGTAGAGGAGGAGAATGCTAGAGGATCTCACATCAGCAACTTCATGTTCTAGCTTGGAATAGATGTATGCCACTTCTACCCATTACCTACTGGTATGACTCTACCTCACTTCAAGAGGAAATACAGTCTTCACGTATGCTTGGAAACAAAGAGGAACTGTCTCTGGTGCTATGGCTGGTTATTAGTTACAGACTGCATGACACCTCACACACATAGTCTCTGACCGGCAGAACATTTCAAGAGCTAGGCAGTGAGGCTCTCTATGACTCTATAACACATACAGGAATCTTCTGGTGGGATAAGTTACCTTTTTTCCTCCTTTGTCTTTGGGGTCTCCTTCAGCTCCAAATAACTAACTGGAGCTAGAATGAGGCCAAGGGGAATGATGATGATGATGATAACGATGATGATAATGGCTAACATAAATTAAGATCTTACTAGGCACTGTTCTAGGCACATTGTATCAGTTATGTCAGTCCTCAAAGTAACTCTATGAGGTGGATACTTTTATTATCCTTATTTAAAAATAAGACTAGAGACTTCTCTGGCAGTCCAGTGGTTAAAACTCTGGTTAAAACCCAATGCAATGGGTGCAGTTCACTCCCTGGTCAGGGAACTGAGATCCCATATGCTGTGTGGCACGATGAAGAAAATATTAAAATGAACAATTAAATAAAATGAGACTAAATGACTCGCCAAAAGTCACATGGCTAGTGAGAAGCAGAAACAGAAATTAACAGAGACAGTCTGTCTGCAAAGCTCTTCCTCTTAATTATTGGAAACTTGACCAATCAAAAAGGTAAAGAGATTGTGAATAGACTTGTTTTATGAGTGCCTACCCAACTCATGCATCTTATCTGAAAATACATTGAACCTATAGCTTCTGCTGAAGGACTAGATCTAAGTAGGTGTTTTATATCATATGACTCTTCTCTTGGCCCTGATGATTGACCCAAGGATGGATAACTTCCTCAAGAGAGAGTGACCCTCTCCATTGCCTGCAAATAGTCAAGGAGGTTTCCTCTCTTGGACACTGTGAGTTGGGGTGTGGAGTGAGATGTTGATGAGTCTTTGAGCTATGTATAAATAGAGGAAAACCAGATAAGTTTCTAAGGAAAGATCTCTCCTATTAGGGAGAACAATAAAGGCAAAGGCCTTGGGACAGACACACATCTGGCATGTTAAAGCAGCAGGAAGACCAGGGTGCCTGGAGTGAAGTGGGTAAAGAAGAAAGTGGAAGGAAGAAAGCACAGAGTTGGGAGTAAACCAGGTATAGCTTGCAGACATGACAGTGATCTTGGATTTTATTCAAAGTGTGATGAGAAGCCATTAGGGGGTTTGGTTAGGGAGAGATCATCTGAAGCATACTTGAAAAGCAATCATGAGATTGCTTAGGTGGAAAACAGATGATGGGGCACAAAAATGGAAGTAGGGGGAGGAGTTACGAGCATCTTGCATAGGTCCAGGTGAGACATTAAGGTGTTTTGGGCCATGTTGTTGTGGAGATGATGTGAAATGATCTAACTCAAGATCGAGCCAATGGGATTTTTTCTTGGGTTGGATGTTGCACATGAGAGAAAGAGGGGAGTTATGGATGATTCCAAAGTTTTTGGCCTGAGCAACTGGGTGAAATGTAGCCTGCTTACTGAGGAGATGGGGAGGGGAGAGCCAGTATTCAGTTTTGGACATGCCAAATTTGAGATACATATTATTCTTCCAAATGGGTGATTGAATGTAGGACTGGAATTTAGAACTGGAAATCTATAAATCTTATTTCCTCAATTCTGAGGTACACATTTTCCATATTTTAATATCTCTGAAATAAGGATGCATCCTGTTATCAATGGATGTCAGACAAGGGGAAATTGTGATTCAGTTATGATATCTTCTTTGACACCTTTTAGTAAAATCAAGAAAGTAATGACACCAAGGCATATTAGATTTGATGAAAGATGTCACACTTGGGAGTTATTAGCATATTGAAAGTCATAGGATTAGATTACATTACCCAGGGAATAAGCATTCATAAAGAAAAGAGATGAGGAATAAGCTTGGGTCATTCCAATATGGAAAGGTCAGGAAAATAAGGAGCCTGATGAAGAATTTCCAGTCTTGTAGGAAGAAACATGGGTAAATGTGAAGAACAGATTTCAATAATGAAGATGTGAGCAACTATGAACTTACTGCTGCTGGTGCTGCTAAGTTGCTTCAGTCGTGTCCGACTCTGTGCGACCCCATAGACGGCAGCCCACCAGTCTCCCCCATCCCTGGGATTCTTCAGGCAAGAACACTGGAGTGGGTTGCCATTTCCTTCTCCAATGCATGAAAGTGAAAAGTGAAAGTGAAGTCACTCAGTTGTGTCCGACTTTAGGGACCCCATGGACTGCAGACTACCAGGCTTCTCCGTCCATGGGATTTTCCAGGTGAGAGTACTGGAGTGGGTTGCTGTTGCCTTCTCCAATGAACTTACTGGGAATTCACAAACGGTGAGGATTGATGACTGATATGAGATTTGGCCAAGTGAAGGTCATTTGTAACCTCTCCATGAGTATCCTGGTAAGTGGTGGGAACAAAGCCTGACTGGTGTGGTCAAGTGAGAATGGGATAGAGAAATGAAGGTAGAAAGTAGAGACCACTTGAAAAAAAATTGATATACAAAAAGTGAGAGAGAAATGAGAAAGTTTCTGAAGGGACATGCAGAATTCAAAGGAGGGTCTTTAAAGCTAGAATCCAGGCATATTTATAAGTTGATAGAACAAATACAGCAGAGAGGGAAAGATGGAGGGGAGGGGAGGCAAAGACTAATTCCTGAATGGAGTCACTGATAGCTGAGGACATGGATCCAGAGCCCTAGCAGGGGGATTGTCTACTTATAAGACATGGGAAGCTTTATCCACAGTAACAGAAGAAAGAAAGAAACTACAGACAGAAATTATGATGGTAATTTTCATGGTGAGAAGTTTCACCAGTTAGAGTGTTTCTGACTGCAGTAATATCTGGTTGTTAATTTTTTCTACCGTTAGTAAGTCTTGGGGTGAATGGGCTCAAGATTGGTGAGTGGTACATGTACGTCTTCTATGGTCGCCTACCATCCCTCCACTCTGCTACCCCCGCTGTCTAGTTTTTCATTCTTTTATATTTGGCTGCACTGGGTCTTCCTTGCTGTGTGAAGGCTTTCTCTAGTTGTGGCAAGCAAGGGCTGTTCATTGTGGTGCAAGAGCTTCTCATCCAGGGGCTTCTCTTGTGGAGCACAGGCTCCAGGTGCATGGGCTTCATTAGTTGTGGCATGCGGGCTCAGGAGCTGTGGCACATGGGCTTAGTTGCTCCAAGGCACGTGGAATCCTCCCAGATCAGGGATTGAACCCATGTGCCCTGCATTGGCAGGCAGGTTCTTATTCCCCATGCCACCAGGGAAGTCCTATCTGGCTTTTCATCCTCAGGCCTGTTGTATTCTGGGTACCAGGAGCACCAGGCGAATGTAAAGAACTATTGAGTGGATGCTCAGTAGAAACCACAGGAATTCAGCCACATTTCGAGTGGAGCAGAGTCATCCAGTTGAGGTTTCTCAGGGAAGTACAGTCGAGGGAGAGGGGTGCAACTGGTTAGAGATTATGGGCCAGTGATATTGTGGCCTGCAAAATCTAACTTGGTAAAAAAAAAAAAAGTGAGAATGTGACTCAGGACTCCTAAAGGGGTTGAAGATCATTGGCATAGTTATTAGAGGAAGTGAACTAGAAAGACAAGATGTGGTGATCAAAGAGTTGGAGGCCCACAGTTGTGATCTTTAAGGAGATTTGGTGAATGGAATTGATCAGGGTGGTTAATGGCTCAGGTGAAGCAGGAAGAAAGGGCGGTCCTGAGAGGTTAGGGAACTGGATGAGTGATTCCTATTCTTCAGTGAACATGAGAGGTGATGTAAAGGAGTGTGGATTATTGCAATCAGAAGCAGATGATAGTATAGTCTTATAGTAAGGGCTTCCCTTATGGCTCAGTTTGTAAAGAATCTGCCTGCAGTGCAGGAGACCCTGGTTTGATTCCTGAGTGGGTAAGATCCCCAGGAAAAGGGATAGGCTACCCACTCCAGTATTCTTGGGCTTTCCTTGTGGCTCAGCTGGTAAAGAATCTGCCTGCAACGCAGGAGACTTGGGTTGGGAAGATTCTCTGGAGAAGGGAAAGGCTACCTACTCCAGTATTCTGGCCTGAAGAATTCCACGGACTGTACAGTCCATGAAGTTGCAGAGAGTCGGACATGACTGAGCGACTCTCACTTTCAAATAAGTTTGGGTTTTTGTTTTCTTAAGTGAAGCAGAAGGAAAAACGGTTTAAAAGTGTTAGGAACAACTTCATGCCCTAAGATGTACATATGTGCGAGAATAAAAAATGACTGATTTTTTCCACAGGGGACAACAAGTTTTTCATTAGAATAGTAACATGAAGAGAATATTAAAAAATCAATTGATAGGAAAAGGAGTACGTCAAGGCTGTATATTGTCACCCTGCTTATTTAACTTATATGCAGAGTACATCATGAGAAACGCTGGGATGGAAGAAGCACAAGCTGGAATCAAGATTGCTAGGAGAAATATCAATAACCTCAGATATGCAGATGACACCACCCTTATGGCAGAAAGTGAAGAGGACCTAAAAAGCCTCTTGATGAAAGTGAAAGAGGAGAATGAAAAAGTTGGCTTAAAGCTCAACATTCAGAAAACGAAGATCATGGCATCTGGCCCCATCACTTCATGGGAAATAGATGGGGAAACAGTGGAAACAGTGTCAGACTTCATTTTTTGGG
>SJYV01009549.1:0-11323 GCA_006410875.1 Neotragus pygmaeus | reverse complement strand
GATGATAGATTCTTCATATAGTTCCTTTCTGGAATTTCATCAGTGTCAACAACATTGTTTTAATATAAGAAACATTGTTTTTTTCTATACAGCACATCAGTGGTTATAGTGAAAATATAGAATAACACTTTCCAAAGTAGTCTGGGAGCATAATTTAGAGCAATGATTCAGAGGAAACTTCAAAGCAGCTACTGTAGATACAGTTTGTGGGGATAAAAAACACTGATGTTGATGCTTCATGGAGAAAGTCATGCTTGTTATCATAGAGAAGAAATGAAGGTCTGGGGGATATGGAGACAGAGTCAATAAACATTTACTGATAATAGTTTTACTTGATTCTGCGTAACTCAGGAAAGCTCATCTCCCAAACTAGAAGCCAAATTGGGATGTTACTCACTTGAAAGAGTTAAGTCATGGGGTCTCTGTGTCTGCTCCCCTAACGAAACAATGAGACCTGCCATTTTCCTGTGGTTAAAGGAGCCCCTGCAGACTTCAGTGACACCTTGTACATCATATAATGTTGGCCCACTATGTCCAGATGCAAAATCAACAAGGGGTCTTCAGATGTGCCAAGACCACACACATGCCATTGGTTGCCAAAGAACTTGTGTGTCAAGCTGTCAGACTTTTCTGGGTTGGAATCTGGTAGGGCATCATTCTGTGAATGACTTGAAGATGCAAGTTGACCATAAGCAGCATTGAACTTCTGATCCACTCCTAACCATTTAGCGAGGTGATGGACCAGGGGAAGAAAAACAATCATTACTAACACTTACACAGTGAAGAACATATGCCAGGCCCTGCTCCAAGCACTTTCTGTATCTTAACTCATTTAATCTTTAACACAGTCTTATGGTGTTGGGACTATTGTTATATTTATTTTATAGATTAGGACACTGAAACAAAGAAAGGCCTTGCTTAGGCATGACTTGCCTCTGTTTCCCAGACAATAAGTGGGGAAACAGGGCAGTAAACCTAGGCAGTCTGCCTCCAGAGCGCGTGTGGTTAACCACTACACAACAAAAACACTGCTAACAGCAATCTGCTTCAAATTTAAAAATAGACTGTTTACAATTATGGTTTCAGAGAGTAAGGAACAAACTTAACAGTCAAATAAAATTATAGGGAAGAGGTAAGGAAAAGAGAGGAAAAGACAACGAATTAACAAATAAATCCTCAAGCCTGGGGGTGGGAAATAACTTAAACTCTAAAATAAAGATGATAGAATCCTAGTAAAAAGATGCTACATAATTTCAAGAGTTCATTGACCTTTTTTAAGAACTTTAAGAAGATACAGAGTATCACAAAAATCAATGATATGGCATTATACCTTCATAAATTTAGGAATTACTTTATGCTTGTGATACATATTAATTCCCTCAATATTTCTTTAAAAGTTAGTACATCTTAAAGTGGATGAGGAGACAAGTTTGGAGCAAAGAGTGAGAGCTTGACTCGTGGAACTTCACTCAGGATTTGTCTGCCCATTCGCTTGTGGAAATTTCCTGCTCTCTTTACTACTGCCTGAACTTTATAATCCAGAGGAATAAATTCAGCCCATAAATTGTCTTTCTTCATTTGGTGACCTTTTGCTATTATGGTGGCCAGATAATAGCATTTAACTTCTTTATAATTCATGAAAGTGAAAGTGAAGTTGCTCATTCGTGTCCGACTCTTTGCGACCCGTGGACTGTAGCCCACCAAGCTCCTCCATCCATGGGATTCTCCAGGNTATTATGGTGGCCAGATAATAGCATTTAACTTCTTTATAATTCATGAAAGTGAAAGTGAAGTTGCTCATTCGTGTCCGACTCTTTGCGACCCGTGGACTGTAGCCCACCAAGCTCCTCCATCCATGGGATTCTCCAGGCAAGAATACTGGAGTGGATTGCCATTTCCTTCTTCTTATAATTCATACTCTCTTTATATTAAATAAGGTGAAAGGATCATTTTGCACTTTGTTACAGACAAACACACACACACACAATACTGATGTTCTAAAACGTATATTTTGAGATTTTTAAAAGAAAGAGGATTAGGAAACCCATGAGAGCATCATGATTACTGAGAGATCTTAGAATAATTTAGATTTGGGGAATTATTTAAATAATTTTAAGCTTTAAGTTTGATTATGCTATATGTTGACATTATTCAATGTACGGGATAATAGAAACTGACATTGCAAAATATGATGGTTTCCAACCCTTCTGCATGAATTAACCTTTGGGGACTGTTACCACTCTTGGTGACCTGGTTCTGATTCTCCAGGGCATTTGTCCCCTTTTCATACAGTAGAACCTTTCAACAGAAACACAAGTCATTTCCTTCAAAGTGGCCCTATTTCTGATACCTTGCTTACTCCAGATGTGCTAGTGAGGACTTTTAAGAAAGCCATGATGTGACTTTTAATCCATCCTCCTCAAAAGGAAAGCTCCTAACAAAACTCCTGCTACATATTGTACTCCAGGCCTGAGTGAAAGAAAACGACTTCACACAACTCGTACCCTTTCAGGTGATAAATAGAGGTGAAAGGCATGGCTAGGGAGGAAGACAGTCTTCTCCCCAGATGGAGGTCACAGTTCTGTAAGTCCTGGCAGGATGACTGGGACTCTACTCCTTGAGTAAAGGGAGAGGGAACCAAGATCAGAATATTCTAGGATAGGAGCTATTGATTTAGGAGATATTGTGAGGTATGGGGAGAATGGATTTATTGAGAACATTCAGACTTGGATAAAGTCAGTAAGCAAAAGGCAAGTCTTCTAGGAACTTTCCTGGGGTCCAGGGATTATGACTCTGTGCTTGTACCACATGGGGCACAGGTGTGATCCTTGGTCAGGGAACTAAGATCTCCATATGCAGTCCAAAAAAAAAAAAGTCTTATAGTGATATTATTACTCTGTATTCTTCTCTCTAAATCTTTCTGTTTAACCTCCCACCCTGCCCAGTGTATTTTCACTGAGCACGCTCACACCCAAAGGCATGAACTACTGCAAAGTCCCATGTGAGTTTATTAGTTTTTTAATCTGCTATGATCTGAGTTTAATTTTTTTCCTGAAGTTTTTGGTTACAATTATCTTCATCTTATACTATTTTGCTATTTTATGAAGTCATTTAACCAGCTCATGAGGTTTATGCTTTTTCAGTAGATCTCTTCCTCCCCCTCCTCTTCTTTTCCCTTTTCTCTTTCCTCCCACCTCTACCTCCCTCTCTTCCTTCCGCCTCCTTCACCTCCTCTTCCTCTTCCTTTGTTTTCTGAATCAAATGCCCTTTTGAACAAGTGAATTAAAGTAAATATGCTTATCTGTCTGAATGCTTTTCTGTAACTTTTGTATCACACACATCACACAAGTTATAACTTTATTTTAGTATATTTTAAAAAAGAGTGTTTCTAAGATCTTAAGACTCAATCTTTTTTTTGTGGAACATATGAGTCACTGTAATTTCAAATCCTTATCTAAATAACATTCTTGAAGAGGACAGCTTTGATTATTTTTAATTTTGTGTATTCTTTTAAAACACTGCTTGACTGGAGTTGAAGAAGATACAGTCAGGGCTGAGATCACATAGCACAGGGATTGAAAGCAAGAGTTTTGAAGTCAGAAAGCCCCAAGTGTGGATCCCTACTTCTATATGGAGAGCTTATGTGATCTTTGGTGGATTACTTAAATTCTCTAATCACCTGGTTCCTCATCTGCAAGCTGTGGATGACAGTTTCTACTCAATGGGATTATTATGCTGTTTAAATAATGTGGGTAATTTTTTTTGCAAAGTGTCCAGCATGCAGCAATAAATTTTAGTTCCTGTTTGTTGCTTTCCCTTTTTTCTCTTTTCTTCTGATTTAATTACCAAAAACAACAAAAATTAAAGTAGTTCTTGTGTTCTCATATATTGGAATAGAGATGGTAGGAACAAACTACAAACCCTATTGAAAGATTTAAAACTTGATGGGTCCCTTGATATTTAAACACTTCATCCAGTATTTAAATACTGGATGAAGACAGAAGCGGTGTTAATGGTAAAGAACAGGCCTGCCAATGAGACATTAGAGACTCGGGTTGGATCCCTGGGTCAGGAATATCTCCTAGAGGAGGGCATGGCGACCCACTCTGGTCTTCTTACCTGGAGAATCCTATGGAAGAGGAGTCTGGCAGGCTACAGTCCATAGGATCACAAAAATCCGGACACGACTGAAGATTGAAGCAACTTAGCAGGCACACAGGAGGACAGACTGGCTTCCCTGGTGGCTCAGACGCAAAAGAATCTTGATACCAAAGCAGGATACCAGGTTTCAATCCCTTGGTTGGGAAGAAGCCCTGGAGAAAGGTATGGTTACCCACTCCAGTATTCTTGCCATGGAGCTACGGTCTGTGGGGTCCCAAAGAGTTGGACACAACTGAGCGACAAATACTTTCACTACAGGGGTCTAGAAATCATTAACTATTATAAGAATAGATGCATAGAAAAAAAAAAGAATAGGGAGTAAAATGCACAATCATTTTATAAGAAATATTATAAAGAAGGTAAATTAAAAATATAAAAGATTGAAAAAATTATGACCATGTAAGAGTGTGTAAAATACATAATTGTAAGGAACAGGGGAAATGATATAAGTAGAGAGGGAGAGGNGGAGTAAAATGCACAATCATTTTATAAGAAATATTATAAAGAAGGTAAATTAAAAATATAAAAGATTGAAAAAATTATGACCATGTAAGAGTGTGTAAAATACATAATTGTAAGGAACAGGGGAAATGATATAAGTAGAGAGGGAGAGGATTAAGAAAATGAAGCAATGACTATTTAACAATGTTATATGAACTATTTGTTTTTCATTTATAAGTATAGCCCAGATAGCCTTAAACACTGAAAAATAGTGAATTTTTTCATGTGGATTTCCCTTTCAAAAGTTTATCACACCTTCATATCATCTGTAAGTTTATATCTAAGTCATCTTCATCTTGCAGGCTTCTCCCTGATGTTCTCATCACTACAGCTGAGTAACTAGCGCTGCCACAGACCCTCACTTTCGCTCTTCTGGCATCCTCGCTATTCTGTGAATCTATCATACTTGACAGAACATGTATGCTTTTGCTAAAGGTACTTTCACACAGAATTCCTTCCTTTCATTTAATGTTCTTATCTAGGTCAACTATATCTTCTCTGGGATGCCATTTTTTAAAAAGTATAATTTTGCACTTTACTGGTTAAAATCTGTTGTATAATTGAGCTCTATTTTTATGCTTATCTACTTCCTTTAATTGAATTTTAGGCTTTTAAGGAAAGGATCTGATTTGCTGCTTTGTTGTATCTTCTACAGTAATTAAAAGAGAAACAGCTCAATAAATTGTTGCTTCACCATTATTTTCCAGTTCCTAACAGCTCCAATTTAGCACTAGCTTTTTCATCATTATACAGTTAATTCTACCCATATAGCATTTACAAACACAAAATAGAACCAATACTATGAAATATAACCAATATTATTCAGCCTGGCGTGCTGCAGTCCCTAGGGTCACAAACAGTTGGACACAATTGAGTGACTGAACTGAACTGAACTCGTATGTACCATATTTTTGTTTGCATTAAAAAATCATTTTTGTAAGAAAGCTTTTATTTTAATTTTGACATTCTCCCTCATATGTCTTATGTTAATGCAAAAGATAATATTCCCTTTTCAACCATAAAGACATCTTTTGTTCAGCTAATTAGGTCTTCTTAATAATCCTTTGAGACCTATGATCCAAGTTAAAGAATATTTTGTTCTCATTTATTCCACCAGGATCTCCTTCCTTAGTTTAATTTTGGATGCATTCTTGTAGTGAAGCTCTGTGATCTTTGGTCATGATTCATTACAAAGCTCTTCTGAAATGTACCCCACTTCATCTTATGAGGGCCATCCCAAACCTTACATATTTTTCAAGATTCATTTCAAATGCTACTTACTTCAAGACACCATAAACAATTCATTTCTCTCTCTTAAATTCTTCATCACTCTGATTTCACCTGTACCACTGGGCATCACCAGAAAAAGAAATGGCAACACAATCCAGTACTCTTGCCTGGATAATTCCATGGATGGAGGAGCCTCGTAGGCTAGAGTCCATGGGGTCACAAAGATTCGGATACAACTGAGTGACTTCACTTTCTTTAGTTCCTTTTGGAGAGGAAAATGACAACCCACTCCAGTGTTCTTGCCTGGAGAATCCCATGGATGGAGGAGCCTGGTGGCCTACAGTCTATGAGGTTGCAAAGAGTCGGACACGACTAAGCAACACACACACACACACACACCCACACACACACACATTGCTTTATAGTCATTCAAAGTCATTCAGAACCTTTCATTTCTTGGGAACTCAATTCTGCCAGAGAGATACAAAGAAGAGTAAGACAGAACCTCTGGCCTCCTGGATGTTACAAATGAGTAGGGGAAACAAAAAAGTATATGGAAGGTTTGGTAATGATACATGTGTGTNTTTCATTTCTTGGGAACTCAATTCTGCCAGAGAGATACAAAGAAGAGTAAGACAGAACCTCTGGCCTCCTGGATGTTACAAATGAGTAGGGGAAACAAAAAAGTATATGGAAGGTTTGGTAATGATACATGTGTGTGCTCAGTTGCTAAGTCTAAAATGGATTGCTGTTTCCTTATCCAGGAGATCTTTCCTACCCAAGGAATGAATCTGTGTCTCATGAATTAGCAGGTAGGTTCTTTATTGTTGAGCCACCAGGGAAGAACTTGATAATGATACTAACTGCAAAATAGTAAAGGAAACCAGCAGAGGGAAACTTTTTCAGCACTTGGGTCTCAGAAAAGTCTCCCCAAATAAGTTGACATCTAAGCCATCTTTAAAAATGATTGTGGATTTGGAGAAGGTGAGTACCAGTACTTCAGACAACATGGAATGCTGAGTGTTAATTGTATAGAACATAGAGTACAGAGAATTGCATACACTTTGAAGGGTTTGTTTGTTGCTTTCAATTTTAGAGTGTGTGCTGATAATAGAAACAGATATGACTGAAACAGACAGGACCAATTTTAGAGGGTTTTGTGTGCCAGCAACAGAGTTGAACACTCTCTGTGGGTGCGTTGTATGCTCATCACTTCAGTTGTGTCCAACTCTTTGGGATTCCATGGACCACCAGGCTCCTCTGTCTATGAGATTTTCCTAACAAGAATAGGAACGGGTTGCCATGTTCTCCTCCAGGGGATCTTCCTGACCCAAGGATTGAACCCACACCTCCTGAATTTCCTGCATTGCAGGTGGATTCTTTACCACTGAACCATCAGGGAAGCCCCACTCTCTGTGGGTAGTGAGGATTATTGAGCTGGTTTTTGTTGTTGTTGTTGTTGTTGTTGTTTTTCTAGCAGAGAAATGATCTGGTCAGAATTGAATTCTGAATAAATTGCTGCTGATAGTTTGCAAAGAGTGGTCTGAGGACACAATACTCCAATACTGAGGACAAAATACTTTCTGTTAGTAGACAAAGATTGATGAGGAGTTGTTGCAGGAGCCCATTCAGATTATGGCATTGGTAGCTGTAAGGGAGGGAACAAGTCAAGAGACACGGAGGACTTAGAGTCTGAAGGATGTGTTGATTTACCATACTAGAGGCAGAAAGTGAGGAGGAAATCAAGGATGACTTCCAGGTTTTAAGATTTACAGTAGGTCTTCAATTTGCTAGACAAAACACATGAGGGCAGGGGGTAAGGAGGAATGGCAGAAGAGAGAGGGGATGAAACAGAGACGGTTAACCACAGGAAGGTCAGGAGAGAGAATGACAGAAGTGCAGAAGAAATAATGCAGAGGTCAGTTCACCAATGAGAGACGTCCTATTTCCAGACTTTGGAGAAAGGCCCTTGATGTGATCACATGATCAAAAGTTTGATTTGCAAAGGTGAAATATTCTAACTGCAGTGGATTTAAATTATTGCTACTTTCAACTCTCACTTTCCCTTCATCGTATGTCTGCTTTTGTCGAGTGATGTTGGAGTAATAGGCACAGACATGTGAAGTTCATGTAGGAATACATTTAATGAGCGTTTACTGGGATGTATTTGTACAGGTTATAGTTATTGCCGTGGATAATGGAGTTAAAGGCTTCCTGGTGCAGTGATGCCTTCCAGGAACACACCCTTCCACACACAATAGACCCATGTATCCTCCTGACAGTGACATTGGCAACAAATTACCTTGCTAAGTAAGGGTCTTCAGTTTACAGTGTATTTCAGATAAGTCATTGTGCAAGAAGACTAACAACCTATGCACAAAAGAAAATTGACAGAAATTTTCCCCAAATGGAAAACAAGCCTGCATTATGCATGTATTAACAACATAAATTATGAAGCTGGAAGAAGCTTTCCTAAATTATAAGAATTAAAGAAAACACATTTGTACCAAATTTGTTACAGGAAGCACTATTGTATTACATTTACAGAAAACGCAGTTACAAGGTCACTGAATCAGGAACAGGTAATCAGAATATGCAGCTGTAAATGTATAAAAGATAAATATAAAAAGTTTATTAAACATTTAGTTATTAAAAGTTTCTTTAATGTATTTTTGTGATATAATTTAGATAGCTTTTTAAGCCTGGTAACTTGTGATTTCTCATCTAAAGAATACTAAATCTGGTTCTACTTTTAAGGTTATTAAAATTGATCAAGGGTCTCTGAAATGAAGGCAATAGACTAGCGTCAACAGGAAATTGAAGAAGCTCAGAAGTTTGGTTACATTTATAGTAAAGAGGAAGTCTGACATCCAGACTTTCAAATCTTAATTGGACATTGGCCATCAGAAAAAGGTATGTTATACAAATTATGAGAAGATAGAATGGAATTGCTGAATCCCTGGGCTACAAGGAATTACATACCTATTTGCTTGTGAATGCTTTCATGGCTTGTCTGTCATCCCCTTTTGTCTTTTCACTGTACCTCAGTTCAGTTGCTCAGCCATGTCTGGCTCTTTGCAACCACATGGACTGCAGCACGCCAGGCTTCCCTGTCCATCACCAACCAATCTCATCCTTTGTTGTCCCTTTTTCCTCCTTTCCCAGCATCAGAGTCTTTTCCAATGAGTCAGTTCTTCATATCAAGTGGCCAAAGTATTGGAGCAGCATCAGTACTATCAGTGAATATTAGAGGTTGCTTTTCTTTAGCATTGACTGGTTTGATCTCCATGCAGTCCAAGGGGTTCTCAACAGTCTTCTTCAACACCACAGTTCAAAAACATCAATTCATCGATGCACAGCTTTCTTTATAGTCCAACTGTCACATCCATACTTGACTTCGGCAAAACCATAGCCTTGACTAGATGGACCTTTGTTGGCAAAGTAATGTCTCTGCTTTTTAATATACTGTCTNATCAATTCATCGATGCACAGCTTTCTTTATAGTCCAACTGTCACATCCATACTTGACTTCGGCAAAACCATAGCCTTGACTAGATGGACCTTTGTTGGCAAAGTAATGTCTCTGCTTTTTAATATACTGTCTAGATTGGTCATAGCTTTTCTTCCAAGTAACAAGTGTCTTTTAATTTCATGGCTGCAATCACTATTCACTGTACCTAACCCAAAGCAACATGCAAAGTAACATATGTTTCTGACTTCAAAGACATTTTATTTCATAGTTAGAATTTCATTGCCTCCATGTAAACATTTCATTGTGCCATTTTTCTTTGTATATCATTTAACAATTGACACATTTTCCTTCTGAGCACAAAACTCATGTTTGATCTTTCTTCCTGCTTTTTTATTTACTGATTTTCATTGCTATTTTATAATGTAACTTTTCCTTTTTTAATAGTTGCTTTGTTTTCTTGAATTTGACCTCATACTGTATTTAACATGATGGCACTGTGATACATAGAGTTTCTTATTTTAATGTTTTTGAGCCATAACTGAGAACTTGGCACGGAAGAAACTAGAGAGAGGTCTGGCTCCTGTCCTTGGGGCTTTAGCCTTCATCACACTGTGTTTACTGTGCTGAAGTGTAGTCTGGGCTTCTTGCCAGGAACTGTCACCTGTGCGGCCTAATACCAGGCCAGGTATGGTTTCTTTCATCCCCAAGAGCAGATGGAGCTGTGTCTATCTTGTAACCTCACTGCAAATAACACTTTCCTCTTTCTTCAACTTTTATTTTCTCACTAACAGTTTGTTATGGGAGGGTCCAGATAGTTAAATAGGTGAAGGTCAGAAGAAAAAAAAATCACACTGAACTAGAAGGGATTAGAGAGGCAGTTCTGAATGACCATAGGCCTGAGCTGTTTTCTGGAGTAAGTACAGGAAAGGTTATTTGGATTTTGGTCTGAGAATGGCAAAGTCTGCTTACTCAGAATGAGAGTGAGGCTTAAGGTAGGAAAGGACCCCATCACGGTGTACAATTAGCTTGAAATTTGATTTCTGTCTTTAAATGAAGAAACCCTAAGACTTGGGGGAGGACTTGTATTCATTTTTATAGTATAACAAAACACGCTTAGAACTACTGTATGATAGAACGAAGCTTAGGGAGCATTTAATAATAATTTAGTAAGGCCAGGAAATGGCAGCCCACTCCGGTGTTCTTGCCTGGAGAACCCCAGGGACGGGGAGCCTGGTGGGCAGCCGTCTATGGGGTCGCACAGAGTCGGATACGACTGAAGTGACTTAGCAGCAGCAGCAGATCTCTGTTATTATGCTGTGTTTGCACGTACTGTTTAATTGAATTGATTAATCAATATTTGGGGTGGAGCCAATAAAAGATTAATTGCCCCTTTCCCTCATTTTTTAAACTGTTGGTAATTATTTAATTGGCTCAATGGGTAAAGAATCTTCCTGCAGTGCTGGAGACACAGGAGACGTGGGTTCAGTCCTTGGGTTGGGAAGATGCCATGAAGGAGGAAATGACAACAAGCTCCAGTATTTTTGCCTGGAAAATCCCATGAACAGAGAAGTCTGGTGGGCTACAGTCCAAAGGGTCGCTAAGAGTTGGACACAACTGAGCACAAGCGCAGAAGTATTTAATTGGATCAGATGCTTTGCAAATAGTAACACTGTGAGAAATACTCTCAAATAGTCTGATGCTTTATCTTATTGGTAAGTGTGCTTTCATAAATTGAGAGGGATAATTTCTTTCTCTTATTATACTTGTCTGTGAGGATCATATATCATCAAGTTTCTAATGGAAATAATTTATCTAAGGAAGAAGCGCAAATACTACAGTCTGAAAAGTAAATAACATTGGACTATCTTTGAAAGCCCAAGTTCACTGCAAATAGCCATTGCTAGTTGTTTACTAAACTCTGCATTGTTCTCTTTGTATAGAAAATTCTGCCTCAAAACC
>SJYV01009546.1:0-27720 GCA_006410875.1 Neotragus pygmaeus | reverse complement strand
ACTGGGAATAATTTGTTCCACTTTTAAATTGATTTCTCACCCCTGCCAGTTAGGAATGCATGACCCAGGAGAGGCAAGACAGGGATAGGGGATTAAGAGGAACAAACGACTATGTATAAAACAAGCTACAAGGATATATTGTAGAGCACGGGGAATATAGCCAATATTTTAGGTGCAGTATAATCTATAAAAATATTGAATCAGTGTGCTACGCACTTGAAACTATTTTAAGTCTTGTGAATCGACTATAATTAAAGAAAGCATGTCCCTCGTAGAAAGTTGAGAAAGTATAGAAACATGTAGAGGCAGAAAAAAAGACTGTCTATGAAATAAATTGTTGTTGTTGCTTAGCCTGTACGTCAAGTTCCACTCTTTGGGACCCCATGGACTATAGCCCACCAAACTCCTCTGTCCAAAGGATTTCCCGGGCAAGAATACTGGAGTGGGTTGCCATTTCCTCCTGCAGGAGATCTTCTCCACCCAGGGACTGAACCCACATCCCCTGCATTGCAAGGTGGATTCTTGACCACTGAGCCACCAGGGAAGACCCATCTGCCAGTTCTTCTTGGCTCACCCCCCAGCCCTTCCTGGCCTTTTCTTGCTTTTCCTCTCTGACCTTTAACGTGGCCTGCTTGCTTCCCTGACTTTCCTTCATGCAGAGAAATTGATGACAAAAGTGAGAGGCCTCAGGAAGTTTATTTTACTAACTTTTTTTCAAATGTAGTTACAAAAGTATACTTTGCAGTGTGTATGTATACATATATTATATGTATACTTATATACACAAATAGACTCATAGCATACATAGTCTTCTGCAAGTTGCCTTTTTTTACTTGCTATACAGTGGGCATCTTTCCATATTAGCTTCTAAAGCTCAGCCTCCTTTTCACAGCCTCATGGGATTTATGAAGTGAAGCCGTGCAGACATATCCGACTCTTCGCGACCCCATGGACTGTAGCCCACCAGGCTTCTCCGTCCATGGGATTCTCCAGGCAAGAGTACTGGAATGGGTTGCCATTTCCTTCTCCAGGGGATCTTCCCGACCCAGAGATCGAACCCAGGTCTCCCACATTACAGGTAGACGCTTTAACCTCTGAACCATAGGATTTATAGGGATGTATTTATGATAAGCCTCAGGATTTATGATAAGTTATTTAAACATTTTGCCTTTTTAGGTGTTCCCAGGCTTGTGTTTCATTTTTTAAAATATTTTATGGATTGATTTATTTGGCTGTGTCGCGTCTTACCTGCAGCACACGGTATCTTCACTGCATTTGGGTTTCTGCTTTGCTGCATAAACAGTTCTACGGGACCAAACCTCTTTTAGGAGGCACCATCCTTGAATAAGGGACTAGCGTCTTCAGGAGGAGGGCTTCTCAGTTGATGCTAGTGGTAAGGAATCCACCTACCAGTGAAGGAGACAGGCTCGATCCCTGAGTTGGAGAGAAGAAAATGGCAACCTACTCCAGTATTCTTGCATGGAAAATTGCACGGACAGAAGAGCCTGGGGTTGCAAAGAGTCGAACATGACTTAGCAACTGAACAACCGTTGACATCAAGCCGCTCTGTGTGTGTGTTGCTAACAGATCAGCTAGCATAGAGAACTCACAAGGAAAGCAAGAAGTCCCTAGACCATCTCCACCTCCTCAGTCTCTTTTTATCTAGACCATGACTTCTACAGCTTTTTGTTTTCCTAGAATTTAAAATTGCCGTTTGTTCTCCTCTCTGTCTCTACCCTCAAGTGTTTTCAAGTTCTCAGTCATGCTAATAATTCCGTAGAGTTCTCTTTCCCATCTGGAACCATCAGTCATCTTTCTCCAAACTAGATTATCCTGCTGCCCCCCTGGGAGTTCTCATCACTTTGTGTTGTTTTCATCCTCAAGTAGCTTCCTAACAAAGGATATAAAGGAAGTAACTGTTCTCAGTCTGAAATATCTGAAAATGTCTTTACCTCCTGCTTCATTGGCCATTCGGCTGGGGATAGAAGTCCAGGTTGAGGTCATTTTCTTCAGAAACAGTAACACATTGAGGCATTTCCTTTTAGCATCCAGTATTGCTGGAAAAGGCTGCATATATTTCCTCGTAGGTGAACACTTGATAGCAAACAGTATGCAGTGTGTGTGTAGGTTAGGAGGGCACAGGGCTCCAGGTCGAGACTGCCTGACTTCCAGCCCCAGCTCCGTTACCGTTTGCTGCCCAGGTGATCTCAGCCTCCTTGTCTGTGGAATAGGACCGATAATAATACTTACTCAGAAGGCTGTTGTAAGGATTGAAGAGAAAGAGTGCTTAGAAGAATTCCTGGCACATATTAGAGTTCCTGGGACTAACAGTTATGTTTTTCCTTATTGAAGCTTTTTCTTTTCCTTTATCTTCAGTTTTCTGACATTTCACTAAATGTGACCTGTACTAGCACATATCAGACAATTCATATCTGACATACTGAAATACTTGATGTGACCTAAGATGGGTTTTTTTTTTTATGTTTACTGAATTCAACACTTGATACTGCATTCAGTTTGACGATGTCCCTTTAATATATCTGTTATATTTCTTTGCTAATTTCATTTCCTTCATTTTCTCTGTTCTTTCTCTTTTGATCTACTATTAGAGGTTGATTCCTAGATTGTTTCTTTAAGGGTTTAACCATTTCTCTCAATTTCCTATAATTATTCATTTGGCTGTGCTGGGTCTTAGTTGTGGCATGCAGGATCTTTTAGTTGCAGACTGTGGGATCTAGCTCCCCGACCAGAGGTTGAACGCAGGCCCCTTTCATTGGGAGTGGGGAGTCTTGGCCACTGGACCACCTGGAAGATTTCCTCATCTTTATTTTCCAATCCTTCAGGATAAGATTTTTTAATCACAGTTTTTCCATCTCTAAAAACTCTGAATATTGTAATTAGCCTCCAGTTAAAATAAATAAATTTTTAAAATTAAAAACTCTATTTTTCATATTTCTTAGCATCTTCTTCTTTCACAGGTGCTCCCCCTTTGTGGCTTTCTCTTAGGATGCTAATTAGAGGGGATTGTTGCTGTCGTTCTTTTCTGTCCCCTGAATTCTGTCTGTTTTCTGTTGGTTGTGAAGTATGTCTTTCTCTTTTGTGCTGCAGGTTTTCCTAATCATGACTGCTTATGGGGTCACATTTTCTGAACAAGGGAATCGCATGTTTGGCGGGAGCTCTGTGTGTGTGGGCAGGATCTGTCGGCTAACAGACCTCCCTTTGTGGCAGGCAGGTGGAGCCCTGGCCGTGGCTCTGGGGAGCCTGAAATGCCAGCATGTGGAGAACCGAAACAGGGGGCAGCACCTATTCTCTCTGCCCTGATGTTCCCCAGAGTTTATTCAGTTTTTTAAGAAAAAAAATCCTATGTAATGTCATGTTATGTTTCAGACAGATAGATCGCAACTACCCAGGAAAGTAAATATTACCTCAGTGTTTCAGAGGGATATATTTAGCCTTAGAGAGGTTAAATAAAACATCCAGGGTCTCGCAGCCAATGTGAAGTGAAGGGAGAATTAAACTCAGGTCTCTCTAACCCCAAAAGTCATATGCTCCTAACAACGAGAGGCGGATGATTTCGGTAGAGCTTGGCTTACACCCCTCCCCCACAGACCGATCTTTGTTCTGGTCTTATACAGATATTGGAGGATCTTAGTGTTGAGAGAGTCACTTTGCTTTTTAGCCTCTATTCAGCCTTAATCTTTATCCTCAAGAGAAACAGCCAGATTCCCTGGATGTTTGTTAAACTTGACTTTCTTGACAAGAAGAAAGGCTCTTGACTTGGCATTACCCTTTCAGGCCCTCTCCCACTGAAAACGCAGAGGGCATCACACTTAGGCACGTCCTCTGAAGCTGAGGACGACGCTGTCGGAATTGTGGCGGCACCACAGTGCTCCAGGGCCCATGAGAGAGCTCTCTGGTGCCTGGGCACTGCCTCTGCTCTGGACAGAAGTGGAGGTGCTCTGCTGCGTGAGTGGCAGAGCCTTTCTCTCTTGACTTTTTAACATCATACGAAGTGAAAGTCGCTCAGTCGTGTCTGACTCTTTGCAACCCCATGGACCATAACAGTCCATGGAATTCTCCAGGGCAGAATACTGGAGTGGTTAGCCTTTCCCTTCCCCAGGGGATCTTCCCAACCCAGGGATCGAACCCAGGTCTCCCGCATTGCAGGCTGAGCTGCAGGGGAAGCCCAATGTCATCCAAGGTTACCGTAAATTAGAACTGAGTTCTCAGGCATCCTCCAATTCTGAGGTTGCTTAGACTCTCTCTGCCTTAGAGCCCTTGTCTGTGAAAAGAGAAAATAAGACTCATTCCAGGAACCATTTAGGGATGACCAGTGTCAGATAATACAAGAAAAGTCTTGGGATTGTTTATTATGAAGCAAAGTGAACCAGTAACTCCCTGAATGAGCTTATTGAATTTTATTGTTTAATGTAACTTGCCATTTTCTAGACAGTCTTCATGCAGAAATCAATGAGAGCATTCTCAACTAGAAGGTAGAAAAGTTCTCCCTAATATGTTGGTTTTTACAGTTGTGAAATATATATATATATATATCCTATGTTTCTGTGTATATATAAAAATATATCCTACAGATATATATATCCTATGTATGTGTATACATACGTGTGTATCTATATATGCACATACACACCCAACACACACCTCTCTAGAAACTGTTTTTTGATCCACAAAGGAGAGGTCTTTGTACTCATAGGAAAATAAACTTCTGGTTTACCTTTAAAAATCGATTTAAGCATACATCTTAAAAACAATAACATTAACATTAAACTTGTAAATGTGCATTTGAAAAGCTGTTTAAGTGTGCATTTTGGAAACAAAGTGAGTGGTGGTCAGCCTCCAAGAGGCTCTCCTGTGACCGCCTGGTATTCATACCCTTGGGTAGGTAGTCAGTCCCCTCCCACACTGAATAGGACTGACTTGTATGATCTTTAGAGTGTTGAGGAAATAATAGTGTATGACTTCCAAAGCTCGACCACAAAACATATCGTGACTTCTCCCTTACTTTCTGCTGGATCTCACTGTGGGGAAAACTAGATGCCTATTGAAAGTGAAAGTCGCTCAGTCGTGTCCGACTCTTTGCAACCTGTCTCTTATACACATCTACAGCNTCCAAAGCTCGACCACAAAACATATCGTGACTTCTCCCTTACTTTCTGCTGGATCTCACTGTGGGGAAAACTAGATGCCTATTGAAAGTGAAAGTCGCTCAGTCGTGTCCGACTCTTTGCAACCCCATGGACGTACAGCCCATGGCATTCTCCAGGCCAGAATACTGGAGCGGGTAGCCTTTCCCTTCTCCAGGGCATCTTCCCAACCCAGGGATTGAACCCAGGTCTCCCGCATTGCAGGTGGATTCTTTACCATCTGAGCCACCAGGGAAGCCCAACAGCCTCCTGGGGCACTCAGATAGCCCTGTGACAAGGTCCACAGGGCAAGGAATTAAGGCTTCCTACCCACAGCCAAGAGAGCGAGCCGCTTGGAGGTGGATCTTCCAGCCCAGTCAGACATTTAGATGATTGCTGACTCAGCTCATATCTTGACAACAGTCTCATGAGAGAGCCCCCAAGCTGAAACTGTCTCAGTCGAATCTGAATTCTTAACCTACAGAAACTGCAAGATAACAAACGTTTATTGTTGTTTTAAAACACTAAATTTGGGGGTTATTTATAACGCAGCAGTAGATAATACAGTGAGTCACAGTAAACAAGATGAAGAAAATTCTGATATGTATTTGAAAATAAAAGGAACCCTTGTATTTATTCAAAACTGTTTAACTTTTAGGACACATGGCAAAGTTCTCCTGATTAGGTAGAGTTGGTTTCACTCATTGTTCTTGTCTATGAATGTACACATCTCCTCATTCATACTTATCTATTCACTAGGCTGTAATTACACCTTTCCTGGGATAGTCCTTGCCCACTGTTGCTGTAAGAATCCTTGGAGGTAGACAAGTGGAGAGGGAGGGGAGAGGGAAATTCCTACTGATCGACAGCAAACCATAGCTGAGAACAAGGTCCAGACGTTCTCGTCCACCAGTGAGCCCAGTCATCTTCCAGTTCCTACTGATGGTTCTAGGGTTATCAGCCCTGCTTTCCGAAGCCACTTTCCAGGAAGGAGACCCTCGGTGTTCAACCATCATGGGCTGAAACTGTTTTAAACTGCAGCTTGCAGTTTGGTAGGACGCAAGCTTGGGCGTCCTCTGGTGGCCATCTGACAAACTGTACCACCCAGACTTTTCTGGGCCCTTTCTTTCTATTTTTTAATATTCACTGACTTATTTTTGGCTGCACTGGGTCTTCCTTGCTGTGCATGGGCTTTCTTTGGTTGCAGAGGGTGGGGGCTACTCTCACCCCACTGTGGGGAGATGTGTGGGCTTCTCATTGCAGTGGCTTCTCGTTGCAGAGCATGGGCTCTGGGGCGCCGGGGCTTCAGTAGTTGCAGCAGGTGGGCTCAGTAGTTGCAGTTCCCAGGCTCTAGAGCACAGGCTCAACAATTGTGGCACAGGGGCTTAGTTGCCTCGTGGCATGTGGGATCTTCCCCAACCAGGGATTGAACCCTTGTCCCCTCCATTGCAAAGCAGGCTCTTAACCACAGGACCACTGGGGAAGCCCCTGGGCCCTTTATTTTTAAGCACCTTGGCCACATAGGAGTGAAGTTAACCCATTTTCTGTACATACATTATGTATACAGCAGCTGGAAGTGTGATTTTACCACATAGATAAAAATCTTACCTCCATCCTTTTGTTTTTTTAAACCAATTGCAGACATTTCTCATTCCTTCCCACATTTATCTATACCTTCATGATGAAACTAATGGGTTATGGTTATTGGCTGTACAAATTGTAATAAAATCATAACAATCCTATTGCCCAGTCTGTCTCCTGGGAAGTCTTGGAGAAGTGGTTGATTAAATTTTTCCTGAGTGCTAGAATAGCAGTGGTTGACTCAGCCTCTCTTACATTTCATGCTTTCTGGTTTCAGAAGCGCTTGGCACAAGATTTCAGATATTAACTATCAGTTTGTTTACCCTGCCCACCCTACTCCCTTACCAAGTCATTATTTTTCCTGCTTTTGCCTTCTTTGATGAACGGGTAGGAAAAATATGGGCAAAATATAGTCAGAAGATACAAAAGGGTGATAACAGATATTGATATGAAGAGCTTTACATCAGTAAAGACAATTCTGAGGTGAGGAACATGGGCTTTGCACAGTGATACTGAATATGTTGGGAAAGAACAAATTCATAATAAACATGCTAACCACTTTGACCATCTTAGAATGCCCACACCATAAATTGAGAACAGAATTAGACTGAACTTAATGTACCAACAGCTCCATTCCCACTCATTTTGAAAGGAATGTTAGGTAGCTTTCTGCAAAGATGCATTTGGAAGCAAAAACTACTTCTCTCTCTCCACTTAGCCTTCAGGCCTTTCAATTATGGGATGAGCGACATCCATTTACTGTGTACCACCTGCCTTTTGTAAATGTTCACCTGAATGGTTTTTTATTAACACTTTGTAACTCTACTGTTGCTAAGCAACAGGCCAAGTCCGGGCTCTCCTCCACCAGGCCATAAAAACGTCTGCTTAGTTTTGGTCCCGAAGGCAACTTGACTATATCGGAAAGGTGCTCTTCATAGTGGCTTTCCTCCTGACCTTTTTCATTACCCTGAACCGCGACCAGCAGGGACTCCGCGAAGCTTCAGCGCATCCGAGAGCAGCCGCCGCGCAGCAGGCGCCCCCTCCAGGCCGCATCTCCCAGCATCCGCGGGCTTGGGAGAGGGGAGAGTCCGGCAGGGCGGTTCAGCTGCAAGCCCAGTTGTCTGTTCATTTCCGTTCTCCTGAGCTCCAGAGAACAGCCGTTTGCATTATACAATGACAGCAGCTGCGGCGGCCCACACTCTGTAATCAGAGAGGGCCACTGCGGGTCAGAGTGCCCGGAAGACGGGCTGGAGAAGGAAGAGGAGGCGGGTAATGCTGACGGCTGCCTTTTAAAAAATCTGGACAAGTTCGAATACATTCTGCTAGGAAAAGGCAGTACAGGAGAAGCTAAAAGGTGGGGGCGTCTCCTGAGCAGCTTTCGCCTTCCTCTTAAAATCAGCGGTGCAGAGCCAGCTGCTGTCCCCCGGGGACCGCGCCGCGCCCTCCGTCTCCGTCTCCACCTCCCTCGCCGACGTCCTAGCACTCTCAGCGCAGAAACGCGCATTCGGGACGAGGGTCCGGCTCCGGAGTCTTCGGGCCCCAAGCCCTTCTCCTTCCTGCCGAAGGGGCGCTGGTGTGGCATCGAGGGGCGGGGAGGAGGCAAAGGCCGGGAGCGCGGATCGTGGGGTCTGTGGCAAAGGCGTTTCCCACGCCGCCGGGTCCTCGGACAGAAGCGCTGCTCTTCCAGCGCCGTGGGTGTGGTTCTGAGCCCCGGTCTTGGAACTTTCTCCAGGATGATCTGAGGGGAGAGGGCTCCAAACCACAGGTTCCACGAACAGCTTCTTAAACCTTTGTGATTTCCTAAGAGATGAGAGCTTTAGGGGCAGCTTTGGTTCAACAGCTCTCAAAATAGCTCCAGAGGATACAGGTGAACTGCGTTTGGGGTTTTGCTACTGTTGTTTTGGCCTTGGCCGCCCTGCAGGACTTGAGGGGTCTTGTTTCCCCCACCAGGTATATTGAACCGGCGTCCTCAGCAGTGAAAGTGCGGGCCTCCTAACCGCTGGACCAACAGGGAATTCCTGGACTGTTTCTGGTATTCATTATAAATCGATTTCAACCGCACCTGACTTTATAGTAATGGAAATGACTTCTGTAAAGTTCCACAGGATGGAGGCTAGTTGCAGAGCGGGGAGGAGGGGTGGGGGGGTGGTGTTGGGAAGAGATGCAGTTAAGAATGTTGGAATTTTCAGCCTGCCCCCACCCCCCAGACCACCAGGAACCACCGGGGATAGAAGAGGGGCTGGAGGTGGAGTTCAGTCGCCAGTGGCCAGGGACACCATCAGTTATGCCTATGTCGTAAAGCCTCCATAAAAGCCCAAAATGACAGATTCCAGAAGCTTCCAGGTTGGGAACACACATCCACACACTGGGAGGTGGTGGCCCCGGAAGACGGCATGGATGCTCTGTTCCCTTTCCCACATACCTTGCCTGAGGCGTCTCTTCCATCCAGCTGTTCCCAAATGACAGTCTTCCTTGATATCGTAGGAGGATTGGTACCAGGATCTCTCTGAATACCAAAAGCCATGGATGCTCAAGCCCTTTATGTAAAATGGCCTGTATTTGTATATAACCTACACACATCCTCCCATGTTTAATNGGAAGACGGCATGGATGCTCTGTTCCCTTTCCCACATACCTTGCCTGAGACGTCTCTTCCATCCAGCTGTTCCCAAATGAGTCTTCCTTGATATCGTAGGAGGATTGGTACCAGGATCTCTGTGAATACCAAAAGCCATGGATGCTCAAGCCCCTTATGTAAAATGGTCTGTATTTGTATATAACCTACACACATCCTCCCATGTTTAATTTTTTGAAAGACATATATTTAAATATTTGTTTACTTATTTATTTGGCCCCTGGGATCTTCAGATCTTCACTGTAGCATGTGGAATCTTTAGTTCTGACATGCAGACTCTTCTGTTGTGGCATGTGGGATCCAGTTCCGCAACCCAGGCCTCTTGCACTGAAACTGGGGAGTCTTAGCCACTGGACCACCAGGGATGGTCCCCTCCCATATACTTTAAACCATCTCTGGATCACTTATAATACTCAAAACAATGTAAACGCCATGTAAATAGTAGCCAGCATGCTACAAATTCAAGTTTTACTTCTTGGAACTTTCTGGATTCTTTTTCCTTTCTTGCATGCAGAAACTGTGGTTATGGAGCACTGACTATATATCTTTTTATAGCAAACTGGTAATCTGAGAGAGCAAAATATTCTCCTGAGGTCTGTGTGCTGCTCTAGCAAATTAGTCAAACCCAAGGCCGGGTAGTGGTGATGGAACCTCTGATTTATAGCCATCAGTGACCTGCACCAGTGCTTGGCATCCGAAGTGGTGGGGGGAGCAACCTTGTAGGACTGAGCCCTCAACCTTTGGAATCTGATGTTTTCTCCAGGTAGATAATGTCAGAAATGGGTTGAATGGTAGGACACCCAACTGGTGTTGCAAAATTGCTTAGAGAAAGGAAAAACCTACACACATCTAGCAGCAAGAGTATCAGAAGTGAAGTGGAGTACTGAGTGTAAAAGAGACACAGGAGTGTTTTTCCTTTCGGTTTTTTAATTCACTTTTCTATGAATTCATGTTGATTACATTTTACAAATTTACTGGCTTACGGCAGATTGGAAATGTAAAGAAATCAGCCCTCTACCTGAAATAGTTTGGGCAGCACAGGCCTAGAGTCAGAACAATGCAAACCAAGATTTTTGTTTGATAGTTTACACTAGATTATTGGGGAAAGGAGAGAGGGAGAGAGAGAGCATGCACACACACTGATTAAAAGTTGGCTATTATGAAAGTTGTGATTTGCCCAAGGTTCGGAAACGTGGAAGGAGTATGAGCAGCAAGGGTGAGTGGGACTTAAAGTGGCAATTTAATGATGTGTTATCGGCTTCAGACTCTTGCCATGCACCCAGGACCTTGTACTATATTCAGATTAAAGTCTCAGCTGCTATTAAATAAATGAAGAACAAAATAATGGGGGGGAAATTGAAGTTTTGTTTTTCTAATGCTTTCTCCTATAACCTGGAAGATTATAGCTGCTCTCAGGTTTTGAAAAGAAAATGTTTATACACAAGAAAAATGTTTTAAAGAAATCTAAGAAAGAGAAGGAAAGGCTAATGTAACAAGACACTGTAGGGGAGCGTCACTGTGTAACAACTCCCATGTGGGATGGGTGACAGGTTTTGGGCTGTGTGCCTGACAATGCACCATGTCGTTATATAATAAAAGACACCCTCCTCCAGGCCTCTCTGCCTTCACCGACATGCACAGCTACTATGACTGCACAGAACACACTGAGACACAGGGGTCCAGACACATTCCCAAGGCAAGATGACAATCAGTTAAAAAAAAAAAAAGGCAATCCTTGTAACACAGGGAGCAGATGATCTTCTTGAAGACTGGAAAGCCGTGACTTGGGTCTCCTAGCCTGCCCGGGTCCAGGCTCTCTACTCTGTAGGGGCAGCTAAGATTTTGAGATTCTGGCCCATGTTATGTGAAATTATAACACATGTGTAAAAACCATTTCAATCCATATAAGATGGTACAAATACGAGAAAGGTATTTGATGCCCCCTAACTGATGTTGTAAAAAGCTTCTGTGTGGTTTCTTCACCGCTCGCCCCAGGGTTACCTGCGGACTCCCAACACCCAGCCACATACTAACGAGGTGGTCTCTTCACATTCGAGTTCTGAATTAGATGTGCTGAGCTATGGGCATGTGCTGCTATCATGGCATAGCCAGCTGACACCTTGTATGTGAACTGGCTTCCTTGGTGGCACTGTTAGCTGTTGGGCATCAGATTATGCTAAATCTCACTCCCCAAGAAGCATGCCCAGGAGATCTAATGTTTGAATAATAAAAAATTCAGAAAGTGAGAACTGAGAAAGTGGAAGGAAAAACAAACTTTTTTTTTTCCAAGAAAATCCCTAAGAAATTAAAAACATATGCAAGCTAAAATGACTAAGTGTCAGTCATGTACAAAGACACTTACTGAGGAAATTCAGAACACCAAGAACAAAGAGAAGATCCTAAAAGCAAGAGAGAAGTCGCAGTTGACATGCAAAGAAGTGATGATTAGAATGGCGACTTCTCAGTTGCAACAGTGGAATCTAGAAGACAGTGACTTTCTGGACAATGTCAAAAATCTGACTGATGTCAGATTCTTCCCAATCTAGAAGCCCATACTTAGCCAAATTATCAATCATCAAATGTGAGAGGAGAGTACCCTTTGAAATATGGGTATTTTATACAAGTAAAGTATCAAAAAAAAATGTAATCTCCCAATAAGCCATAAGAGAGCTACTTCACCAAGACAGAATTTAGGTGTGTAGTGGAGGGAATCCAGGCTGAGGGGAGAAGTCTCCATGTGACCAAAGGCAACAGGTGTGGACGCTGGTCTGGACTGGAGCAGGAAGGAAACAGGCTCCAACAGGGAGCCCTCCCAGGAAAAAAAAAAAAAGTGGGCCTAGCAGGTCCTGGAGCACTTCGAGTTTTGAGAGGAAGTTTACATTTCTTGCAGAGAGCTTAAAGGATATATCAGTGACGACCTAGAAAGCAAAGCAGCAGGGAATATGAGAATTACTAACTCCAGCAAAAGTTACAGAAATGTTTTTATAAGGCTCCATTTGGAAAAAATAGCTGTATCATGATTTGTTTTTTGCTTTTTATTTTTGGCTGTCCCAGATCTTGGTTATGGCATGCAAGATCCACTTCCTCAACTAGGGATCCAACCTGGGTCCCCTGCATTGGGAGCATGGAGTCTTAACCATTGGACCACCAGGGAAGCCCCTCGTGATTGTTAATGTATCTAAATTGTGAGATACTTGTATGAGAGGGTGGAGAGGGAGTAAAGACAGAGGTCAGATGGGAGTGGGGGACAGCAAGAAAGCTCAATCCTCATCTTCCAAGAAGGAAGTCAGAAGATATCTAAACTCTGAAACTAAAAAAATCAAGAAACAGTAGTTGAGTAGTTGGCGGTTCAGTGGTTAGGACTCCGTGCTTCCTCTGTAGGGGGCGCAGGTTCGATCCCCGTCAGGGAATTAGGGTGCTGCATGCCAAAAGAATGAAAAGCTACTGAGGGAACAGCTCATGAAGGACTTCCTAGGACACTGTAAACACGTTGGCTTTTTACTCTGGGATATTTGTGAAGCCACCAGAGGATTTTAAGCAAAGAAGAGGATGATCCAAGTTGTTCTAGAAAGATCAGGTGTTAAGATTAAACTGTAGATTGGTCGATTTGGAAGGAGGGAAGTTGGTTAGCAGGCTCCTACGGTTATCCAGTCAAGAGCATGGATCAAGCCGGTAACCATGGAGGTAATGAAAAGCAGACAGATTCCAGATATATTTTGAAGGTAGAGTCCCTAGGATTTGCTAATAAACTGGATGTAGAATGTGAAAGAAAGAAAAGTCAAAGATGAAGCCAAGGTTTCAGGCTGAACNCCAGTCAAGAGCATGGATCAAGCCGGTAACCATGGAGGTAATGAAAAGCAGACAGATTCCAGATATATTTTGAAGGTAGAGTCCCTAGGATTTGCTAATAAACTGGATGTAGAATGTGAAAGAAAGAAAAGTCAAAGATGAAGCCAAGGTTTCAGGCTGAACCACTGGAAAGATGAAGTTGTTCATTTGTTGATATAGGGGAGGCTGTGGCTACAGGAAGCTGTGAGGGTGCTATTGCTGGGTAGGTGGTTGGATATATGGGTCTGAAATTCAAGGCAGAAGACATGGCTGGTGGTATAAATGTGGGAATCGTAGTTCTAATGATCAGAACCATTTCTTTGTCTTCTCCTGAAAGTGAAAATGTTAGTCACTCAGCCATGTCCCACTCTTTTGTGACCCCCATGGATTGTAACCAACCAGGCTCTTCTGTCCATGGGATTCTCCAGGCACGACTACTGGAGTGGGTTGCCATACCCTTCCCCAGTGAATCTTCCCAACCCAGGGATCGAACTTGGGTCTCCCACATTGCAGGCAGGTTCTTTACCATCTGAGCCACCAGGGAAGCCTTATCTTCTCCTGAAACGGTAAACAGTTAGCAAAATAAGGCTGCAGAATAAACTAACCCCAAACTTAGTGGCCTAAAGCAACCACCAGCTGCTTAGCTTAAGCTTCTGTAGATCAGCAGTTTTGGCCGAGCTTAGCTGGGCGGTTCTGGTCTTGTTTCATTTTGGCCAGGCTTTCTCGTGCACCTGCGTCAGCTGGCTGGTCAGCTGGCAGTTCTGGGATGATCTCGGCTGCAAGGACCACCGCTCCTCTGCCTGATCTCTCATCCTCCAGCAGCCAGCCCTGGGTGGTTCTGGTGGAGGCAAAGCTCCCAGAGAATAGAGGTGCTCAGGCCTCTGGAAGCCTGAACTCAGTCCTGCCACACTGAGCTTCTGCCAGTCTCCTGGTCAAAGCAAATCACAAGGCTGGAGGTGGAGACGCAGGCAACAGGCTTCGTCTCTTGATGGAAGGAGCTACCAAGTCACAAAGGCAGGGGTCCAGAAGGACCAATGGGGCCATCATTCATTCAATTTACCACATGTCTCAACTCTAAAATGTTTTAATACTGGGGTGGGTTGCCATTTCCTACTCCAGGAGATCTTCCCCCACCCAGGGATCGAACCCACGTCTCTTGCATCACCTGCATTGGCAGGCAGATTCTTTACCACTGGTGCCACCTGAGAAGTTGTTTTCAACTCAACCAGGTATATATGTATATACATGTATATGTATATGTGTGTATATATATATATACACATATATATATATATGTCTCACTGTGCAGCATGCAGAATCCTGGTACCCTGACCAAGAATCGAACCTGTGCCCCCTGCAGTGGAAGCGTGGAGCCCTGGCCACTGGACCACCAGGGAAGCCTCCCACCCAGCCATATTGACATTTGGATTGTCTTTTCTCTCTAAGAAGGACTTAAAAAGATCTGCCTATGACGGACAGGAAATAAGTGAAGTTGGTCCAGTTTTTGGCTCCAGCTAGAATCTCAGTGGGAGGGAGGCAGGGTCCAAGAATATCAGGACACGGTGAAGTGGGAACATCTATTTTGAGGACCCAAGCATGAAGAGGAGGGAAACGGTACTCTGCAACCACATCATGAGGCCTGCAGAAGCCATCAGCTGCAGGCTGGGACTTCCCTGGTGCTCCAGTGGTTCAGAATCTGCCCGGCAATGTGAGGGACATGGGTTCAATCCCTGATCAGCCAACTAAGATCCCACATGCCGAGGAGCAACTAAGCCCATGAGCCACAACCAAAGAGTCTGTGCACTGCCACGAAAGATCCCACGTGCTGCAACTAAAACCCAAGGCAGCCAAATAAATACTTAAAAGAAAAGCACAGGCTGAAAGACCCCACATATTGTCCATACTTTCACACAGCCCCTTGCCTCTAGGAAGGGATGTGTGAAAAAACATTCCAGAATGATATCAGTTTTGCCACTTTAATCATCCCATAAAACCTTATTAGCAGGTCATGTCCGTGCCTGATAGCCTGGTGGCAATTACTTGTTTTTCTTGTCATAAACCCTTCTTTCTGCAGCACTCTAAGCCTGGANTCCAGAATGATATCAGTTTTGCCACTTTAATCATCCCATAAAACCTTATTAGCAGGTCATGTCCGTGCCTGATAGCCTGGTGGCAATTACTTGTTTTTCTTGTCATAAACCCTTCTTTCTGCAGCACTCTAAGCCTGGATCTTCTTTGATCGCAGATTCTCAGAAGGGAGAGGACGATAGTATTGGTTGCTTGGATATCTTTAGCATCAGCCAACTAGGTGTTCCTTCTCCGTGTAGACAAAAACACAATCAGTCGATCTAAGAAAGAATTGGAAAGGTTTGTTCAAGCCAAATTTGAGGATTATAGTCCAGGAAGAGATTCTCAGAAAGCTCCAAGAACCGTCCTGCTCATTAGAAGTCAAGATGCAGTTCACATAAGCTTTTTTGAGACAGAGGACGGTGCATCAAAGCGACGTATTATTGACAGTTTACACGATCCAGATCTAATCACCATGGAAGTGGGTCATGTGAGCCCTTGGAAGATCAGGAAGGAATGTTATCTTTTAAGGCGTTGTCTTGTGTTGATGCGAGGAGAGCATTGTTCTTTACGGTTGAGCAGGTATTTCTGTGGATGGTAGACGTTTGGTCCATGCACAAGGCAGATGCAAAATGCACAGTAGGGGAAGAGAGGGGCCAAAGGGCAGAGAAGACCTTTTATGTTTAAATTTTTCTTTTCTTGCCATAGAATATGAATTTTATTTCACATCCTAATGTCCTGCCAAAGAAAAAATTAATCAGTCCGTCTAAAAAGAAATGGAAATTCATTTTACTAAAGCCAAACCGAGGATTAGGACAAGGAAACAACCTCTCAGAAAGTTCTGAGGACTGTTCTGCCTGTTAGAGGTCAAGTTATACAAGTTTTTGAGACAGAGGGCTTTACGAGTTATAGACCATTTACACAATCCAGATTATACTACAGAGCGAGTACTGGGTCAGGGGTCCTCGTGCCCCCTTACAAGACTAGGAAAGAAGGTTATCTCCTACGAAGTTGTGAACTTTGTTGAGATTAAGGAAGGTTATCCGCCAAGGAGGTCTGGTTAATGTAAACGCACACACACACACAAAAGGAGAGGGAGGAGGCCCGAACAGGCAGAGAACGGTTTTATGTTTAAATTCTTCTCACTTTGCCATGAAATACGAATCTCATTCCATCAGTCCTTGGACACATACTTTCCATCCTCCACTCCATGGCCAGGCATCTGTGGGAAGGGCTGTGACCTGGCATTTCCGGCCCCAGGTACAACAGCATGGCCTTTCAGGCACGTTTCCAGCATTTCCTCCAGAAACAGACCAAAAGTGAAGGCATCACCCTACAAGACTAAAACTAGCTTTGCATTTTTAATGTTCTGTTTTGAAAATAAGAAGAATACAAACACAGAGGGAAGACTCATAGACTACAGGAAGACGCTGGGCTCACCACCCCCCTTTCCCTTTGGCGGCACCATGTAGCTTATGAGATCTTAGCTCCTCCACCAGGGATCAAACCTGCACCCAAGGCAGTGAAAGTACTGAGTCCTAACCACTGGAATCCCCAGCTCACCCATTTTAGATTTTTTTTTTTTTGCTTCACCACGCAGCAGGTGGAACTTCCCTGACCAGGGATCGAACATTTGCCCCTTGCACTGAAAACTCAGAGTTGTAACCACTGGACCTAAGCACCAGACTGCCAGGGAAGTCCCAGCTCACCCATTTTAAAGTGACATCTTGTTAACACTGAACGAGAATCTTAGAGTGGCTCAGACAAGTTTGAATAAGGACTCAGTGGCCTAAGGGCTCAGGAAGTATAGGTGTATGGAAGATGGGAAGACCGAACCAGTCCATTTTAAAGGAGATAGGTCCTGGGTGTTCTTTGGAAGGAATGATGCTTTGGCCACCTCATGCGAAGGGTTGACTCATTGGAAAAGACTCTGATGCTGGGAGGGATTGGGGGCAGGAGGAGAAGGGGACGACCGAGGATGAGATGGCTGGATGGCATCACTGACTCGATGGACATGAGTCTGAGTGAACTCTGGGAGTTGGTGATGGACAGGGAGGCCTGGTGTGCTGCGATTTGTGGGGTCGCAAAGAGTCGGACACGACTGAGCGACTGAACTGAACTGAACCGACCCATCTCATCTTGGACTGCTGCTCTGTGGCTTTGGGGGTCTGGGCCGGCACTGGAGTCGCGACTCAAGGCTTCCCATCCAGGGTTTAGTCCACAGACCTGTGTTGTCAGCCATCTCTCACACCGCTGAATGCGTGATGGCAGGAGATTTTGAGTGAAAATAAGTTTTGAGGACAGTGGTAGGTAATGCCCGTGAGCTACAACATACTTTTGAAACACTTTATCAGGGCTGTCTAAAAGAGAATGTGGGGACTTCCCTGGTGGTCCAGTGGTTAAGATTTCACCTTCCAGTGCAGGGGTTGCAGGTTCAATCCCTGGCCCAGGAGCAAGGATCCCAAGTGCCCTGTGACAAAACACACACACACACACACACACACACACACAACAGAAGCAATATTGTAACAAACTCAATAAAGACTAAAAACTTTTTAAAGAGAATGTGAACAGGCATCCCATATTTTGCACCTGATTCACAGTAGAGACCAGTGTATAAGAATTTCCTGGGACCTCCCAGGTGGTTGAATGGTTAGGACTCCTTGCTTTAACTGCTAAGGGCACAGGTTCAATCCCTAGCTGGGCCATTCGGCATGACGAAAAAAAGAATTTCTCATGGTAAAGAGACTCCTATGATATCCTCCTTTTATTGAACCATTTATTGAACCAGAGTATTAGTCTGCATTTTCTAGAGGAAGATACTAAGGCCTGGAGAAGTTAAGATGTTCAGTTCTCACAGTACACGTTGCCGTTTCAGTTAGAACCCAGATTTCAAGATAGCACCTCCACGCTGTGCTCAGCCTACATGCTTTCTTCCAGAATTTGAAATAATGACTTCTTTCTTATGTTTGCCAAATGAATGCAAAACGGTATCATCTCCCATGTACTTTAGCAGGCCTAAAATGGAATTTCAGAAAAAAGAAGGAAGGAAACCACATACGGCACAAATCAGATGCTGAAACATCTGGTGTGCAAAGTGAGAGAACAGTGTCACAGAGTATTAGTAAGTTTCCTGCGTGCGCAGCAGCACCCACGTCTGTGGGGGGCACAGCTGAAAGGAGTTTCAGCCAGTAGAGAGTCCAGCCCATCGTGAGTTACCTGTGTGCTATTGTAAACTGCCCCCTCCCCCAAAAAATGTAAGTTTACGTGCATTAAAATGTTAACATACCCTGTGGAAAACGAGGCCAAGCCACCAGCAGAAATGCAAGGCTCTCGGGGCACGTTGGCCAAGAGGCCTGTAGGTTGAGGGCCCTGAGCACTGAAGCATTTGAGCATTTGTTGACTTCTCTCCTATTTATTTATTATTTATCATTTTGGGTTGTGCTGGGTTTTCATTGTCGTGGAAGGGCCTTCATGGCAGTGTTTGGCTTCTCCTTGCGGTGGCTTCTCTTGCCGCAGAGCACGGGGCTCTAGGCTAGCAGATTTCAGTAGCTGTGGCTACAGGCTTAGTTGCTCTGTGGCATGTGGAATCCTCCTGGACCATGTCCCCTGAATTGGCAGGCGGATTCTTATCCACTGCACCACCAGGGAAGTCCTCTTTTTTTCCCCTAATATTTATTTTTTCCCTTGGCTCTGCCGGGTGCTGGCTGTGACACGCAGCATCTTTAGTTGTGCCACATGAACTCTTAGTTGCGGCATGTGGGATCTAGTTCCAGGGATCTAACCCAGGCCCCCTGCGTCGGGAGGGAGGAGTCTCAGCCACTGAACCACCAGGGAAGTCCCCATTCGTTGGCTTTTGAGACTTCTATCTACTCTGGTGCTTTGTATTTTTTTCCAGCAAGAGGGTGGGAACTGTGAACTAGCTATGCTGGTTGTTTGCCGTTTGGTTATCTAGTGAAGTCATCATTCCCTGCCCATAGTTCCTGCTATAAGACTGGTTCTTCAGCCCCAAGCTGGTGACAGGATCTCCAGAAGGACTTTTTAAATGTAGACATTCTGATTAAGTAGGTGTGGTGTGAAGCTCAGCTTGTAAAACATTGAATTCATTTAGTGAATAACACATTCGCACGAATCAAAGGTTACAAAAAGTCCACAGTGAGGAGTCTCCTTCCTGAAGTGTTTCCGGTTTCCTTCCAGAGATTTCCTTTCTTTGCCTATCCTTTGTGTGCTAAATCGCTTCAGCTGTGTCTGACTCTTTGCGACCCTGTGGATTGTAGCCCAGCAAGTTCCTCTATCCATGGGATTCTCCAGGCAAGAATACCGGAGTGGGTTGCCATGCCCTTCTCCAGGGGATCTTCCGGACCCAGGGGTCGAACCCGTGTCTCTTAATAGTCTCCTGCACTGGCAGGCAAGTACTCTACCACTAGCACCACCTGGGAAGTCCTTTGTATCCTTTAGAGACATTCTATGCCCATGCTAGCAAATAAGCTTTTTTTTTTTCCTGAACACACTGTTCTGTACTTTGCTTTTTCACACAAAAATATTTTTTGAAGATTATTTCATAGCAGTACATGAAGACTTCTTCATTTTATGATTGCATCTTATTTCAATAAACAAATATTTCAATCTGCACAACACCGGCTGTGGGTGTGCATTCCCCAAATCATCTGTGGAAATTCTAACCTCCACTGTGATGCTATTAGGAATGGGGCCATTGAGAAGTGATTGGGTCATAAGGGTGGACCCCTCATGAATGGGATTAGTGTCCTTACAAGAGACCCCAGAAAGCTCCCTCACCATCTTCCACCACGTGAGGACACAGTGAGAAGATGGCCATCTCCAAACCAGGAAGTGGGCCCTCACCAGAACCCGATTATGCTCCAGCCTCCAGAACTATGAGAAACAACTGTGTTGTTCAAGCCACCCGGTTTATGGTGCTTTGTTATAGGAGCCCATGTGGACTCAGACAATGCCATAATTTATTCAGACAGCCCTATATCACGACCACAAATGATACATCAAAGAACAGCTTTCTGTATACACTAGTTCATTTGCAGTGATTATATAAGTAGAATAAATTACTAGAAAAGAATGTCATGGTCAGTGGTTATGTGCATCTGTGATGTGATGTGTTAGTTTCAGGGCTGCTTGTTTCTGTCGTGTGCAGCCTCCACACAGAGGAATAGCAAAGCGTTCTATCGTTGCAATCTGGTGGGTCAGAAAGAATTATTGTTGCTGTTTTTAGTCTTTAGGTTTTATCCAACTCTTTTGTGCTCCCATGGACCATAGCCCACCAGGCTCCTCTGTGGGATTCTTCAGACAAGAGTACTGGAGTGGGTTGCCATTTCCTTCTCCAAGGGTTCTTCCTCACCCAGGAATCAAACCTGCATCTCTGCATTGGCAAGTGGGCTCTTTACTGAGCCACCGAGGAAGCCCATCAGAAATAATATCAGAGTGCTGTTTTTACTTGTATTGTTTATATTCTGAGTGAGAAGGAGTCTCTTTTCTGTGAATTCTTTGATTATACTCCTTGCCCATTTTCCTATGGAGTTGCTGTTCTTTTTCTTATGAGTTTGCATGTTGGAAAACAATTCTTCAAGAATTTATCATATTCCAGTATGGTCTGGGTCTTCTGAGAAAAAGGCATATTTGTATGTTTTGTTTTGTTTTAATTGAAGTTTAGTTGATTTACAGTGTTAGTTTCACGTGTACAGCAAAGTGATTCATATATATTTTGTTCTTTTTCATATTTTTCCATATGGTTTATTACAAAATACTGAATATAGTTGCTGTGCTATATAGTAGGACTTTGTGGTTTATCTGTTTTATGTGTGGTACATTGTATCTGCTAATCCCAAACTCCTAATTCATCCCTCATCCTCCCCTTTCCCCTTTGGTAACGGTAAGTTTGTTTACTATGTTTGTGAGCCTGTTTCTGTTTTGTATATAAATTCATTTGTATTATTTTTTAGATTCCTCATATAATTGATATCATACAATGTCTGTCTCTGTCTGACTTCACTCAGTATTATAATCTTCAGGTCCATCCATGTTGCTGCAAATGGCATTATTTCATTCTTCTTATGACTGAGTAGTAGTCCACTGTGTGTGCGTCTCTCTGTGTACACATACATGGATAGGTTGATAGACAGATAGACCACATCTTCTTTATCCATTTGTCTGTCAATGGATAGTTTGCTTCCATATCTTGGCTATTGTAAATAGTGCTGCTATGAACACTGGAGTGCATGTATCTTTTTGAATTCAAGTTTTCTCCAGTATATGCCCAGGAGTGGGATTCCTGGATCATATAGTAACGCTGTTGTTAGATTTCTAAGGAGCTGCCATATGTGCCGTGTTGTGCTTAGTCGCTCAGTCATGTCCGAAACTTTGTGACTCCATGGACTATAACTCTCCAGGCTCCTCTGTCCTTGGGGATTCTCCAGGCAAGAATACTGGAGTGGGTTGCCATGCCCTCCTCCAGNATATGTGCCGTGTTGTGCTTAGTCGCTCAGTCATGTCCGAAACTTTGTGACTCCATGGACTATAACTCTCCAGGCTCCTCTGTCCTTGGGGATTCTCCAGGCAAGAATACTGGAGTGGGTTGCCATGCCCTCCTCCAGGGGATCTTCTCAACCCAGGGATCAAACCAAGGTCTCCCACACTGCAGGCAGATTCTTTACCATCTGAGCCACCAGGGAAGGCCCAGGAAACTGGCATACTGTTCTCTGTATTAGCTGCACCGATTTACATCCCCCACCACAAGTGTAGGAGGATTCCTTTTTCAACATTCTCTCCAGCATTTATTATTTGTAGACGGTTTAATGATGGCCGTTCTGACCAGTTTGAGGTGATAACTCATTATAGTTTTTATTTGCCTTTCTCTAATAATTAGTGGTGTTGAGCACCTTTTCATGTGCCTATTGACCATCTGTATGTCTTCTTTGGAGAAATGTCTATTTAGATCTTCTGCCCATTTATTTATTTTTAATTATTGAGCTATATGAGCTGTTTGTGTCTTTTGGAAACTAATTTCTTCTCTGTCATATTGTTTGAAAATATTTTCTCCCAGTCCATAGGTTGTTGCATTTTCATTTTGTTTATGGTTTCCTTTGCTATGCAAAAGCTTTTAAGGTTGATTAGGTCTCATTTGTCTATCTTTGCTTTTATTGTTATTGCCTTGGGAGACTGACCTAAGGAAACATCGGTATAATTTATGTCAGAGAATGGTGTACTTATATTTTATTCCAGGAGTTTCATGGTGTCATGTCTTATATTTAAGTCTTTAAGCCATTTTGAGTTTATTTTTGTGTATCACATGAGAAAGTGTTTTAACTTCACTGATTTATGTGAGGCTGTCCAGCTTTCTGAACACAACTTGCTATAGAGACTGTCTTTTCTCCATTGTATATTCTTGCCTCCTATGTTGGAGATTAACTGACCATAGGTGTGGGGGCTTATTGTTGTTTTTTTTAAATTCTGTTCCATTGATCCGTATGTCTGTTTTTGTGTCAGTTCTATGCTGTTTTGATTACTATAGCTTTGTAATATTGTCTAGGAGGGTTATGCCTCCAGCTGTGTTCCTTTTGCTCATGATTACTTTGGCAATTCTGGCCCTTTGATGGTTCTATATAAATTTTAGGATTATACGTTCTAGTTCTGTGAAAAATGTCATGTAATTTGATAGAGATCACATTAAATCTGTAGATTACTTTGGATAGTATGACCATTTTAACACAATTAATTCTTCCAGTCTCCAAGAGCATGAGATAGCTTTCCATTTCTCTGAATCATCTTCAAATTTGCAAAGAATATGTTTAAATGATAGACATCCTTGGAAGGTAGAGACAGGGTATCCCTCTGAAGAGATTTGGAGATGTAGCTCCTCAGAGATACCTTAAACTAGAGATATCTTCCCATTTCCTGCAGAGATTTGCCTACATTCCAGGTATGTAAGTAATGTGCTTATCCAGAGGGAAGGATGGGCAGACATGTTAGTAGCCTTGTAAGCTCCTAATGCTGTAGTGCATCCCACTGCAAGCGCTGGGACCATCTGGCCCGCACCACGTTACTCTGTTGGGGGTGGGGGATGGGACCCAATGCAAGATGCTGCTCTGGCCACTGTTTTTGCTGTGAGTGGTAAACCATTATCTCTAACCTACAGGTCTTGTGTCTTTTTAAGTATTTTATTTATTTATTTGGCTGGTCGGAGAAGGCAATGGCACCCCACTCCAGCACTCTTGCCTGGAAAACCCCAGGGACGGAGGAGCCTGGTAGGCTGCAGTCCGTGGGGTCTCTAAGAATAGGACACGACTGAGCGAATTCACTTTCACTTTTCACTTTCATGCATTGGAGAAGGAAATGGCAACCTACTCCAGTGTTCTTGCCTGGAGAATCCCAGGGACTGGGGAGCCTGGTGGGCTGCCGTCTATGGGGTCGCACAGAGTCGGACACGACTGAAATGACTTAGCAGCAGCAGTGCTGAATCTTAGTTGCCGCATGTAAACTCTTAGTTGCAGCATGTGGAATCTACCTCCAGGGAGCAAACCCGGGCCCTTGCTTTGTGAGTGCAGAGTCTTAGCCGCTGGACCACCAGGGAAGTCTTTTCATAAAATGTACATGGAACTGTGGTAGGCTAACTTGTTAGCTTGAAAATAGGGAAAGTTTAAGATTCTCTTCAGTTTCCAACTTAATATATAGAAACCCCTCTGCCTGTTATGTGGCATGCAAAGAGTTCCATCTGTATTTTGAAAAATCGTACCAGGTAATTCTGAAGCACCACCAGGGATGAGACAAGGGTGCTACATTTTTCAAGACTCAGCAAAATGCACATCTCCCACTGTGGAATCACACATGGGACATAACCTGGGGATCCAGAATGGGATAAGAGAACAATCCGTCATGCAGTAGCCAATACAAAGAGTGTAACCGTTAATTCTAGACACTAGGGGAATCTAAGCATTTACACACGTGAGGTGCTCTGAAAAAGAAATATTTCACCACTAAGACAGAAGAGAAGCATTTTGCAATCTTTCCAATTAGGTACCTTCACCTTTGAGTCCATTAGGGACTGCTGGGACCAGCAGCCTGTGACGCAAGCACTACGGCAAGAAGATACTGCTCTCCTACAGACCCCACATTCTGGTCTGGTTATCCGCTTTCCCGAACTCAGAGACTGCATTTGAAAACAGGAACCACACAGGGAAATGTACACTGGTGAAAGCTCACTCTTTACCCCATCAGCAGATCTGTACGGAATGCCGTCGGCGAAGAAGGGAGGCAAAACCCCTTTGATTTCAGGAATAACAGTGAAGCAAAGACAAGGAATTCAGTGACTTCAATAAAGTGGAGGACAATTACCTCACTGGAGCACGGAGGGTGGATGGAATGGTTAGAGGAATCAGGAAACTCTTCCAAGATAAAATGCAGTGCAATCTTCGAGAAAAGAACAAGACTTCCATGCAGCGGGTCAGAGTCATGCCGCCTGGACTCCCCCTCGCAGCGGAGAGCGGATGGTAAAAAGAGGCAGGGAAGCTTGAACAGGTAAGCAAGTGGCCCAGCTGTGAAGGGTTTTGTACAGAATTTCATTGTAAGTTTATATTGAAGGAAATGGTGGGTGGCTTCCTTAAAAAGACAGCTTTCCATTGGCATCTTCCCAGTTCTATACCTAGATGCGAAGTGCACACATGTATGCTAAGTCGCTTCCGTCAGGTCCGACTCTGCAACTTTATGAACTGTAGCCCGCCAGGCTCCTCTGTCCATGGGATTCTCTAGGCAAGAATACTGGAGTGGGTTGCCATGCCCTCCTCCAGGGGATCTTCCCAAACAGGGATCAAACCCGCATCTCTTATGTTTCCTGCATTGGCAGGTGGGTTCTTTACCACTAGAGCCACCTCGGAAGCCCCAGATACAGAGTAGAAAGTAATTTCGGTCCCCAGCTAGCAGGGTGTTTTGTTTTGTTTTGTTTACTATAGATAACACTTTATCGAATAGTTGAAATTTGTTAAGAAGGTAGATCTTAAGTGTCCTCGCCACAAAAAAATATGGTGACCCACCTGGCAATTTGGACACACCCTCTTGGTGAATAACCCTGTGGGAATTCTCTATCAGTCATTCCATCAAATGAGTCATTCTCACAGCCTTAGCTATGACTGAGAAAAAAAAACACAGAAGTCAGTCTGGAATGGGAAGACTGTGGTCAACCCCTTAAACCCTCCTGTTCTTTGTAGGAGTCCACAGCTTTTCTCCCATCTTGGAGAAGAGCCAAATGTCAGACTCCATCTGGTCAAAGCTCACACTTGCACTTTTAGTATACATGAGTGAATCTGATTATATATTGGCCAGCTGCCTACTAGCTGCACAAGAGAACAAAATTCACTGGGGCCAACAAGCCCCCTCCACTTCTGGCTGTCTTACCCTGCTCCACCTGCCTGGTTACCAGCTTCCAACAGAGCACACTCACCTCTCCCATCCCCCCCAGGCGTGAATGCAGGCAGATGGGGAGGGGGCGGAGGAAAAGGCTTCAGGCACAGACACCCTGAGGGGATAGAAGAGAATATCCAGCAAAATTACCACAGGATTTTTTTTTTTTTTGCCTTTTATTTTATATTGGAGCATTTTCTTGCGTGCTCAGTTGCTAAGTCGTGTCTGACTCTTTTGCGACCCCACGGGCTGTAGCCCTCTGTCCATGGGGATTCTCCAGGCAAGAATACTGGAGTGAGTTGCCATGCCCTCCTCCAGGGGATCTTCCCGACCCAGGGATCGAACCCGCATCTCCTTCAGATGGACTCTTTACCACTGAACCACCTGGGAAGAGCCAATTAACAATGTCGTGACGGTTTCAGGTGCACAGCAGAGCAACGCAGCCATACATATACATGGATCCGTTCTCCTGCAGACTCCCCGCCCATCCAGGCTGCCACACCACACTGAGCAGAGTTCCTGTGCTCCACAGCAGGTCCTTATTGATTATCCATTTTAAATTTATCAGAGTATACACGTCAATCTCAAACTCACTGAGAAATAGCTAGGGCATTTGACGCGTCCCACAGGATATTGAGAGAGGAAGCTTAGCAATAGCTGGAAGGGGTTTTGCACAACGCTTCACTCCATAAACCATGGGGCTAAATAACTCCCTCAGAAACACAAGCCTCCAGGATGCTCTTGGGATGCTGAAATCTCCGCTGCTCCCACATTCACACTCAACCCTCCTCCTCCCTTGTCTGTGGGGCAGAGAACAGGTGGCACATTACTTAACCAACTTTCAAAAGCTTAGTCACTTTCGCTCTTAATAGATGCCAGCAGTTGGTACTTGCCATCCTGCTATTACAGCAACCACCAAGGGTACGGCCACCCAGCCCGTGTCCCACCTGACAGAATCCATCCATGTGGCAGCAATACAGTGGAGGCTTTGGCAGGATGGGGTGCTTGCGAGATGCTGGAGAAAGATATTATAACGCCCCACACCAAGCGCTGTTGACTGGGCTTCCAATTTTGTGCTTGCCATCTGCTGATACACACCATTCCTCCTGTGTGAGGCAGTCACGAGGTATATTTTCCCTTTAACTTCATGTGCAGTAACTGTCACCCTTTCACCTGCCAGTTTTGCACGCTAGGTTGCATATTAGTTTAGATATCTGACTCAGACTACAGACTGGCGGTTCCTGAGGGAGACTTCCAAATTACTCAAGAAGGAAATTACACGTTTAGCTCTGTTTTGAATAGATGTCCACAAAATACCAACTTTCTCTGTGATTTGCCACATTTCTACTGGCTGCTCAGGGAATGGTAGATTATGCACTTGGTGGAGTAATTTGATAACCCTGTCCTGCTGTCAAGACCATGGGCAAGCTGCGTTTTATAATAAGCTAGGGTTCTCCTGCTATCTTTAAACATGAGGAAAATCACCAAGTACACAACTGGACTTCTAGTGTCAAGCTAAATGACAGAAACTCGGGACTAAGTAACATCTAGTTGCTCTATGAGACTATTTAAAATACTGTAAACTTTAAAAAAATTGTTTTAATTTCTATTAGAAAGTGAAAATTGCTCAGTCATCTCAGACTCTTTGCAACCCCATGGACTATACAGTCCATGGAATTCTCCAGGCCAGAATACTGGAGTGGGTAGCTTTTCCCTTCTCCAGGGGATCTTCCCAACCCAGGGGTCAAACCCAGCCCTCCTGCATTGCAGATGGATTCTTTACCAGCTGAGCACAAGGGAAACTCAAGAATACTGGAATGGGTAGCCTATCCCTTCTCCATCGGATCTTCCTGACCCAGGAATCAGACCAGGGTCTCCTGCATCGCAGGCGGATTCTTTACCAACTGAGCTATCAGGGAAGCTGCCAATTTCTATTACAGTATAGTTGATTTACAGTGTTGTTCTGCTGTACAGCGAAGTGAGTCAGTTATACACATGGCTTCCCTCATAGCTCAGTTGGTAAAGAATCTGCCTACAGTGAAG
>SJYV01009545.1:32819-62069 GCA_006410875.1 Neotragus pygmaeus | reverse complement strand
CTGTAGCACTGAGCCAGGCAGAGCAGGGGACTGGGGGCAGGGGACAGCTGTGGGACGAGGTGGCAGGCCTGTAGCCGATCACCTGCTTTCCATCCCGTTCCACGTCGAGTGAAATCTGGCTCCATTTCCCGGCCCTTAGGGCCTCTCCCACCCTGGAGTGGGAACAGAGGCCTTCCAGGCAGAAGAGTACGTCCCCTGGCCGAGGACTGCTGAGGATTGTTGGAGGGTTTATGTAACCGCTTGAATTGCAGGGCCAGTTTAAAAATAATTTCTGTCCATCTGGAGTGGATTTAAGAGATGAAGGAACACGAAATGATGTAGACCTATGGAATGGTTTAGAAAAACGCATCGAGAGGAGAAAGGCACAGGGGGTGGCCTTAATTGAGCCATGCCTGCAGTGAAGGGCTCCTGGGGTGTCTGCTGCCTGAGGAGCTCTGCAGGTCGACTGCATGAGTTTCCAACGACATGAATGTTGGAAGGGGAAGGGACCTAATAGTAGCAGCAACAGCTCCTGCTCACCAGGCACCCACGAGGTAGGTATTATCATTATCTCCCTCTTGCAGATGAAGAAACTGAGGCTGAGTAACTTGGCTGGGGCCTGTGGCAGGTCACTGGTGGAGGCTACCATTGAGACTTACCCTGTGCTCTTTCCTCTCACTGTCTGCCTCCCTAGTTCAGCAGCCCAGCATCACCCAGCACCTCCTGGTGGGATTAGGCCTGGACTCGGGTCCCGTTTGTCTGGTGATGCTGCTGGAGAACCAGCCACCTGGAACCCCGACTGCAGCTCTGCCTCCGGTGGTCGCTGCGGCGGGCACCAGGCCCACTGTGTGGGGGTCAGAGAGCTGGTCCAGGCTAACCCGAATCTCTCTAGGGCGCGGCGTGCGGCTGTACTACATCGGAGGGGAGGTCTTCGCAGAATGCCTCAGTGACAGCGCCATCTTTGTGCAGTCTCCCAACTGCAACCAGCGCTATGGCTGGCACCCAGCCACCGTCTGCAAGATCCCACCAGGTACCACCATCTACACACCCACCCCTTCCTTGTGGGCCTCTCCTCTGCGGCGCATGCCTGGGATGCTGGAAAGCTTTCCTTTTCTCCTCACTGGTGTTTGCACTGACAATCTGGAGATGCTTCACTTGGGTTTTCTCTGTGCCTTGCTGTCTTACTGTGACATCCTGGAACCTCCACAGAACAAATGCAGCATCTGACAGGTCCGCCTTTGATCTGTGGGTACCTGTTTCCTACCTGTGTGCACAGATGCTGAGGTAGTATGCTTGTTTGCTTCCTTCTTCCCTTCCTCCTTCCTTCCTACAGCCGTGCTAGAAGCTGGGGGGGTGGGATGGGAGGGTACAGGAAGCCCTCCTGCTGCCCTCTCAGAGTGTACCCATCAGCTGAGTGTACAAGGCAAAGACCCAAATGTGCTTAATACAAGGGAGGGTGGTGCTAAGCACAAAGCGAGCAGCACAGGTCACATGCTGTGGGACCCGAGGGGAGAAGCATTTAACTGTTAGGATGGTTCAGGGGCAGCTTCATGGAGGATAAGGCATTTGAGCTTGCGAGGAGCCATGGGCCTGCACCAGTGTGGAAGGGGTAGGCACAGGGTGATGGACGCAGGGACTGAGGGCATTCCAGGCAGAGGGGATGATATGGGCAAAGGCCTAGGGGTGAAGGAGGGCAAGGCATGTGTGGGCTGCACTCTGGCTGTGCAGGAGGCTGTTTAAGACAGTTGGGGATGTGTTTAGAAAGTAGGATGGGACCAGGCCTTGGAAGGACTGTTGAGGGTTTTCTGAGTAGGACTATGTACTCCAGAGGGTGGAGGACTCACCTGGCTACCTCAGAGGGTGGTGTGGACAGGGCCAGCTCTGAGTAGAAGACCAGGCAAGAGGCTGATCTTACCTAGAACCTTGCATAGAAAGCCGAGGCAGAAATCCCGAGGCGCCCTCCTCCAGGGACATGCAGCCGCAGAGCATGGACTGCGCCCGGCAGGTGGAATGTGTGGCTCAGGCCATTGCCTACGGCACGAGTGTGGCATGTCTTCCTGCCTGCCAAGAGGCAGATGATGGTGGTGCGGCGGGTCATGGGCAAGGTCAATTGAAGAATGCAGTTTGAGACACTAGTGGTGCTCTCTGTTCCCAGAAGGTCGTGCGGTTGCGTTTACAGAGCACATGTCTATCTTGGGGCTCACTTGGTCCTCTCCAGTTACTCTAGCTTTCCAGGCAAGGAGGCATGTTGAAATAAGCTCAGAGAGGTTAAGTCACCTGCACAGGACACACGGCTAGTCAGTGGCCAGGATGAGCCTAGGGCTGTGTGCTCCTCTGCTGCTCGCTGGGCAGGGGGCTGCAGCCCACTGTGGGTCCTGCTCCGCCTCCTGTCCCCTCAGAGAAGACAAGGAGAGGAAGCCCAGCTGCCCTTTTGGCTTTCTGCCCACCCCTTGGCCCTCCCAGCCTCTCTGGTTCAGGCAGAGCCGGCTGTGGTGCTGGCTGTTAGTTCTTGGAATGTCGGAGCTGGGGGCTCCTGAGGCCAGCCTCTCCTTTCATAAGGGAGATATGGGCTTAGAAGAGAAAGGAACCAGCCCAGAGTCACGCAGCCAGCCGAGGGGCCCAGTCAGTGCTGGCCCGCTAATGAATGTCACCTCAGCTCACCTTTGGGGCATTTCCGGCATGTGCTTTTGTCTTTTATTTTTCTGGTTGACACATTCCTGGCACTTGAGCTGTAGGACTTCAAACGGATTTATTGTATGCTTCACGTGTGCCTCTCTCTGGTGTACTGCTGGGACAGTTAGGCACACACCTTCACTTTCCTGTGAATGTCACCCTAACCCAGCCTTATGCCCAGATCTCTCGCTACCCCCGGTCCAAGCGGAGGTGGGTGCATCAGAGAACCCTGGGTGGAAGGTGCCCAGGACCCTCTGCTGAACTTCCTGTTGGCATGGCAGGCTGGGCAGCCTCTCAGCTGCCCTGTCTGGAGCCCCCTCCATCAAAGGGCACAGGCTTCTGTTCCCCAGGTGGCTGACTATGCCCCACGCTGAGGGCACCTTCGGGTCACAGCACTGTCACCCTGTTCCTTGGAGTCCTGCCTGGCCCCTTCACCCAGGGAAGAGCCCCCCACCTGACTGTCTCCCTCAGCCTTCCCCCCACTCTGGGAACTAGAACTTATGGACCAGGGTTAAGCACCCCCTCCAGCTGTGTTGGCTGCACCTCCCTATTGAAGCGGTAGTGGCTTCAGGGTGGAGACCATGTGGGCCGCCCCAGCGGCGGCTGAGCGTGGAGTCTGTGGCTAATGTGGAAATGCTGGCCTGGGGGGTGGCTTTAACCAGGAGGGGCGCTCAGGCCACGCACGGTCTTCGTCCCTGTGAGCTCTGCGTCTGTCGTGTTGGCAGGATGCAACCTGAAGATCTTCAACAACCAGGAGTTTGCCGCCCTCTTGGCTCAGTCCGTCAACCAGGGCTTCGAGGCCGTGTACCAGCTGACCCGCATGTGCACCATTCGCATGAGCTTTGTCAAAGGCTGGGGAGCCGAGTACAGGTGGGTGCTGGGGTGCCCTCCTAGGGCCGCAGGTGGCTCCGAACAGCCGAGCAGGGGCTCCTCAGAGATGAGCTAGGCTGGCCCTCTCCCCGAAGAGCAGTGCTTGCTCAGCGTTTCAGTTTCTCAGGCACTGGAAGCACCTCATCCTCACAACCCTGGGTGGGGCTGTTGGTATCATCACTGTCGTAGAGATGAGGGAACGAAGGCCCAGGGAGGGAAACTGACTTGCCTGTCGCATCATTGGTGGAAATGCTGAGCCTCCAATGGTGGCCTCCTTGTTTCTTTTGGGCAGATGGTTTCAGGACGACCCTCTCCGAGGAGTTAAGTCTCCCTCTCAGGGTTCCTTCCCTCCCCTGTAGCTCCTTCTCTGACCTGAGGATCTAGGATTTTAAAACCGAGAAAGCAGGGAAAAGAGGAGGAGATGCCAGCAGTCAAAGGAACAATATTTACTTGCTCAGAGATGATTTTCTTTCAGAATTTCAAGCACTGGTTTAAGTGCAGCACTGGTCCGGGGTGTCCTTGGCCTGCTCTGTCGAAGCTCTCAGACCGCTCGGGTGTGGGCCTAGAGCTGCCCACTCCTTTTCTTTCCACACCTGCACAGGAGCTGCCCCAAGCGGCACGTCTGTGCGCCCAGCCCCCACTCCACGGCGGAGACAGGGGCACCCCCACGTCAGCCCAAGCCAGCACCTCGCAAGTTATTCCCCCTTCTCTTCATTTTTCCAGATGTTTGGAATCCATTTTGTTTTGCAGTCATTCTGCACCCGGGCCAAACCCATTTCAGTGTTGGCTCTGGGCCACCATTTATAATGAAATCCAGATGAGCGTGACTTATGGAAAGTCAGATTCTCATTAGAGGATTTCGGTCCGTAAAATCCTCGTCTGTCATTTACCGTATCTTAGCTGCTGTTCTCCATGTCTGCCCCACAGTGCTGGGGACAGAGCCCTTGTCTGTGGGGTCTCTCTCAAATCCGGGAGGTGTGACCAACTGGGCGGTCCGAGTGGTCAGCCTTCAGGCTGATAACAGCCTGAGATTAGCCCAGGCCCACGGGCCCAGCCTGAGGGACATTTTAGCTCACCTCTTAGCCTTGGCTGGGATCATTTAGGCAACAAGAAAGGTTAGAAAACTAGTCTTGTTTTTTGTTGGGGAAGGGAAATATTTAAAGATGGACCCAGTGGGAAAGAGCCAGAGGGAGGTCCGTGTGTCTCTCCTAATACTCAAGACTGCCGTCTTGAGGGTCGCACACAGGCACCTGGGTCAGGCAGGCGCCCCGGGGCCGAGTCTGCAAGCCTGTTTCTAACCTTCCACTCAGACGATGCGCAGGCCAGGCGAGGAGGGTGGTGCCCTGGGGCTGGCGGCTCTCACCCTGGCACGGCACGCGGCCCTCCCGCTTCCAGTGCTGGGGAAGAGGCCCTGTGTTGGCCAGAGCCTTTCCCTGGGGCCACTGTGTCACCGCGCAGGACACGCTGCCAGCACAGCCAGGCCTGGGCAGCCCACGTCACTGCCGCCTGGCAGCACCGTGGAGCAGCCTGACCGGCGGCGCGGCCCCTTCCCAGAACAGTCTCGCCCTCCTCTGCCTCCTGGGCCAAGGAGAGGAAGGTTTCATCCCTTCCTGTGAGGTGGCCGAGAGCTGGGCCTGGGGCCCGGGCCTCTCACCTCCAGCTGGCACCCGCGCCTCCGGCCTCAGCAGATAGCCTTTTGCTCAGCGGAGGCCTTTGGGAGCTCGCCTGCGAGCTGCGTCATCAACCAGCCTGAATTTAGACAGAGGGCTTTGGGGAAAAGAAACGTGTGGTGTGCCTTAGTTTTTTTCCAGTAATTGTTCCATGGCTCGCTCTGCTCGTAAGATTTTCCAAAATAAGGCCATAGATGGGAATTATATCAGCACATTGGGGACCGACGGCATGCGGACTCTGTCGGCGCTTTGTAAAAAAACACCCCTCAACCAGACAGACGCCCGTCACCGTGGCCTGCCAGGGCTGGAGGCAGGGGAGCTGGGGTGCCTACTTAGGACAGGAGGCTGGGAAGACCTTTGCTCTGGCTGGAGGTTCTCCATCAGGGGCCCATCACGGCAACTGGTAGGCCTCTGGGGCACCCTGGTATTTGCCTTACAGGTTTCTCTTTAAGGGGGCCACCTCCTTTCCCTTCCTGCTTGGAGGAGTTTGGCAGGCAGTTCCAGCAAGTTGGTGGCACCTTCTCCAGGACAGGGTCTGGCAGGGCAGGCTCTATCTCTGGCTCTGGGAAGAAGACTGACACCAAGTCAGGAGAAGCCACTCTGATGCATGTGTGTGCTACTGGATCTTCTAAATGGCCCCCACCCACCCTTTTCTCAAATGTCTTGCAGGAGACAAACTGTGACCAGCACCCCCTGCTGGATTGAGCTGCACCTGAATGGACCTTTGCAGTGGCTTGACAAGGTCCTCACCCAGATGGGCTCCCCTAGCATCCGCTGCTCCAGCGTGTCTTAGGGACACTGCGAGTGAGAGGGAGGGTAGGGACAGTGGATCTGGGGAAGAGGGCCATGTAGGAGGTGGAGAAATCAGAACTCAACTCACTGGTGTCAAAGAAGAAATTTTTCTCCCTCAACTAAAGTGGCATCAGCCTGTTTTCCAAAACTCGAAAGCAAACCCAGAGGTGGATTTCTATGAACAGCTGTCTGCTGAACACGTTGGCCCTTCGGCCCCGCTATGAAGGGTAAGAAATGGCTTCCGCTCTAGTGGCATGAGCAGACAGGTAGTGTTTCACCACCCGCCCCTCCCCTGGTCCCCTTCTTTCTTAAAGACAGCAAACCGAGACGTCACTGCCCAACAGGAATTGGCCTGGTTAGGACTGGAGTGTGGACTTCGCCTTGGGTGCTCTGGGCAGGGAGAAGCCTGCAGGGGTCTGGGCACACCATGGGCCCAGCCCTTCCCTTCTGCTGAATATTCCTAAACCCCAGCAGGAGCAGACCATGTACCTGGACGCTGAACTGACTTGCTGTGGGGAAGAGGCTCGTCTGTCTCTACCTCTTTGAGCCTACTGATGGTGTCCACAATCGAGCACGTAGGGACCGGTGGCAAGGGGTGGTAAGACACCTCTTCTTTAAAAATGATCTTAAGTTTGCCCTCATTTTCAGCAGTTGGCAGGATCTGTCGAGGCTCAGCGCATATGCGGCATACAGTTCGTATCATCCTGTTAATCTCAAAAGAGATCCGAATCACATTAGTGTTCCCAGGAGGTAGCTGTCCATGAGGTGTGCGAGGGTGTCCGGTCACCTGTAAGAGCTTGCTCCACTTTCTCATGCATTTGGTTATACTGGTTTAGTCAGTTGCATTAATTAAATGAACTGTATTGTATGCTCTTTTAAACATTTGATTGGAAAAAAAAAAAACACCCCGGTTGACACACTGACTGGGAAACCAGAGTGGGACCCAGCAACTTCTCTCCCAAAGTGAAGCTTTTTCTAGGTTTTGTTAAGAAGACACCTGCCAGTACTTTTGGAAGCTGAAATTGACAGAAGCAAATTCATCTAGAGGGAAAGATCTCAGGCTGACAAATAAAAGGGCTATTTAAAAAAATTATTTTTACACCTTTGAAAACTGCAGAATTGGTGCAGAGGTCTGTCATCTTTCCCCTGAGGTATGAGATTATCTAGCTCACAGCAGAGGACCATCAGTGACAACTCTAGCAGTTAGAATGTGTAGTAAGTATTGCTCCTGGTGGCAATTAGTGAGGAAACTACTATAGATTATTTCAACTGGAAAAAAAAAGAGCCCCCTAATACTGACTTTTTGCAGAATACAGCAGATGGAATTGTCACTTGCAATTGGTACTTTATTCTTTGCTGCTGTTTTTTGTATGAAATGACTTATCCCATATTTTTTGCATGGTTTTCTACCAGGAAAAATAAAGGGATTTCCTATGGAAGTCCTGTATTATTCCAGGTGAAGGGAGGAAAGTTGTGTACTTTTGGCAGGTATAAACCTCAAATGTGATGACATTTGTGATGCTGTGTGGAGACGCTGGGTGCTTCCTGGTGCCTTGCTCGCAAGACCCTAGGCCTCAGAAGCTCCAGCCCCGAAGTCCAGGTAGGAGGGCTGCTCACCACGCCTCCAGAGGACACAGGAGCGGACAGGAGTGCCTTGCCAGACCTGGACTACACACAGGGCTGCAGAGTCCAGAGACACCACATAGCCCCTCACTTGTGGGTCTGAAGTTTCTGCCTGGTGTGAAATGATCGTGGACTGCTTCTTATAGACACAAGAAATCGTCTGAACCTCCTGGATGTGTGTTTCTGCTCCCGGTCAGGTCTGACTGGTGGTATGACTTCTAACTTCAGTTTGGCCTTGGCTGGAGCCGTCGCAGAGCCCCCACTAAAAGCCACGGGGAGCAGTCTCCCGGGGCCTGTGATCTGTGAACGCTTCCTGTGGCATACAGTTGTCCTCCAGGTACTTGGGAGCTGGCTTCAGGTATAGCCCAATTTGGGTGATCCGGTTGGTCACGTCTGGCTGCATCTGGATGGCATCTTAGAGCCCACAATGCTGAAAGCTACAGAATCCTAGGAGGCATGGAGTGTTTTTCCCAAAAGCTACTTACTTGGCCTTTTTTCTTTATAACTAGACTGCTAAAGGAGGATGGGTGAGGAAGAAGTGGGGAAGACCACGTTCAGCACCCTTCAAAAGAAAATTTGGTTGTACCTAGAGGTTAGGATCTGGTTTCATTCCCATCAGAGAGGCTGCGTAAGTGGCTCTGAGGCATGTGTAACATTAGTGTCCTACAAGTCATAAAAAGTAGTTTTAAAACCCTCTTGCATAAAGGCGTTTATACGTTGAAAGACAGGACAGGTGACGGGGCGGGAGGAGGGCAGTTTTCAGGGGTGGCGGCAGCCGCTGCAGAGTGCCTTTGGTGTCATTGGGCTCCCCGCCAGGCCACCTTCACCTTGCGGCTTGTGGCGACGCTGACCCGGGCGAGCTACAGCGCAGGGGCCCTCGATCCTGGCCTCAGCACCTCCCCCGGGAGCCAGCTTCTGTTCCCCTTCCTCTCCTCCCACACCCTCCCCACTCCTAACTTTATTTAGTACTGGGAGCCTTCCAGCGCAAGTAGGTAGCCGCCCTGGCAGTTCGGGTTACAGGCCTGTGCTGGCACGTCATCTCCGCTGGCCACCTTCCTGGCGGGCTGCAGACCTGACATTTTGAGACAAACCCAGAGTCAGGAGCGGGGACTTTGACTCTTGGGAGGAACAGACAGGAGGGCAAGGCTGCTGGCAGACTTTTCCATTGTCCTTATGTTGTCTGTGAGTTTTTAATTGTCCGTGGTGATTATTTTTTTAAATCATTGTTAACATATTGGAATGAGCTGTAGCACATATCTTGTGCTTCAGTTTGTTTTTCTCCATCTCCCTCTGGCTTCCTGGAGTTTGGACATATTCCAGGGCTAAATGCTTTTACTCCAACCACAGAAAAAAATTTTCTTGAAGTAATGTGTGCGTGTCATGCATTTGGGGAGAAGGCAGAGATCTGATTTCATCTGCAGCCCCAAGCTGCCATTTCTGAGGCTCTGAGGACCTCTGCGGGGCCAGAGCTCTGCAGTCTGTAAGAGGAGTGGGGGACAGGAACTGGCAAACTGCTCCTGGGATTGTCTATCAAGGGGGTTACCAGTGGCAAGAGGGCGCATGCTTGGTTCTGAACCCTGTATCTCACTGTGACTTCAAGTGGCAGGGTTGGGAGTTTTCTCCCTAATCTACATCTTTGCTAGAAGAAAACCTCAACATAGTCAAGTGGTGTCACTTTGGTGTGGTATAGGTGTTCCCTTCCAGAACCTTCCTTCAAGTAACAGTCTTTGAGGAGTATCAGCCACTTCTCAAGTGGGTAGGAAAGCAGAAAAATGTATGGATCAAAACTGAAGAGGCATCTCTGATGGGAGGGTGGAGAGATGACTTGCTATACAAACAACCTTTCAGAAACACGGCTATCACAAAGAAAAACTCATGTATTGTGTAAACTGGATTGAGAAATTCTCTCAAGTGATCCTGTAATTTTTTTTTTATGCTGAAGTAATGTACACTCGAGCATTCTGGTGTTTTTATATTTATGTAATAATTTCTTAAAACCAAGACATAACTATTTAATTTTGGAAGAAAGTTGGAAACAGCTCTCCTCCCGAGGACAGTGGCTTGGGACGAGGCGGGGCGCAGTGGCTGTGGGCTTGGCCCCCAGAGCCACCAGCCCAGGCTGGCTCCCCGTGAACACAGGCAGCTAGCTCAGGCAAGCGCAGGCCCGTCCATAGGGGCCCCTGAACGCAGCCCCTCTCCCTCCCCAGGGGCGAGAACTGTACGGCGGGCTGCAGCCGCCTGCCCCCCTCGCTCACCTTCAGCGCTGCTGTCCTGGGCGGGACTCCTGCTTGGGTGGGAGAGAACGGAGGACGCTGATTACCTTCCCTTCCCAGCTAGCCTGCCCTTTTAATGCCTTTGTAAAAAGCATGTATGTATTTATAGTGTTTTAGNCCCTCGCTCACCTTCAGCGCTGCTGCTGTCGCAAGCAGGCTGTCCTGGGCGGGACTCCTGCTTGGGTGGGAGAGAACGGAGGACGCTGATTACCTTCCCTTCCCAGCTAGCCTGCCCTTTTAATGCCTTTGTAAAAAGCATGTATGTATTTATAGTGTTTTAGATTTTTCTAACTTTTGTATCTTAAGAGCTGAGCACCCGTTTAAGCATTGTACCCCTGTTGTTAAACGTGTCCTCTCTCTCCTCTCTTCCTCCTGTAAGTGCCCTTCTAATAAAACTTTTCATTGAAAAGCAGCTGGGCTGGAAGTGCGCACTCATTCTCGCTGCCATGTCTGGCTGGAGAGTTTAAAGGGCCTGGGGCCTTCAGGGAAGAGAGTCTCCGAGCCCAGGTGTGCCGGTCCGATTCCGCCACTGCCCGCACTCACTCACCAGGGCAACGTGCAGTGCGGGCGGGGCCTGCGGCTCTGCAGGCCTCCCAGCGGTGCTGCCTCCAGGCTGTCAGTCTCTGCGCACTTCCACTGGGTCTGAGAGCCTCTGGCCAGTGACTGCAGGTCCCCAGATTAGTCTCACCACAGGTGTGGAGGTAAGTTTCAGACTCCTAAAGACGTCGGTTTCTGCCAACTTTCCAGCTCTGATGACTTAGCTCCTGTGGAAATTCATTTTCAATTTCAAACCCCCAAGGAGAAAGAGACTTCAAAATCGCTCCCCTGGCTGAGCTGTACATTGACCTGAGATGATGTGTATTAAGAAAAAGGATGATTAGAATGAGTAAAACCATTTGGGGAAGGCAGAAGGGAGCTGGAATCATTCTCCAGCTGGGTCACTTCCTTCTAAGGACGTCACCAGAGTCCGAGTACCTACTATCCCAGGAGGGAGGCGGACTTAACAGAATGGCACCTGTGAGTCTGTAGGTTTGCCCTCCATGAATGACATCACATTCCTATCTTCATTGTGATCTGGCCAGTTCCAGCCTCCTACCTGTAAATAACTTTCCTCAAGGTTTTATCTAGTCAACTTCTCAGCAAATGACTCTCAGATCCATTCCTCTAACCAGCCTGTTCCTGAGCTCCACAACTTTAACTCCAGCCGCCTGTTAAACATGAGCCAGACAACACCCCAACTGAATCATCGTCCACCTTGCCCAAGCAAACTCCCTTTCCTGAGCAAACCTCCTTTCCTGACTCCCAGTGTTTACTGGAGCCTCACCTCCAGGCCTCCTCCCCACACCCAAGTCCTGAGCGTTTCTTTTCCTTGCTCCCCACGTACCTCTGCAGCCGCCCCTGTGGACTAAACTTCCCTTTTGGAAAGGCCCTGAGCATCCGGCTTCCCCTGGACCCTCCTGCACAAGCTCTCCTCAGGCCTGCACGTCCCCCTTCCATGGCGGTGCACCCAGACCATGGCAGGTACCCTGGATATTCCTCCCTCACAGGGCTTGCCTACCCAGGTGATTGCAAGCCACATATATGTTCAAGACTCCCAGATCGGCACTTCTAGCCCAGACATCAGCCCTGAGCTTCAGACTCACGTCCAACAGCCTGGTACACGGAGGTGCCACCAGTACTGCAAGGTGTTAGTTGCTCGGTCACGTCCGACTCTTTGAGGCCCCATGGACTGTAGCCTGCCAGGCTCCTCTGTCCATGGAATTCTCAAGGCAAAAATACTGCAGTGCGTTGCCATTCTCTTCTCCAGGGGATCTTTCTGACCCAGGGACTGAACTCCTGACTTTTGCATTGCAGGCAGATTCTTTACTGTCTGAGCCACCAGAGAAGCCCAAAATTCAATACCTCGGAACTCAGTTTAAAAGAACAGAATTTATCCTCGCCCTCCCTGAACCATCACCCTCTCCCGCCTTCAACCCTCTTGTCACAGCCCTTTGCCCAGCCCACGGCCATGAAGTCACAGTTGTCCACCGCTCCCGTGTGCCCCATGGCTGACCAGTCCTGGCCCTCCACTCACAGTCCTGTGCCCCAGGCTCTCCAGCACCTGGACTACTGCCCGGCTTCCTAACCTCTCCTCCAGCCTCCAGCCTGTGTTCCTGTAACTGCATCATCCACAGTGATCCAAGGACCTCCCTGACCTCAGATGGCCCCACAGTCCACGGCACAAAATTCTAAGGCCTTTGACATGAACCTCGTGACCCTTGGCAGCCGGGCCCCATCCAGCTCGCCACATCGCCCCTGCAATCCAGCACAATGGTGACACAGTTCCTCATTCACCACACCAGGATCCATGAGCACTCTACTTGCAAAGGCAACGCCTCCTCCCCAGTCTACACCCTGCTCCCCCTATCCCACCTGACACACCAGCAGTTCACCTGGCTAAACTCCCCTAATGCTTCGAGACTCACTTCAGAAAGGAAGCCTTTTGTGAATCTGCCTATCACCATGGAGTCATCTTGTGTGAACTGTCTACCCGTCTAAGCTGAGTTCCTTGAAAGTAGGGTCTACATCTTAATTCTCGTATCCTTTTTCTTCTGGCAATCACACATTTTTGCTGAATTATGAACTGGTGCCCGTATTATGGTAGACTCTACCTTAGCAATATCTTTTCCATCCATTTTCACATTATCCTATATGTGCATGTGTGCTAAGTTGTTTCAGCTGTATCTGANTCCTTTTTCTTCTGGCAATCACACATTTTTGCTGAATTATGAACTGGTGCCCGTATTATAGTAGACTCTACCTTAGCAATATCTTTTCCATCCATTTTCACATTATCCTATATGTGCATGTGTGCTAAGTTGTTTCAGCTGTATCTGACCCTCTGCGACCCCATACAGACTGTAACCAGCCAGGCTCCTCTGTCCATGGGTCTCCAGGCAATACTGGAGTGGGCTGCCGTTCTCTTCTCCAGGCGAATCTTCCTGACCCAGGGATCAAACCCTTGACTCATATCTCCTAAACTGGCAGGTGGGTTCTTTACCACCAGCCCCACCCAGAAAGTCCTGTTCTATACAAGTCCTTATAGATGGCTGAAGGAATACCACCCAAAGTTCTGATTACCTCTCATCACAGTTACTCCAATACTCAAATCTGTCACCCTTCAGTCCAGGGGTGGCAAATACAGGGCAAATACCNTTTTTTTTTTTTGCTAGAGACTAACCTGAGGGCCAGTGGCTGACCTATAATCTGTGCTACAGCACAGATTAAACCTGCAGTTTCTTCCTTTCCTCCCACCAAAAGCATCAAACCTCGAGCAGCAAGCTCCTTGAAAGAGAAAACCAGAAAACTCCTGATCTGCAGTGATCAACACAAACACAGGGAAGACTGACCAGGAAAGCTTGGTAGTGGTTTTTCTTCTTTAACTTGGGCAAATCACACAGGCCTTCGAGGCTCACCCCATTCCCGTTCCTAGAACAAAAAATGTTATATGAAAATTTCTCACACCCTTAGAATATACTGAGGGAGAAGAGATTTCTGCTTTACCCTCTACTGAAAACTAAAATTAACGGGACCCTATGAACAAGTCAGGCAGCCAACATGCTGCTATAAGCTCAGCAAAAGATGACGGGGGTGAGGAGAGAAGAATCTCGGAGAGCACGCTAGGGTCCTAGTTAGGCAAGTCCCAGCATGAATAGTTCAGTGCTCTTCATCAGATGAAAGGCCTTCAATTTCATCTCTGTCTCCCCCAATTGCCATCCAGAAGGCTTTGGCCACCTGTGGAGAGAAGCAAGCAACAGAGTTCAGGCAACATCTAAACCAGCTCGTTCCACGTCACACACAGAACTGAGTAAGACTTAAAACTCTTGCTCTTCAGTGCTCTGACAACATCTATCAAAACCCCTGAAAACCCTGATCTAGGACTTCCACTCCCAGACTTTATACTGAGGATATAATCAGAACTGTATACATAGGTGACATATAGGGATATGAACAACTTCACTACAGAAAAAAAAAAAAGGCACAAGACTGAAATGTGCAAAGGGGAAGTGGATAAGTAAGTCATGACACAGTCATACAATGGAATACCATAAACCATATACATTTCTTGCCAAGAATATGTGCTGGTAATAACCAACCCAACCCAAACAGAATAACTGAGGGTTTTCCAGCCTAACAGCCAGGAAGGCAGACGCTCTGAGCCTCAATGTCCCACGTCACTCAACATACACTGGAAAATCCTGGCTCGATGGCAGCAACTAAATATTCAAATAATTATAAGTGAATATCTAACAGAAAGTTCAAAGTAAGACACTTTAGAAGTAAACCAGTGTGACATATGATTCTTGCAGCACTGGGCCTGCAGTAAGGAAGTAAACCCCTGATGAGTTTTCTTACCTTTTCTGCATGCATCTTTCTTTGCTCGTGAGGAAGCGTCGCAGCCTTGTCTAGGGGGAAAATACATCTTAAGAAATTCATCTAATTGCACAGGAGAATCTGGAGTGCATAGATGTTCTAACACTAGAAGATGGGTTGCAAAAACACATGTTTATGGTGGAGTCATTACAGCTGTTAGATAGTTTAAGTCTTCCAAATCTTCCAGATGGGAATGATGTGAATAAATTGGTAGGGATCTTACTGATTCCATGTTAATGAGACAGACTGAAAGAAACAGACAGGCAAGAGAAGGAGGAAAAGGAAAAAGAAAAAGAATGAAAAAAGAGGAGAATTTTCCTAAAGAAATTTTTCCTGACAGAGGATGGCATAGTCCCACAGTATCTACATTTCTCAGATGAGGCCAAAGCATGGAAAGCTATTAGCAGTTACAGAGTAAAATCTTACCAGATAAAACAGAGGAGCATCACTATGGAAACCTGTAAGACCCAATGGATCCAATTACCTTTCATTTCTTTTAACTTTGAAAACAATCTTTCAAAATTCTCCAAATCTCCTCCGCCTGTAGTAAGACTGGCAAGTTCTTGAATGTCCAGGTCTAACATGGGATCTGCAATAAGGATTTGCCACACAGTATTATGCATGTGCTAAATACACAGAATCCTAAAGCAATCAATCTGGCTTGGATGCAAGTTACCACTGAATGAGGGCCCAGCACGGACCAGCTGTACAGCTCCTGGTGTTGTATCCTGCTTGGCTGCTAGGGGGCCCTCACAAATGAACAGGGACTCATTTTATCCTTGAAATAACTGCAATGAGACAAAGAATTCTATTTCTACCTTTCTTAAGAAAACTAGAGTACAAAGATAGGTGATCGTACTCTGGGTCACCACTAGTAAGTGTGACCTTGGCTTCAGACTTATGCATGTATGCATGCTCGGTCCTGACTCTGTGGGATCCTATGGACTGCAGCCTGCCAGGCTCCTCTGTCCATGGGATTTTCCAGGCAAGAATACTGGAGTGGGTTGCCATTTCCTCTTCCAGGGAAGCTTCCCAACCTAAGGATCAAACCCGCATCTCCTGCAGCTCCTGCACTGGTAGGCAGATTCTTTACCAGTGAGCCACCTGGGAAGCCCGGATTCAGACTTACATGTTCCCAATTTCTAAAGCCCACACCCTGTACTAAGATGCAGATTCAATAAATGCCTGAAATTTATACCATACTTTACTGGACAACAACCATTTTCACATCTGTCACTGACAACCATATAAGGTGGTTAGGACAGATACCACTGTCCACAATTTACACATGAAGCAACCTGGGTTTAAAAATGAACTCTTCTAAAATTAGAGCTATTCAAAGGCAGAGCCAATCTAAATTCCTATTTTCTTACCACAAATCCTTTACTATTTCTGCTTCAACATGTGGTTTCTTTATCAAACTTTGTTTTACTCAGAATTTTCACTCAGCCTCCATTCCAGGCTGGCCACGTGTAGGATGTCTTCCCTGACCGTTCCAACTCACACGTCTCCTTCCTTAAGATTCATCCCAGGACTGGTGTTGACAGAGCTGCCTTGGCACTGACGCACACTGGTCTGTGTTCTCACATCTGTCCACCACTACTATAATATATGCCACAGTAAGAGAGAAAGACAGCATTGTCTCAGCCGCTGAGTGCTTTAACTGACACAATTTCATTTCGTTTTTCCAACAGCATTGTGAGGAAAGATTTCTTACCCTTACCTTATAGAAGGAGAAACTAAGGCCCTACGGAAACTAAGGAAAGCTAAGTAACTTACTCAAGGTCATCCCACTACTAGTGGCAGAGTCATGATTCAAACCCAGCTGTCCAGGACTCCAAGTCCATGACTTTACCCATTACATTACAAGGCCTGTCTCTGCATTTTTTAGACTATAAGCTCCTTGAAGACAAGGATGATAACATAATTCTTTGCATCTACTACAATGCTATACAGATTATTTGATGTCAAAAATATTTCTGGTTAATAAATTTGTTTTTGTTCAATGGGTTATGTCGTGGTGACAGTTGCTATACAGGGCTAGAGACAAAAAATTTGTGATTTATCTGTATACATGGTAATTGAACTATGGATATGGTAAAATCACTTCATGTTGAAATACAGGTTTGGAAGAGGAGCTTAGATGGAACATTGAGGAATGGAGATATTTAAAGGCTGAGTAAAGGAGAGTCCTCTTCCTTTGGAATCATCAGAGAGGTAGAAAGACCAGGAGATGTGTTGGTTGAGTGAAGAGAAGCTATTGCTTCAGAAAGGGATTGATTCATAACATCAAATGCTGCCAGCAGGTCAAGATGGGGACAGGAGGACATCAATTAGATCGAGTGGCACAGAAGTTGTTGGTGAGCTGTTTTAGCGGAAAATGGGAACAAGAGCTAGATAAGAATGAGTTGAGGAATGGAAATAGGTAAAGAGAGGAGGAAGATGTGGGGTAGGGAAAGTGTTTTATTTTTGCTGGTTTGGTTTTTCCTTTTTAAAGAAATCTGAAATAATTTTACTCTTACAGAAAAAGTTGCAAAAATAGTATAGAGCATTCCAATATGCCATTTCCTCACCCTCCCTTAGTGGTAGCATCTTACGTAACTATGGTACAAGTATAAACATCAAGAAGTTAATAATGGAACAGTGCTATTAACTACATACTTCATTCAACTTTCATCAGTTTTTCCACTAATATCTTTTTTCTGTTTCAGGATTCAGAACTAAGCTGTCAAAACTGCTTAGTCTTCCCCCATTTGTGATAGTTCCTAAGTCTTTCCTTGTCTTTCACTATTCTGACACTTCTGAAGAGTACAGGCCAGTTTTTTGTGTAATGCCCCTTAATTTGGGTTTGTCTGATGTTTTCTTACGACTCAGATTATGGACCTTTGGCGGGAATACCACAGACATGAGTACCCTTTCAGTGCATCATATTGAGGGGAGATAGAAATATGCCATTACTGGTGATGTAACCTTCATCCCTTAAAGGGGTACTTGCCATGTTTTTCCAGTATAAAGTTACTATTCTCCCTTTGTAGTAAGTAATTTGGAAGAGACATTTTTTGACTATGGAAATGTTGTGTTTCTTCTCAAATGTTCATCTACTAATTTCACCATCAGTGGATCTTGCCTGCAACGACTATTACTGTAGAGTGTGGCTAAGAGTGATTTTCTATTTCCCTCATAATGTCTACATTTATCAATTGGAATTCTTCTAGTAGCAGCACTTTCTTTTCCAGGTATGTATTTATTCAATTATTTATTTAAATTAGTATGGATTCATGGATATACATTTTATTTTATAGATTACAGCCTAATACTAACGTTAATTATGTTGCTTGTCAAAATCTTCCAGCATTAGCCACTGGAAATGCTTTCAGGTTGGTTCCTGTGACCTTTCAACATGCTCTCATCCTTTTTTGAGCACTTCCTTACGTTCTGGCTTCCCACACAGCTCAGTTGGTAAAGAATCCACCTGCGGTGCAGGAGATCCTGGTTCGATTCCTGGGTCGGGAAGATCCACTGGAGAAGGGATAGGCTAACCACTCCAGAATTCTAGGGCTTCCCTTGTGGCTCAGCTGGTAAAGAATCTGCCTGCAATGTGGGAGACCTGGGTTTGATCCCTGGGTTGGGAAGATCCCCTGGAGAAGGGAAAAGCTACCTACTCCAGTATTCTGGCCTAGAGAATTCCACGGACTGTATGGTCGATGGGGTCCCAAAGAGTTGGACACGACTGAGTGACTTTCACTTTCACTTTACTTTCTGGCACCATGAGATGCTTCAGGTTCATCCTTCATTTTTCTTGCCCCAGCCCTGAATCACACACTTCTNTAGAGAATTCCACGGACTGTATAGTCGATGGGGTCCCAAAGAGTTGGACACGACTGAGTGACTTTCACTTTCACTTTACTTTCTGGCACCATGAGATGCTTCAGGTTCATCCTTCATTTTTCTTGCCCCAGCCCTGAATCACACACTTCTCCAAGTAGCCCTGGTATATTTTCTTGGAGAATGGTATTTAGAAACCAAGATCTAAGTGTTAAGTGTCTCCATCACTATCAGTATATTATTGCTTCTACACCCTCCTAGTGGGCTGAGCTAGGAAATATATATGTGTGCATGTGTGTATGTGTACTTATACATGCATACCTGCGTGTGTGCTAAGTCACTTCAGTTGTGTCTGACACTTTGTGACGCTATGGACTGCTGTCATATGGACTCCTCTGTCCTTGGGATTTCCCAGGCAAGAATACTGGAGTGGGTTGCCATTCCTTTCTCCAGGGAATCTTCCTGACCCAGGGATAGAACTCAGATGTCTTAGGTCTCCTGCACTGGCAAGCAGGTTCTTTCCCACTACCGCCACCTGGGGAGCCCACACATGCATACACGTAGCTATACTTATTTCTCCACTGCTCAAACTATATTTTTAACAAACTAAGAGTTCATACTGATATCGTCAATTCTAGTTCAGTACCAAAGGATTCAACCCAGCCTTCACCTTTCCTTATTAGTAACTTCTTTCTCTGACAGTGAGAAACCTAGCTCTCTTTCTCTATGCTATATTTTCTTATTTTTTCAACCATAATATATGTAAAATATATTTACTTTCAGAATTTCAAACCCATATCCCTGTAAGAATCAAGTTTGTTAAGCAGAGTGTAGGATTTCTGTTCAGTTCTCTTTGTTTCTGGCTCATGGCATCCAGACAGGACACCACTTCCCCAGGTTCTCTAGGTTAGTTCTTATCCTCCCGTCTTCTGCAGTGTGGTCACTGGTTTGTTCTCACGACAGAGACTTTAGTAGGTTCCAAAGCTAATATGCAGGGTTCAACCGAGAGGACAAGGTTGAATAAACCGGAGAGAAATGAAGTTATACACAATTTTTCCTTCTTAATATGTTTCTATAGGCAATTAGTTGAGTTTTCTTTATGGATTATTTTATAAACGGAAAAAAAAATTTTAAGACTTATTATTGCACATGGGCCCTCCGTGGCATTAAAAGTAGTAGTGATGTGAGTAGTTTCCCAACAAAAGAACATTTAGAGTTATTGTCAACTAAGCGCCCTGGTCTTCTGGCTTTTTGGACAGCAAACTGCATTTCAGTTTCAGCTCCAAGACTTTCTTGTTTGATGCCCTTGGACACGTTATTAAACTGCTCTGGGCCGCACCTTCATCTTTGTAAAATAACTTCTCTGCCAAACTTCATTACCAAATGAGAATGTGAACATAAAAGAACTTTAAAAGAATATGAGAGGGCTTATAAGACTGTATTCTTCTTGTTACCAATTCTGACTACTGTAAAATACCATGAAAAAACGGTGGAATATGGAGATATAAAGCTGTTTCATCACCTGGTTCGATCTACTTTAACTCAGATCTTTATCAAGATCCTGCTGAGTGACGCAGTGGTGCCCACAGATTTGTACTGTAATGTATTTACTCTCCCTGCTTTTTCTGCAGCCGCCCACAAGGCTCACATTCATTTGGGGGTCAGTACTGATGTTCTTGGACTTCCCTGGAGGCTCAGTGGTAAAAGATCCATTGCAGGTGACAAAGTTTCGATCCCTAGGTACGGAAGATCCCCTGGAGAAGGAAATGGCAACCCACTCCAATATTCTTACCTGGGAAATCCCATGGACAAAGGAGCCTGGCGGGTTACAGTCCATTGGGTCGCAAAAGAGTAACTAAACAATAACCATGATCAATGTCCTTCCCTCACCCCTGTTTAAAGTCAATTTCCCTTTGGATGATTTATGCCCCAATGCACGAGCTTTGGCAAGTTCCACAGAGCGGTCACTTGGCAGCCACACAGCACTCACCCACAATGCTATCGACCTGCACGTCTGCTGTGTTAGAAGCAGCCCCTCGATGATCCAAGAGGGATTCGGTCCTCTCTGCTGCTGGCACACAGGGCTGCTGTGGAGAAACACACACGCGAGTCACAATCTAATAGGAGGCTGCTTCCAAACTAACTCCAAAAAGGCTCACGGTTCCACTCACTGCTCAGCTTTAGAGAAGCAGTAACAGGAGCTAGACACAAGGAGGGATGGAAGAAGGATCACGGTCACATTATAAATAATATTTAAAAAAAGGCCAGAGATGCACTAACTTGGGGCTGTTTTTCCGCAGGGACAGAAAAGTGTTATGCTTTTGCCTTTGACTATTCAAAACCTATTGTTTTGTTTCAAATCACATTTTACTCAAAACCTGAAAATGTACACAAGCCCATCACAAAACAGCTCAGAGACGGAAGAAGGTGGTCCTGGGCAGACAGTGTGGCACTACATACTGTGCTCGCGATTCCAGCATGCCGGCCAGGACAGACATGGGCCAGAGTCTTTGCAGACAGAGGGCTGAAGCCAGCCCACTAAGCTCATTTAGGACAAGGGCCTTCCTCAGATTGGAGAGCACACAGGAAGTACTTAAAAGAACCATTAATTTTACTTTATATTTGAAGATCTGGGGGGAAACTTCAGCCTCAAGGAAATTCTAGCATGTTTTTAAAAGCATTCTAGCAAAAACACATGGAACAGCCCAAACTGTAAACATCTTGAAAGGGCTTACTGCTTTAATACCAACCTAGCCTGCTCTTAACAGACAGCAGGCTCCTTGTACCTCTTCCTGATATCCTCTACCACTTCTTAAATGGAAAGGAAAAGATGATGAATGGTGTAGAGATTCATAATGATGAGGAGAAAGAAAAGCCAAAGCAGAGAAAAGATCCAGGAAAAATCTTTACCTCTGAGTGGCAGGTCTCTGCTGATCCAATGCTATGGTTTGCTCCAGTCAATGAGCTGAGAAGATTAAGGCCTTGGTTTCTCTCTGAAGAGAAAAAGTACAATCCGTGAAATGTTTTATTTACATTTAAAGCTGGTAAAATGACTGTGCTGATGATATAATAGCTATTTCCTCATTATAAAAGTTTTAGCTATAAAAAAGTTACTATTAATTACAAACCCCTCTAAATTCTGAATAACTTTGAAATCAAGGCGTATTAGTCCAGATCAAACATATGGCAGGGACATTATAATGAAAGGCTGCTCAGTAGTTCTGTTTGCAAAGATTAACAGCACTGATGTTTTAATAGCTACTATGAACTGATATTTCAGTGTCTAAACAATTAAAAAACATTAAAAAGAATCAACGTCAAGGTATCATTACCGTATGAAAATGAACACTTATGCTTTCTTGAAATTAGGCTCTGCTTAATTCAGTTAAGGTTCCCAATACTTTCAGTATTTACACTTATTAGGCAGTGTTAGTCACTCAGTGGTGTCTGACTATGTATCTCCATGGACTGTAGCCCACCAGGCTCCTCTGTCCATGGAATTCTCCAGGCAAGAATACTGGAGAGGATAGCCATCCTCTTCTCCAGAGGCTCTTCCCGACCCAGAGATCAAACCAGCACCTCCTCCTGCATTGGCAGGCGTATTCTTTATCACTGAGCCATCAGGGAAGCCCAGGAATATCCTTAGGATCAGGAAAACTGGAGGGAAAACCAAACAACAGCAACAATAAAAAGCCCCCAAAACAAAAAATCACTGCCTGAGAGCAGAATGTGAAACCCGTAATTTAAGAGGCTAGCAGCACAGAAGTCACAGAACTGCTCTCTCAGAAAGATAACTTCCTCCTACATCACTTTTCCTCTCCCTGTGGCTTCCCTGGCTCCATTCTCACCTCTCTTCAAACCACCTACAAACTTTCAAGGCCTTCTCCCCTACTGGGTGAAACCTGTCGTAAGTCCCACAGAGCACCACAGAAAGATAAGCATTTGCAGGCTACCGGTCCCCCTTTTCACTTGGGGAGGTCTGCCTTGGAAACTGGGATGGAGCCCGACGGGGGCACATGGAATCTAGACCTGCAGCTTTTTCCAGGCTGACCCCTTACCACGTGGGCAGTCACCTACTTACTACAGGCAGCTGCCTGCCCGAGTCAGCACCCATGCTTTAAGGCTACAGAGACACTAGCGGCACCAAGTGTCTGCTGCTGCCTGCTGCCTCCTCTGCTCCACAGCCAAAGGGGCGCACGCACTCCTGGAGCCCCGCTCACCCCTCAGCCAAACTGCCCACTCCGTGAGGAATTCTCCAGGCCCCGTGCTTGGGTATGCCCCCCATCCAAGGACCAGACACTAAGATTTCATCAAAGCAGGCCATGGAGGCTCAGAGGCTGAGAAAAGCAGATCCGTGTGATGTCCCACACTGATGGTTTCACAGAGCCTGGGGGTGTTTGTTCAAACATCAACATAATTCTTTTTTGTGGCCAATGTGCTATAGACTCTAAAGCAGTTGAAAGTAGTTATGCACTACTCAAGGATTTTACATGTCATGAGGATACATGAGAGTTCTTAAAAAATACTTCAGGCTCTTTGCACAAAAGGCATAATCTGAGTAACAGAGTACTGATGTAAGGGGGCCCGTCACTTCCATTACTGGAAATCACTTGGACTTTGGGTAATTTTCAAATCAGTACACAATTCTCTCCATATTCCAATTCCACGGCTTATGTTTTTCCTTTGTTGGGCATTACCTAAACTTGGCAGGCCAAACTGCAATCCGTGAAGAATAATACAATACAATGTCAGTTTAGACGTGCTATTTAGACCCAAATGGTCTATTTAAAATCCCTCATTCTTTACAGCGGCTGCCTCCAAGGAAAGGATCTGGGATGGACAGGAGAGCAGGGGAGCTGGCCTCATCACTGCATACCGTAAACCTTCGTGTACCTTTTAACGTTTGTTTCATATTCATGTGTTTGCCTATTTAAAGATAAAACTTTTAACGATTAAATGCTATGTGTGTTTAAGCATCATCACAACCCTGGTTGTCCCATTCTAATAATGAATAAAATTATGACGAGTCCAAATAGGTGGGAAGAAGACAGGGCTAGTGGTCAAATAGGCCTGACCTACCAGTGTGACCTTGGACAAGTCAATCATTCTGTGTCTCAATTTTCTGATCTGTTTAAAAAAAAAAAAGCATTGCTAGAATGGTTGTTAAGGCCCTTTCTGCTCTAGAGGTGTGTGATTTTACGAAGTGGCATTCTTCAGCTTCTCTTGACAGTCAACTCTGAAATAAGTATTTTAAGTTACTTCATAGAAAAATAAGAACCAAAAATTCCAAAAGCCTTTTAAGATCTATAGATGGTTATGAATTTATAATCAGGTTTCAGGCTAATGAAAGCTGGTAGAACTTTGGCTCAGTATTTTCTTATAAACAATGGAGAATTTGGCCAACTAACATGAGTTCACGATGTTCCACTGGTTATATTTTAAGGAAGTTAGAGACAAAAATTTTCACAATTAGAAAAGCATGTTAATGTTGCTCAAAAAACCTGGAAGTTTTAAACACCCATGCTTTTAAAGAAACTTTCCATTTTCCCCGAGTTCAATGTTTAGCAAAACTCTAGCCATGTGCACCCTCTGTAAAACTACTGTTCTCACAGGTGAGAATCGCCTAAACCTTGTCTTGTTTGCCAGATTTTTCTCCCCAGGATTCAGGGCATGGAAATGTCATCCCTGTTAAGAATTTATTCTTTTAGCTAATAGCTGTTGAAACTGACTTTAGCATCTCTGGCTTTACTGACACCACAAAATACCAGACTAAGAAGGAATAAATCTGTCTACTCAATGGATTCTTCTGGAACTTCAGAGCTACAGAAAGGGGAAGTTGTTAAGTGATGTAAATTAAATTCTTCTAGAAGGAATAGTAAGTATACTAAACTCTGGTCCTAAAAAGACTAATTCAGTACTGATCATCTGCATAGAATTCCTCAAGGAAATGTCAGACACAAAACCATAGCATCTAGAATAAAGATTAGAAATGGAAAATTCAAGCCTTGTGGAAATATATGAAATTATTTGGATATCTCTTTATAAATGTAAAGGAACACTGTTATTTATCTTCTACAAAGGTTGTTAAATTTATTTATCTTTAATTGAAGAATAATTGCTTTACAGTATTGCATTGGTTTCTGTCAAATATCAACATGAATCGAGGTTTTCTCTTTTCTTTTTTTTTAACAGAGTAAACTATAACTCATAGAGATTAGGTAACTTCTTCAAAGTCACACGACTAGAACCTGAACGTGAAAATCAGAACTCTTCGATTCTAATTTATTCTCATTCCAGGGCTTCCCTGGTGGCTCAGCGGAAGGCAGAGTTCGATCCCTGACCCATGAAGATCCCATACTGCAGGGGAAGACTAAGCCTCTGCACCACAACTACTGAGCCTGTGCTCCAGAGCCCAGGGGGCTGCAACTACTGAGCCCACACACCCAGCTAGTGAGAGCCTGTAGGCCCTACACCCACTGCTCCGCAACAAGAGAAGCCACCGCAATGAGAAGCCCAGGCACTGCCGCAGGAGTAGCCCCTGCTCGCTGCAACTAGAGAAAGCCCACACAGCAACGAAGATCCAGCACAGCCAAGCGTAAATAAATAAAACTATTTTCAAAAATCTCCATCCTAATTAATTTCCATTCAGCCCAAAGGTATCATATAAAGTGCAAAGAGGCATTAAATGCTTAACATACAAATACTGAATATGACAATACAAATATTGAGTATGATGACACAAACCTGGATCAAGTGCAAAAAGATATCCTTTTATTCACACATAGTCTCTTTTGTCTGTGATCCTTTATTATATCCCTGGTTTAGGCTGATTTCAACTGACACAAGATGAACAGCTGAGAACTGAATAATTAATTACATGCCGCGTCAGTGCCTCTCACTAACTTATCCTAGCCCAGCCCCCGGAACTCCTGGAGGCACTGGCCACATAAAACCCGAGGCAGACAGGTGGGTAGCCCCAGTGTCCCTTCACGGTGCCTTCAAGGATATGGACAAGGGTTTCTCAAACTCACCACTTTTGACTTCTGAGCGTGTGTGGGGGCGTCCTGTACATCCCCACCTATACTACCAAATACCCGTGGCAGTGCAAAATGTCCCCAGGGTGGGGGCAAAACTACCTGGAGTTAAGAACCACGGATAAAGATCTAATTAGGACAGGAAATTCGGGCCTAAAATGCTTAGGTTTTAAGTCATTTCTTGTAAGGATTTTTCAATGGAAAGGTAATAAAAGCACTTTGGAGTCAATCTTTATATCCTGTCAGCATCACAAACCACCTCTGCCCGCTCTGGCAAACTTCTCTAAATGGTTTCCGCTCCTCAGTGCCATCTGCCTTGTCCTTACTGTGGCAGCATAAACACCTATCCTGAGTCTATGCTGTTCTAAACTAGATTAGAAACTCCGTGCAGACAGAGACAGGAGTTCAGGGTTCCTCCGCCTTGCAGAGCCCACAGCACAGGGCTAAGCCTACAGGGGGGATGTGACAGCCTGACGTGCTGTTAGACAGAGGCTGCAAGTATGACAGGTTTTACTTCAGATTTATATGTGTTGCTCACAATGTTTGAATTTCTATGACTGCGCCCCCCAAAATGTCTTAGATAGGTTATATATTTTCTGTGTGCACATCTTAGCTTTTACTCCTTTTTTTATTGTTTTGGCTGCATCACGTGGCATGTGGGATCTTAGTTCCCTGGCCAGGGATCAAACCTGTACCTCCTGCACCAGAAGCAGTCTTAACCACTGGACCACCAGGGATATCTCCAGCTTTCATTTCTTTACAGCACCAATTATTTGGCATCATCTCGTCACACAAAGGTCAAGTTTTCCTGTATTTTAAGTCTTCTTTACATCCCCTTTCTCTCCCCACAAAGTATTTTTTTTTCCTACCCATGTGATAAGATGATCAAATTTACCATAATCACAACTAAGATACCTCAACTTATACAGAGAAGAGGTATGTTTTTTTAATAATATTTTAAAAACATACCATATTATTTGCATAAAAACTGTTATGCAAATACAGTACTCCATCCAAAATGATTTCACTAGTATTAGGAAAGTAAGTGTATACTTTTATCTCACATTCCACTTCTTTTTTGACTAATGGAAATGACATGTTCTTAAAATCACAAAAGAATCAGAATTGACTTATTCTCTTTTTCTAAACTACTGCTTAAAAAGGATAAAGTTATAAAGTATATTATTAAAGACAGCACATCTTTAGGAAAATAGGCTTACGCACTGAATCTGGCTCCATCACCAGTTTTGAATTCAGAAAAGTCCATCTCTGACACTTGTGACATGTGCTCACAAGTGAAGACTGTCTCTGCCAACACCTGAGCATGTAATGAATAACATGTAATAAACGTGACCAGAGAATAACCACAGTATTTTTCCTGATTGTAAATACGTTCTTTGTAGAAAATTTGTAAAATAGAGAAAAGCATAAGGAAGAAAACTAAATAACCAAAGATGTCAGTTAACTTCAGCATATGCCCTCCTATTCTTTTTTCCTGTTTATGTATACACATAACTTCTTAATAAACTGAATTAAATACCAGAATGAGTACCGTTTTTCCCAAGGTTGTAAAGGAAAGCTTTACACTAATTCCAAAAGTCGTTCTACTGTGAGTCCCTTCTCCAAAGCCTAAAGCACACTCTTGAAATTCCTCAAAGGAATGTTTAGAATCAAGTAGAAACAAAAAAACATTCAAAACCAAGTGTGGGGTTTAATGAGAGCAAATGAAACAAACAAAAAGACGACTTTTCTTATGTGGCCCATAACCAGCTCTAAAAATCATTCCAAAGAATGACTACGAAAATGTTCTGCAAGGGGGCCACAGAAGGAGGCCTGCAAGTGCCTTCATGGCGACTCATCTGAAGACATCTCCCACCATTTATTTGCCTATGGACAATCTGGGGGGTGATTTTTTAAAAGCAAAATCTCATTATTTTACTCATACATTTACTGCCTTCATCTTCTCTAATTTGTCACAATTCTTCCTTCCCCTTTTGCTCTTACAACACAATTTTCTCCGCCAAATTATGCATTCTACCTAAAAATCAGTGTATTAATATAACACATTTTATTTTTGACCACAACATTCACAGTCAGAGTACTGACAGATTATTCTAATAATTTTTTTCAGTTCCACAATATTAGGTGCTGGAATAAAAAAAGAGGAACAACTCATTCTGTCTCAAGGAACTCAGTTTCATAGAATATTATGTTGATATAATTCTACTCTATCCTAGAGGTTAGGAAAGTGGAAGCCAGTAACATGATGCCATTTTCCCAAAATCACCCAGGCAGAGACAGACCCCGTTAGAATCCTCTTCATTAACGATTCTTCCATTCACTACTTTGATGTTATTTTGTTTTCTGTAACATTAAATTCAAGTTTTTATTTAATCATCATTTTTTTCAACTTTTAGAAAAAAAATTATATTAAAGGTACTAGCCATCTGCTTTCTCAGGAGAGTAACCCAGGTATCAGGTAGCCAGAGAGACCTTATCTTTTGGTCCTCCATTATTGATACTGCTCTACATCACCTGCAAAGGATGCCTTAAAAATGGACTGGGATTTCTGCCATGGTATCTTGTTACCAAGTACATTCTGGAGAACATACATTAATAGATGACCAGTCTTTTCATTTATAATGGGAAAATACAGAAAACCATATGAAAGAATTGTTTCTAACATTAAAATTCCACTTAATCTTTACCCACTTGCGTCACTGGATAGTCAACATTATAATAAACTGAAAGTAAACTTTCAGGGCTTCTGAAATCCAGTCTTCCACAATTACTGCTTACCACTGGGAGAGCACTGTCACAGCCCTGCGGTATTTATTTAGTCTAATCCCTCCTTCACTAATTAGGAACAGTAAAAGATCACAGAATTTCCCCTCCTAGCCCATCCCTCAGTGGTGGTATTTGTAAAAAACAAAAACAAACAAAAACCCACTGAACACCCAAGAGCCAACTAAATCCTCTGTGGTCCCAGTGGTCAGGTGACAAAGCCTGCTGACTAGGGGGCAGGGCTGGGGGGCAGCATTAAACTGACACTCTAAACAAGGTCACTACACATAAGGCTGCATTCCTACGCAAGGCAACAAGCGACAGCTTCCCCAACACAAAACAAGACTCATCAGGCTTCTACGAATCATCTTCTTCTCCTTGAGTTTAAAACCAAGTCTTAACAGTAAATAATCTGCCTGCAGTGCAGGAGACACAGGTTCAATCCTTGGGCCAGGAAGATCCTCTGGAGAAGGAAATGGCAACCCACTTCAGTATTCTTGCCTGGAGAATTCTATGGACAGAGGAGCCTGGTGGGCTATATAGTCCACGGGGTTGCAGAGTCGGACATGACTGAATGACTGACACTTCACTTTGCAAGATGCCTTGATCATCCAAAGATACCCAAGGAGTCTGTCATTAGGTTTCCTGGAGCACCAGGCAAATGGAAGAGGAGACAGCTGCACCGGAGACGGGAGTCGGGGAGGCGGGAGTGGCGGGAATCAACTTTAAAAATCTGTCACATTTGGCATAGAGCACTGCCCCAGCCAGTTTCTCTTTCATGATAACAAGAGGACATTATCCAATTATGAAAAACCCCAAATACTAAGTCTCCACAGCCACAAGCTGGCGCCCACAGGAGCTGAGGGTAACTCAAGTAGGCAGCAGAGATTTTATTGACATCCCTTTTCTAAATCAATTTTCAGGTAGAGTAAATGGAAGGCAAGACAGTACCGGGAAGATTATACAAGGTGAGCAAATTGATGTGGATAGAGATCTAAAAAACCCACTGAGGTGTATAGGCATTTCTAACCACTTCATTTGCAGACCATTTGAAGGCTTTAATGCATACAGTGGAAACTCTGATCTCTCTAGAAGTTTGACCTTCACAGTGAACACAGTGACATCTGGGAATTTCCTCCAACGACAGCATATTAAAAAGCAGACACACTACTTTGTCAGCAAAGGTCCATCTAGTCAAAGCTATGGTTTTACCAGTAGTCATGTATGGATGTGAGAGTTGGAATATAAAGAAAGCTGAGAGCCGAAGAATTGATGCTTTTGAACTGTGGTATTGGAGAAGACTCTTGAGAGTCC